>JALPQD010000537.1:930000-1361466 GCA_023101885.1 Typhlomys cinereus | reverse complement strand
TTGTCTCTCATGCCCCATGCATATGATCCACTGGTGCCCATCCAATATTCCTCCACTGACAAGTGTTTGAACAAACCTTGTAGTAAAGAAAACCCCCACAGGGATCCAGCACCATTCCTGAATGGTCTCTCAGGGTGATTTAGAATCTTCTAAGATCCTCCCCATCTTGGGGAAATGTTGATAGGGCAGCTATTGTAGAATTATAGTGAAGTAGACATTGTTACAGAGAGCTAGTCTCTGGTGCAGCCTTTCATGAAAAGAGGCTGTTCTTTGGAAGTATTTCTCCCACTCTCAGACTCTTGAATCATTACTACCTCCACTTTCCCAATGTTCATAAGTGCTGAAATGGGGAAATGAGTATTCCATAGTCACTTTTACCCTTTTACTTTGGCCAGCAGTGATTTTCTGCATTAAACATTTTCCATTACAAAAGGATGATGATGGTTGATGATTATTCTGATCTAAGGAAGAGTAAAAGTTATCACCAAACTGTAAAAAATACTGACAAAAAACCCTTCTATTTTACAAATCAAACCAAAATATAATTTGAAAAAGTGTCAAAAAACATATTCTACACATAGGAACATAGAGAGGAGAAGTGAAATGAGGAACTGAAAATTGTTTTTAGTTGATAGAAGCATCGCAATGTCAAATGCTTACTTCTAAAACTTTATATATAAAACTCTTAGGATCATGTAAAAGTTAATAGAAAGATTTTGGCTCCATAGACGGATTACTAAAGTATTCTATATACATCTATAGTTTATATAGTTAAGGAAATATTTTTTAATATTTTTAGAGGGATTTGACAATTCCTGAATCGACATGAACAAACTTCTATTTACACCTGATAGGGTACCAATAACAAGACAAAGCGCTATTACAATAAAGTCTACATTATGTTCCGGTGACTTCACTGGGTTTATATACTTACAGAAGAGTGTCTCAAAAGCAGATGTATCACCAAAAAGTCCAATATAAAATGAACAAGACCCATGAAAGCTGCATGCCTGGACATCCCTGAGCACTAAGCAAGCAGCTTGGCCATAGTCTCCTCTTGGTAGCTATTGCTTGCTGCTGCTGATAAACAATAGGGAGGAACCTGGGTGAGTTTAATAAGTTTTAGGAATTTCTCAAGCCTTTCAAGTTACTTTACTTCCTGGACCATGTAACTCAAACTGTAGAAAATTTGTAAGATTTCTTTCTGAGTTACATAGTCAAAGTTCTCTCAAGTACAATAATTAAATGCTAATGATTTAATGAATTATTTAGATTGAATTTACAGTAATATCAGCCAACATATTTTTTACATTTTTCAAAATGTTTTAAAATTTTTTATAAGATCTGTGTATTTTAGAGTGTAAAATAGACCTAGATTCCTGTATATGCATAATTAAAAGTCAAGGTAGCTATCATTTCCTTCTGCTGAAGTATTCATCATTTCTACTTACAAGAAAGTTTCCTACTCGCCTCTGCTTATTTTGGAATATCAGAATACAAGCACTAGCCCCTTATCAAATGAATTCAAAGTGCCTATTAGCTAAGCCTTCCCTGTCCTCCTCATTTGATGTTTCTCAGTTCTCACTTTTCCATTATTTTTTTTTTCTAACTGTCCCAAATTCCATGTATTGTATTGTGGTAAACAGTTTTTAGGGGTTTTATAAACATTCCTCTATGAAATCTAATTTTTGGCTTCCACAAATACATAAGACATGAAGCAACTGTCTTTTGTAACTGGAATATTTTCATTGAATAAATGAACTCAATCTTTCATTTAACTCAAACCATTTCATATTTATTATTCAAAGTATTTTTAGCATACACTACACTTGTTCCTACATCTTAATCTCTGTGAATAAATATTACAATATATATGGAAAAGAGCATGCTCATTCAAAAGAATTTCATAGCTTTGAATAACACACAGTAGTAGGGTTCCTTGAATGTAGGCTACTAAGTTTTGGGCAAACTTTTAGTGTTTGGGCTTTCCTCCATGGATTAACAAATTCATGTTACCACCAACATTGTGTGAAGTGCTCTTATTCCATATCTACACTTGAATTTGCTACTATGTATTTTTGTATCAAAAGCATTTGAGCTCAGATGTAATGATATTTCATTCTATTTTTTGATTAGCATTTCCTAATGATTGGTTACACTAAAAACTTTTTTCATTTGCATGCTTCCCATTTACATATGTTCTTCAGAGACTATTCTCTTATTTTCCAATTATTAGCAAAACTGAAACAACAACCAACCATAATTCAGAACATCAGAGACCCTACATTAATCACCTGGAACCAGACCAGTCAAATCTCTCCCCATCCCAAAGCTCAAGGAAATTTGTGGAAGAGGGGACAGTAAGATTGTAAGAGCCCTAAAGATGGGGAGGAGCAACGATATGCAAGATACCCATACAAGTTAGGGCCTCAGTAACCATAATAGGACTTTATATGACCTGCACAATGACTGACATATCAATGAGCCCTCAAGTCTAGCAAGGATCATAGGCACTAGGATCCTTAGAGGCAAGGGATTAACAGTCACAATAGTCACAATAGGAGAGCACAAGAAAGGGCTCTAGGCAGTGCTGCTGAGTCCTTACACCTCATTTAGAGTGGAGGACCCAGAGGAAGTTTGACATTCACGCTAAAGGATGCTCCAAGGATTGGGGGAAAGGGGGACACTGGAGAAAGGGAGGGAGGCGGGTGAAAGGAAGGGGAAAAAGGGGGAGCAAAGGGGATGGGAGGTGTGGAGGGAGGGGGGAGACCGGAGTTCCTATTAAGTTTGTATATTGGGAAAATAAAATAAATAAATAATAAATAATTAAAAAGGATGTTATGTTTCTGTTGGAGGATTATTTTTTGTATATTCAATATATTATTTTTCTTAAGAATTTTTATTAAATATGTCTTCTACTCTGCATGTTTTTTTTCCCTTGCTAATTTTTCCTTTTTCTGCATGTAATCTAAAGGAAAGGAAACATTACTATCGACATCAGAGAAATGTAAAATATTCTAAAAATAACTAAAAAGTATGTATTTAAAAATTAGAATATTGGAGCTGAGGAATTGATCAGTGTTCGCTGGGTAAGAACACTCTCTGTGCATGCATGAAGACTTAAACTTTAATCTCCTGCCCTGTGAAAGTTAGCATGAGTGTGTTTGCTGTAAGGCCAGTTCTGCAGGAAGAGGCAGACACATCCTGTGAGATGGCAGGATGCGCAACCTTGCCAAAATAGTAATCTTCAGGTTTAATAAAAGACCCTAGCTTAAAGAAATAGTGCTGAGAGTGATAGAAAAGGATACCTAAAATCCCCCCTGTGGCCTCCACATGTATGAACTCGCTATATACAGATGCATATCTCTCTCTCTCTCTTTCTTTCTTTCTCTCTTCTTGCTCACTCCCTCTTGCATGTCCTCTCACTCTTCAAATAAAATGAAAAGAAGATTGAAAATCTAAAGAAATGGGCAAATTAGCTGATATTAACACATACAATTTACCAAAATTTAAACTAAGTGTATGAACAGATTTTTAATTAGTGAAATGGGAGATATAATTAAAAGTCGTCACCAAATAAAAGCCCAGAAAAAGGCATAATCGTTGAAAAACATTATTAGTTAATTTCAGTTTGAGGTATTTGAAAAAGGAACAAAAAATTAATTATTCCACATTTCATTCTATGAAGCTGGGATATTTGGAAGAAACACACACACAACACACACACAGACACGCAGACACGCACACACACACACACACACACACACACACACACACATCAATGTTCCTTAACAACATTGTTCTTGAAAAAAGCAAATACTAGGCATTCAATATCTTTAGCATATCAAAACAGTTATAAGACATGGTTAAATGAAACTTATTGCAAAGAAGCAAGGTTAATTAAGCTTAAACAAATATAATATTACAAAATATATTAATAGAGTAAAATAAGTAATAATCTCAATGAACATAAGACACATTCATCAAGATTTACTGGTCCTTCATGAAAAACTCTCCACAAGTTATATATGGAGAAAACAACCTCAACAAATGAAAGGTTATAAATGATAAACACTTAATCATCACAATTGTGAACAGCACAAAAAACAAAAAAAAACAAAAAAAACCCTAAGGGGTTTTCCTTAAAGTACTGGAACAAAGTAAGGATAACACACTTCCAAAATCTAACTTCAATATTATGTTAAAAGGCTAGTGAGAATAATTAGCAAATTACCTAAAGTACAATACAAAGTGATTTATTGGTACTTAAAAGTCAAGTAACTCCAAATAGTATCTTTTGTGCAGTTTCAAGGAACCAATTATTTTATATTAATAGTCTTTTATCAATTAACTGACTTCTCTGTGAATAGATTTAAATTTGTAATGAATATTATCAATGTTCATTATTGTACAATCAATATAAATTCTCATTAAAACTTAAAATGAATGAGTGGTCCTTTGGAAACAAGCTATATATTACTATCCTATTATTAGCCTATTGCCATAGGCTCTTTATGGAATGTGTTTTATATCTAGTAATTCTTATTTTATAGATGATATGCACTTGTTATTCTGTCTTGGACAACTGAATACAGAATGTTAGTGAGCTTGCATAAGCAAATTAAGATTGTATGTTATCATATGTTATGTAACCTTGGAGGAAGAAAAATAAATAAGATACCTATTCTTTTAATAAATATAAATAAATTGATCTTTAAAAATAGACTTCATATATACAAGAAATTGTTTACTTTTAAATGAAGAGAAATATTCCGGTCTTATGGGCATGTGGTGTGAAATAGATATGAAAAAAAATTAAGTGTATGACTTACATACAGACAAGCAAGTAATTTGATAAATATAATGTATGCAGTGCAAATAACAGAATAAGACCCGTGTTCCATTAGAAGTAAGTTCATCATAATTGTATATTTAAATAATCATTATAAGAATATCATCTATATTAAATCATTTAAATTAAAATATATGTCCAGTTATATTAAATACTAAAGAGAAGGTTTTTTTTAATTCCTGTTTGGTCAAAAAGTATTTTATAATGAAATGCAACTATTTCTATATTACCACCAATCACTGACTAAACTTTTCCATTGAAGCAAGAAAATTTTAGTGAACACATCCTTCATTTTTCTTCACCGAAAAGAATGAAACAACATCAGTTCAATTTATATATGAATTTGGGGGCTGGAAAGATAGCTCAGGTGTTAAAAAGTTGTTTTTTCATAAGCGTAAGTATCTGATTTTGGATCCAAGATTCTAAACAAAACAATGGGAAGAAATGGGGGTGGCTCAGGAAACCTCAGAGGAAAACAATAATGATGTAGAGCAAATCAACCCATTATAACCTTTGGACCTCCACACAGAAATCATACACACATAAATAAGAAATTTCAAGTATTTTATTCCTTTTATGTTCTTGTTAATTAAGACATAGATAACTATTTTCAGTGAAATAAACCTTAAATAGAAAGTTAAACATAAAAATAATAAATTTTGTTTAAATATTTAAAATTTTTAGAAAGCATGATAATGAATTTAGCACATATATGAGCACATTTACACTTTTCCAACAATTTATATACAATGTAGAATGCATAAATTCACATAGAGACTCACAGATCTTAGAAATTATTTTAATTTTTAAATGCATTTATTTTTCCGTTCTAAAGTGATGAATTAGCATCATATTAAGAAATGGGGGGCTGGAGAGGTGGCTCAGGGGTTAAGCCTCCGCCTTGCAGGCAGAAGGTCCTGAGTTCGGATCCCAGATCCCACGTATAGACGCCAGGCGGAAGCGGGGGCGGCCTGCGCTTCTGGTCCTGGTAGGGCAGAGCCTGTGAATCTCGGGGCAAAAGGAGGTGGAGGCGTCCGTGGTGGTTTGCGAATTCGTCCGTGGTTCCACACATACACAGACACACACACACACACACACATACACACACACACACACACACACACACATGCGCACAGATGAATAAATAATAATAATAAAAAAAATTTAAAAAAAGAAATGGGGTCAAATGCAAAAGTCAAGTTAAATTGAAAATTCTAAATGAAACAAATGCAAGCTAGCAAACATATACATATATGCATATGTATATATGTGTAGACACATAGAGCCTTCTAGGCTATATCCACCTATCCTGAAAAACATGTTTACAATTGCTGAGGCAGATATTTTAATAAAACATAGCATATCAATAAGGTAAGAAGACTAAATTACAGAACATGTATAAGAAATAAGGCCTGTGTAATAATGAGTATGGTTATATATTACATAAAAATACATGCCTCTTCAGTGAAATGTACAAAATACTTAAGTAGATGAAAAGAGATAAAGTTGATATTGTCTCATTAGGAACAACACATTATTTACAAGCATATATTAAATACATATTGCAATTTATTTCAAGTTTAAAGAAGATTTAACAAAGAATAAATGTTAATAACTTAAAGTACTGTCATTTTTTGAGAATGAATGTAAAATGTGAGATAATGCTTCAAACTTTTATCAAATGCAAAATATAGAAATCAACAAGCTATGTATAATAGGAATCAATAGGTTGTTTTATTCTGTTTGTGATAGCTCATTCATACACTAATATTAAAAGCAATGACTGTGACAATATGAACTAGTGTGAGATTGCAGATATGTCAAAATGTATATGATTAATGTATTATCCATCTTAAAGACAAACAATAGTTATTATTGGCAAAATTAACGTATATAAGCTAAATCACTAGACCCATTTTTAGATAAAGAACTATTCTATAATAAAAAATTCTTTCCCATAAATAATAATCACACTATTACAACAATTTCAATTAAGTAATCAGTGGATGTGGAAGTATTCTCATCTTTTAAATGAAATTTGTTTCCTTTCACCTATGATCTTTTTCTTTCACTAAGTAAATTTGAAGAGACAAATAGCTAAATTCAAATAAAACCCACTGTTCCATGGAAATGCCATTACGGCATAAAGAGAACAGTTTTAGGAATATCTTATTTCATTATTATGACCAGCTCAAATGCTAACTTATATATTAAGATCAAATTTAGTTTTAATTCTTAGAACAAAGCAATCTGTCATTTGTCTAAACCATGTTAAAAACAACTACAATTTATCATTAAAATTAAAAGGATTTTGAATTGGGCATAAGTTGACTCTTACAATATGTTCAGCATATTGACTATACGGCATTTTTCTCATTATTAATATAGAAGATGTAAAACAAATCCAAGGCATTAGCCTACTATGCACTTTGTGGAACAAGAAAATCCAACAGGCAAAATATTGTACATGATGTAGAAAATAATTATTTTAAAATGATATATTTTACTGGGAGAATATTCTCAAATCTTATTAAAAACCTTGTGCATGCAGCACTCTATGGGTTGAGTCATCTCACCAACTTCTATAAACCTGTTTTAAGCAAACATTCATAAATCATATTCTATGTACCAAATTATACTGTTCATTAAACAACTTTCCTTTGGAATAAAATCACGTGTACT
This sequence comes from Typhlomys cinereus, assembly GCA_023101885.1. Classification (NCBI taxonomy): domain Eukaryota; kingdom Metazoa; phylum Chordata; class Mammalia; order Rodentia; family Platacanthomyidae; genus Typhlomys; species Typhlomys cinereus. Next base: position 1,353,932 of record JALPQD010000537.1, on the reverse strand, counting down.
TACAGAAATGACTGAAATCCCCAATGGAAAAAAATCTAAAAATTATGAACCAGATTTTAATTTTATTTCTGCAACAAAAAGAAACTAAATTAGTGCACGTATTCCAATAAAAATTCTAGCACGATTGAAACCAGTACACTTAGATTAGTAAATGAACATTTTTCTTTATAAAAATTTAAAAGACAAAGTTTATTTTAATTAGATTAAGCAACATTTTTACTATTGTAAATAAAAAGAAACAAATTTATCTGGGAGGGAGAAAAGATGGAGGGAGTGAATGTGATCTCATTATATAGAATACATATGTAAAATTATATAAGAATAAATTATTTAAAGAAGTACTGAACAACAGATATCGCTATTTATAGGAGTATGTGAATGTGAATGGCATGTTGTTCTTCCATAAAAGTATAATTTAATAAAATATGAAGCATAATATATATAATCTGACATGAATTAGAGCATTCATTGAAAAATTAGCCCTTTTTTTCTTCTAGAAGAAGAGTAGAAACATTTTTGTATTTGATTTTTTTTGGCAAAAATTTCTCAAACAATATGTAGTTATATTATTAAAAGTAAAAATTTCTAACAGTCTGTCTGAAGCAGCACAGATACAAATTGAAATATTGCCACAGAATGGGATAGATGATTTCAATACATATTTTTGGAAAAGGATTATCATGTATTAAACATGACAAACTCATTTAATTCAGCAATAGGAAGCCAGCGAACAGTAAAACGTAGCCATACAAGGGATGCCTCAGCAAATGCATAAAAGTACACTAGGTGGGCAAAGAGCAGCTAAACCCTGAACAAGGTTGAAAAATGCCCAATTAAGTAAGACTGAAAGAAGTTTCCTGTGGCCCAATCATGAAAGTATAATCCTACGGAAGAATGTCAATCAAGAGCAATAACTCAAATATTCTTCACTGAGGGAACGAATACAATAATAATGAATATATTACTTTAAAACAGTAGAGTTAATTGACACTAAGTAGATTCTATCCACCATCCAACACTACAGGCAAGTCTATGCTAAATGAAAAAATTCTGAAAACGCATAAGTGAGACCAACAGATTTTAGAAAACGAAACACACACACACACACACACACACACACACACACGATGGTGCATTGCCAAACATGTAGTAGATACTATGACTATGTAGTGAGAAAGGATTCATGTATTTTATGGCAAAGTCCTATATTTAGATTTTGCTGTGGTTTCATAAATATTCATGTTTGCCCACAAACATAAAATTGTGGAAATTAACCAGTTACATGAGTGTTAAGATATTACATGGAATATCATATAGTGGAACCATACATTCTTAATATTAAAAAGAGTTTTTGTTATATGATATTAATATAACAGTATATATTTGTAATCATGTGTTTCATTTCCTTTATCTCATTATTTATGTTTAAGTTTTGACATGGACGACAAAGGATTATTTTGTTCCATATATTTATTTGCTCCATGATACTTAAAGAGCTGTTAAGACCGTGATCCTTCAAGGGTTATGAGGGAGGAGCAGAAGGCAAAGAACAAGAATGCAAAAGTAAAGAATTTCAAATTAATTTTAGAGTGAAAATGTTTGTGTAATTTGTGAATTTTTCTAAACAGTATGATGATCTAGTATATATCCACTCAGACAAATTACTCTACTTGCTTTTGGCAATGCTACTATTATTTACTCCTAACCTAACTTCTCCCAGAGTCCCAGGCATCAGTGGATCATCTCAGTCATGCTGTCACCAGCATAGACCTTCCTTGCCTAACACTCTCCAATAATTCAGGCAAGACGATATGCAAAGACTACTGGATAATCAGGGGACATCAAAAGAAAGATACAATGTTGACAAACAAACAAACAAATGTAAGAACAAATCATCATTAAGAACAAATGCCTCACTTGATTGACTTAGTCTAACAATATCAATTTAAGAGAATTAAAGAGCTACAAACTTGTAGTCACTTTCACAGATTGTTTTTATTAAATGAGCATTGTTTGAATAATAAAATGGTATACTTAAATTATAAATTTTTAAAAAATTTAAATATTAAGTTTGTTGCAACAATCTGAATACATATGCTTAATGTATGCTTCTTATTAATGAATATTTTCTTTGATAAATGTGTATAAATTCTGATAGCTACTTTCCCACATTCTCACTTATCTTTTGTCATTTTTTTCCTGTCCTCCTTTCCCTACAAATACCTTTCCATATTTATGAATTTTCCTTTGTACTATGTATGGGTGAGATTAACTATATACTTGGTACAATTAAGGAACCCATGGGTACATGGGTAGGTTCACTTAATGATGTGCTTCTTTCCTTCTCCTAGAATCTATTAGTTACAATGATAGAACATTAAGTTCTGGGGTCCCATGAGTTCTTTCCATAACCACAGAAGACTGTAGGCTGGGACAGTCTTGTGTAGATCAAGTACTGAAAACTGATGCTGTTGTGAAACACTGTTTGGGGGTGTTTTCTGAGTGTTCATTAGCATAAAATTGATACTATGGTAGCTAACTATGATACTGCATACAGTTTTGGAATTTTTGTTTCCTGGTCAAAGTCCAAGTTAAGAAAGGTGTATATTTGTTACTGAAGAGATGAATTCAAGAGTTAAGTCTCTGCTTCATAAGTAAAATTATGTGAGTTCTGATCTCAGCTCCCATGTAAAAATACCAGGCAGAAATGGCTGCAGCCCTCACTTACGACCCTAGAAGGCAGAGTCTGTGAAACTCCAGTACAAAGCAGAAAGGAAGAGTAATCCAGGATAATTCTAGAAGTCATCCTTGGACAAGTAGAAGCATATATACTGTGTACAGTGTCCTCTGATTCATATACAAAAGAAAGAAAGAAAAAAGGAAGGAAGGAAGGAAGGAAGGAAGGAAGGAAGGAAGGAAGGAAGGAAGGAAGGAAGGAAGGAAGGAAGGAAGGAAGGAAGGAAGGAAGGAAGGAAGGAAGGAAGGAAGGAAGGAAGGAAGGAATTGTATATAAGTGTCAGCGTATTGGGAACATTTAAATTTCCAAAAAATTGGTTGACATTTGTCCTTTGGAACTAGTAACCTATCTCTAGAGACAAATCCCTAAGGAGAACATTGAGACAGTGTTTCCAAGCAAGTTTCTGCATATCCTTACTCTTTGTTTAAATAGGCACTCTCTGTGACAAGCAAGTGTGTTCAATTGCCACTGAGTATTCTTGCTTATAATTTGTTGCAAGTCAATGATCCATAAATCTGGTCACAAAGAAGCAACACTGTAATTATGACTACTGAGCAAATATGTAAAATAAGTTTTTCCAATATTTTAATATATTTCATTTCATTTAGCAGCATTTTCAAGGAATTTGCCTATTTTCTGCTTCTCATTTCTTCAGTTATGATCCATATTTTTATGGGTGTATGCAATGTGTTTATTGCTCTATACAGCCTTAAATTTATTGTATTTTATTGTCATACTTACAGGTGTAATATCTGTGAGCAGAAATTATATTTCTGCTAGTTACCCTCTACTTACTCTTTGTTTTCCCTTCTGGATTCCTCCAAAGATATTCACACTTGTTGTGGTGCTAATATTCCATGTTTTTTTCTTTATTTTCATCTTTCCACATGTTACATAATAAATTGGCACATCCTCTAATTATATTGCCAAAGTTTGAATACAATTTCAGCCATGAGCAAATTTTATTGTTTAAGTCAAACAGGCAAATACCTATGTTCCTTAGCTCTTCAATACACATCACTAAAAAATAATAACATTTCTATTGAAACATCATAGTAAATCTGAGACTTTAATTTTTACTTCAATACACAAAGATAAGACATTAAGGATTACAGCTAAAATCATTTAATAGAAACTATAGTAAGAACTATTTCTTCAAACTACTATGGTTCTGAGTAGCTACTGGATCTGTGACTCCTCTCCTTCTGTTTAGACACACACACACACACACACACACACACACACACACACCTTGGAGTTGATAATTGATTTTCCTCATGTTTGCTTGGTAGGCAATGAGTATAAGTTTGCAGCAGGCAAGCACATTAGGTGCTAATGTAATTATATTTATGAGAAAGCAAAGCCAATTCTGTGACCTCCATAACTTCAGGACAATGACTTTTTTTTTATTATTATCATTTATTCAACTGTGTGCATATGCGTGTGTATGTGCGCGTGCGTGTGTCTGTGTGTGTGTGTTTCTGTGTATGTGTAGAACCACGGACGAATTCGCGAACCACCATGGCAGCCTCCACCTCCTTCTGCCCCGGGATTCACAGGCTCCGCCCTACCAGGACCAAAACCGCAGGCCACCCCCGCTTCCGCCCGGCATCTATACGTGGGATCTGGGATCCGAACTCAGGACCTTCCGCCTGCAAGGCGGAGGCTTAACCCCTGAGCCACCGCTCCAGCCCCTACAATGACTTTTGACCAGTGCTTTCTTATTGTGTTTAATTTTATGACTACTGGATGATTCAACTGGCGTCTCGTGTTTTTCATTTTCTTCTTGCTTTCTCAAATGAGATACTTCTTTGTCTATTACCCAAGAACTAACTTATGCCTGTACTAATAATATACTAGATAATAATATACTAGAGAATTATAGATCTCATGTATCTCTGTAGATTAAGTTCCCAAAGTAAGTAGTACCTAAAATAAAAACAATTTAATATTTCTAAAAGTTTAAAGGAGAATGTTTAATCCAGAATTTTTTAAACACTAGACTCTCATTGTTCTACTTGTAAATTTTCATCAAACATAGAATACAAGTTTTTGAAAACAGTTACATCATTTGTGTAATAAAGGGTCATAAAGATTCATTTAGCATGAAATATTTGGAAATGCAATTTTTTTCAATGTCATCTTTTTTTCTATTATGTTTTACCTAGTTTTAAAAACTCAATGGGAAGATACTCTCACCCCCTCCTCCTTTCCCCCTCCCTTCCTCTCTGATGTCCTTTCATCCTCCTCCTTTCTCTCCCTTCCTCCTTCCTTCCCTCCTCCCTTCTCCCTTCTCTCTCCCTCCCTCCCGCCCTCCCTCCATTCTTTCCTCTCTCCCTCCTGCATTCTCTTGGTGTTTCACACTTACTTCCTCCCAAGCTATAGAACATCTGTTTGTGGGCTGTGAATTTGCCTCTGAGTCATCTGTAACAGTAAGGGTTCAAGACTCTGTGGCACACTATTTTTTTAATAATTTATTTATTTATGCTCAGACAAACTTAATAGGTATACCGGTCCCCTCCCTCCCTTCCACTCCTCCCTGGACTGACTTGTTCCTTCCTCCCTTTTCCCCTTCCTTTCCCCCCCATCTCCCAGTGCCTCCTCCCCCCTCCATCCCTGGAACATCCTTTAATGTGTATGTCAAACTTTCCTCTGGGCCCTCCTCTCTGGTGAGGTGTAAGGACTCGATGGCATTTCCTAGAACTCTTTCTTGTGTTCCCCTTAAGTATACAACACTATTGTGGCTGTTAATCCCTAGATTCTAAGGATCCTAGTGCCTTTAGTCCATGCTAGACTTTGAGGGGTCAATAATGTGTTAGTCATTGCATAGGTCATGCAAAGTTCTATTATGATTGCTTTGGCCCTAACTTGTGTGGAGTGTCTTGCATATCATTACTCCTCCCCATCCTTGTGCTCTTACAATTTTACTGTCCCCTCTTCCGCAAATTTCCTTGAGCTTCAGGATGGGAAGACACTATTTTATATTTGCCTGTGCCGCACACACATGTACGTGTGTGTATGTATGTGTGCGTGTATCAAAGGGCTGTGTATCCCTGTAGAGGAACAAGAGTGATTTCAGGAATCATCCTGGATTGTTTCTAACTCCTTTTTGCTTCACTCTGGGATTTCCCCGGCCCTACCCACCAGGGCAGGAAGTGCAGACCCCCTCCATTTCTGCCTAGCATTTTTATTTGGGATATGGGATCCAAACTCAGGAACTTCTGCTTGGGAAGCAGAGTCTCACCTCTGAGCCATCTCTCCAATTTCTACAATATCATCTTTTAGCATAACTTCTTTTATAAACATGGCTTTTGAGTAAATATTTAAACTTTATTTTGTGACAATGATTAATCTGTCCATCAGAATTTTCACAGTGCTTTAGGTTAAATGAAATGATTTCTGTAATCACTATTAACAATGACAATGAACAAACAGAAAGAGGAATACAAAATGTACTTATGCATTTGAATCATGTAGAAATTCAAGTGGCATTGCTTCACAAACAAAAACTTGTAAGTTAATAAGATCACATCACAATTTATAAATAATCAGAGTGTCTTTTACCCTGAATTATGTCTATTGTTACTTGAGAAACTCAAAAACTCAAAACATAAAAATAGTTTTCAGCCAAATTGTCCTATAATTTTTAACATTGTTTTTTCTTACAAAGATATCTTAAGTTTCTTTCAAACCCAGGTTATCCCAGGATAGTCCCTACAGTCATGGTTAGTGATTTATAACTTTACATGGAGCATTATGTCAAAACAATTATATTTCCTTACAAAAATAAGGCTTACTGTTTCATAGACAAGCTCATCCCAGTACATTTTCACATGAGAAGTTTTGATTCCACCTTTAGGTGAAGACTCAAAAATGAAGTTTTTTTCTATTTCTAAATTGATCAAGGACATAAACTTTTTATAGTGAAATATAAGTAGTTAAATATTTTTTTAGAAAACATAATCATATAAACTATAGATAGTTTCCACAGTCTCATCCTAGTATTTTGATTTATTTTTTTGTGTGAAAACACTTCTAAACTAATATAACATAGTACAACAGTAAGTTTTTATAAAAAATCTGATAAAATAATGATATCTCTCACTATTTGGGATCAACTGCTTACTTTATAGATTATATAATTTCTATCTGCTTTAATATATTATACCGACTGATCTTTTAGTATGAATAATTCTATTACTGTTCTCTTAATATGAATAGTTTAAATGACTGGTGGAAAAATCAAAACAAATGAGTCAATTTTAGATTAAAAGGTATGTTGAAAGATGACAAGACAGAGTGAACATCAAGTTAATGATGTGATGACATAAAGATTTAATGATTCAAATTATAAACAAACAAGCAAAAAATAGGACAAAATTTCTGCTCTTATCCTGAATTTTTTTTTTTACTCAATGCAAATCCTATTCTCTGACCCCTCAAATGCTGGCAGCTACTTACCGCAGATCTGCACAGCAAGAATGGCCTCTCCCTTGCTAACTCTTACACAGTAAGTACAAAACTAATCTCATTCTTCTAAAATCTTTTTTTTTCTTATTTTTTAATGAGGGGAAACAAACAACACCTAAAAATGAAGCTTCTGGAAGAACCACTTGTTCTTGCCCATCTTGTATCTCTCCTCAAACTTGACCTTGGCCTCTCTCCTGGCCTTGGGTGGGTCTCTGAAGACTTCCTAGTTGACAACGATTTTATCCAAGGGGATGTCCACAGAGTACTTTGTGGGCATGAGGTGATTGTAGTTAAAAACTTTTACAAAAGACTTGATCTTTGACTTCCTGGAGATTTTCTTCTTGCCCATGGCAGCTGTCACTTTGCGAGGATAATGGTCAATTCCAGCCACAGAGTGTGGCTCTATGGCTGGTCTGAGGTTCCATCATTAATGTTCTTCATAATGACAGCTTTACATCCAGAGTAGCATCCAGCAAAAACCAGCACCACTTTTACAAGTTCCATTTCCCATTTCCACAGAAGTCAGCAGGCTCCCAGCAGAAAAGATCATTCTTCTAAAACTTTAAACACCTTTTATGCTTAAAATTTTTCATATTCCATCTTGCTTATGAATTAATGTTATTTTATTTATGATAATGCATCCTTTAATGTGCTTGTAATTGTCATTTTCATCCCACTTTCATATAGCTTCCATAAATTTTGGTAAGTCTTAACATACTTGGAGAATTAATGATCAATTTCAGGTCATATCTTCTCTTCTCCCTAATTTATTTGCACCTCTCCAAAAATAGCATGTTATTTCTAGCAACCCACACAAAAACTGTCAGTAACAAGTTATTAAGAAGATTTGACTAACCACTTTGTAGTACTGACAATGGCCTATCAAGAAAAAAAATAGGTCCAGCAAAACATTACATAAATTCTCTGAATAATTTTATCTCCAGGGCATAGAAGATGATCTGGACATTTTATCAGCTTGTACAAAAATGAATGTAAAGCTCAGTTTCTTTGGCCCTTATTCTGGGTATAGGATAACCAGTATTCTGAAGCTGATACCACAGGCTGAATCCAGGTGTTAGTTGGGGGTTACAATTCTCATCTTCTTCTAAGGAATTTTTTCAAAGCTAATAGCTTGCTGATAGAATATACATAGATATCCTACTCTTGTTGTTGGCTATTGATGAGGAAACGTCAGGAAGTAGAAGCACATGTTCCTCAAAGCATACAGGACATTGTCAGTTCTGTTTCTTGGTCTCCTCTCTGAATTTTCTTCCTTGAATCAGATTCTGTTGCTAGTAAATGGTTCCTGATAAATCACCATCAAACAGCTTAAGGTAACATGTTTTTTTTTTCTCTTATGATTGTCTGGTTACAGTTCTCAGTCCAACTTGACAGAGGAGCTCACACCAACCCCCAAAGCTGAGGGAACTGCCTACACCATTTCTATATTATGGCTGTGAGAGGGACAAACCTTACTTGCCAGACCAGCATGTCTAGCCAAGTGTACACAAGGATGCCAGCCTTTTCAATCAGCTCTCTGTATTTTATTATAGGGCATAGGCCCACCCACCATGGGCTGGGCCTTCCCCATCAGCTAGTAAATCTTCTGCAGTTTTGCTCTGGGCTTAACTGAATTACTAATTTTCTACAAATGTGCCCAGAGCTCAAACCCTCAACTTTAAAGTTGACACTAAGACAGATTCAAGTCAACTGAGTAGAGATCATAATTAAATATGAGAAAATATGATGATAGCTATGACATTCTATTAGGTATATAAGCCCTGTCCCCAGTAATGGCAGATTTCAGTGGGTGGGCATTCAATAGGCAGACACTGAGATGACCTCTTAGAATTCTGCCCATATCATGAGATTGAAATGAATTTCCAGATTAGTATACTAATATTAGTCATGAATCCTGCTGCTTCTTGAAGAAAGTGGAGTTTGACTTATGTGATGGTCCCTGCAAATAGCTAAGTGGTGTGATCCATTTAAATGCTAAATACAGCTTCTCAGAATTTCTTGCAGTTTGGTTCACGGTTAAGACTGTGGAAAATTCAGGCACTCTGGCTCCATCATGTTCCACATTGCACAGGATGTACTGACTGACATACCCACCTTTATGTCTCTGAAAGTACATACATACAGTCAGCAATTAGAAAGCTATGGCTCCCAAACCACTTCAACTATTTCATTTAAAGTCTTAGTCATTATATGGGACCAACTTTTCTTTTCTTCTAAAGACCTAGAGAGTCAAAGACACCAATCTGTTCCTATGGTACAGATTTTGATTGTGTCTCCAAGGGAATGGAAGAAAAATTATTGCATTACTCATGTATTTTGTAGTTTTTAATCTCTGAAACCTTTTGATCTACTTGAAGTCATAGTATCTGTTGAAGTCACTATATTCACATAATTGTACATATTTCTAAACCTTTGCTGTAAACATTGTCTTCATATTCTGAAAACTTTATTAATGAAAGGAACTTTAAAATTATAACTTCATTTTCTTTAAGATTTGTTTATAATCAGATGTCATTGATGCAGAAAACTGCTAGCACTAGAGAAACAAAGATGAAACTGTGGTGAATGAGGAAAATTAAGATAAACTACAATGTCCACTATCAATTAATTTGGCACACTAAAATGATAAATGAATTTTCCTTTCCAGTTTAGGAAGAAAAATGATTAAATTCTACTGCTACTGCCAAGAAAGGTAAATTTCCAATGACAAACACAGAAAGATTTGTGAGAAATAAAATATGGTAAGCACTATCATATAAGTAATAAAATAGAAATAATTGATACAAACCTAAAAGGCATATTATGATCTGGATTTCTACAGAAATAGTCCTTTCCTACTCTTTGGTTTTAGAAACGTTGTGTACTAGAGCTGTGGGAGGATGAACTCTTTAAAACTTCACCCCCAGGTACTTAGATTCACGAGTCAGTTCTCATATTTCAAAGGACCTGTCATTAAAACAGATCAGCAACTGGAATCAAATCTTTAAAATATGAATTCATTAAAAGGCAAATTCTAAATTTAAATAATAGTATATACATGGTATCTCTAAATGTCTAACAAAATCAGCATACACTATTTAGAAAAGAGAAGATATATAAATATATTCATAATTCTTTCAAATTGATCCTTAAATGTTATTCCAATTCATTGATGTTATGTAATTTTTAAGTGAAGTTATCAGAAAAAGAAACCACACCTCTTCTAATAGTTAGATACTGATGTCATCTTGATAAGTGAAGATTCAAGTTCTGGGCACAGTTTTAAGGAATTACTAGTTGAGTTAAGCTGTGAGCAAGCCTGCAGAATATTGTGTAGTTAATGGGGAAGATACAATGTATGGTGAGTAGTACTATTCCCTGGGCATGTTGATAAAATGGCGGAAGGTAATTTATTCAGTTTTGGCACTTTTAGCATCAGAGTGGGACTACTATATGTTCATCTTCTGAACTGAACTGGTAAGGACAGTGGATACCATAAGCACGAACCCACTACCATGGCTAGCCCAGTGAGTTGTTATTATTTAACATTGATGGAGAGATATGTTGTCTGGCAAGCTCAATTTGCCATGCTCTCAGTATTCCTGTGGAGATGATGTTTGTTCAGCATTTGGGGATAATTGGAGTTCTGTTGCTAAGCTGGAATAACGATTATAGCTGTATAATGTAAGCCAAAATAAAGCCTCCTTCTTCAACCCTAAGCCATTTGGCCAAATTTGTCAGCAAAATGCAGGCAAACTGAAACACCTGTGCTAAAGATTACAAAGAGCTGATTGACTAATTGCAAACTTTTGAATATATGAGTTTGAATAATGCAGATCCAAAGGGAAATAATCTTGAGCAATTATGATTTGCTTCAGTAGCCATGGTTTGAAATGTATCCCCCACAGTTTCATGTATTTGGGAATGGCTCAGGAGGTGGAGTTTTCCTGGAAGAAGGTAGTCATATGGGTGGACCTTGAGGTGAATTAGTCCTACCTTACTTCTGGGAGAGTCTGCATTTGCAACAAGCAGCCTAGTAGCTTTCATCCTCCAAGATGTCTGCAGTGATTTGGCTGGACTCCAGCCTCTGACTGCCTGGCATGTTTTTTCCTCCATGAAAAAACTATTTCTCCCCTCTGGAAATGTAACTGAATAAATCTTTGCTTCCTTAAGTTGCTTGACTTTGTATGTTCCCTCACAGCAACAGAAAACGAGTAACTAGTACTCCAACTCTGTATCTAAACTAACATCATTTTCTGTCAGGAAACATTGGAATATTTTAAAACAATGCTAGCTTTTCCAAAACAAAAAAGCATAAATTTCAGGAGATAACAGAGAAAGTCTGCATCAGGCATTCTACTGCTTTGAAACTCTCACACCTGATGTCCCCAACCTATGCATCTGAAAATGTCTTAGTAGGTGATGGGTATCATACACGTTATAGGGGGCAATTTTTATTTATGTTCCTGGACCATAAGAAATCATATTTGCCTTAAGATCAATTGCCTTTTATTCTATTTGAGGACAAAACTAGGTTTTTCTTGGAAAACTTTCTATCTGAAAGAAAATAAATTCCACAGATAAGCAAATATAATAAAAAAGGAAGGCAATGGTATGGTATTAATATTATAAGACTAAGAAATATTACAGAGTTATAACAAATAGAATAGCATCAAATCCATCTTATGCTTTGGTGTGTGACATATTTGGCACTGCAGATATATGGGAAAAGCATGAGAACTGGCTTAAAAAAGAAAGCAAATATAATCATACCATACACTATTTATGTTCTATAAAATAAATCCAATGAGAATAAATTCTAAATCTGTATTATCATTGAAATATTTATCATAAGTTCCTGCACTTAGTAGATCAGCATGAAGTCTACTAGGGGGATTGGTGGGAATTAAACTAGGCTAGCTTTAGTGGGATCTCAGTGAGACTAAAACTGAGGTAAATTTATTCTAAATTACTCAGCCTTAAATGCATGAAAGTTGGACAGTCATACAAAATATTAGACTACAGGAAAAACATCAAAGAATAGCTTAATCTTATAAAAAACAAGAAGAAATGAATAATAGAATGACATATGATGGGAAACTACCATTGTTATGGCTCAAAGAGTCAACAGTTTCAATACAGCAGCAGTTGAAATCACCTGAGTGGTCCACTAGCAGCCAGCCTGCCTTTCTGAGACTGGAGAAGGTCCCTAGGCCACTCAACCTTTCTTCCCCAGACTTACCTGGATCAGGACAGACTCCCTGCTCCTCAAGACAGACACTCTACTCCTCAGAATTCAACAGAGTCCACAGAAAACCCAAGCGAAGCTCTAGGATAAACACCAGTCATCTGAAGCCCTCTAAAATCATCTTATCACATGGGAGAGAATCTTTGCATCCAGCTCTACAATAAGTAAACTCTTTTTACCATCCTGTTCTTGTCAATTATTAATCACTGTAGTTTAACATTTCCATATAGCCACCCCAAAACCCATACAACACCAGGTATTATACCATTCACCCTTACATATCACCAAGGAAGTAAACCTAAAAAGAGTACTACCATACTAATCTTCATTCCCTGTCTACTAAACCTGACTTAATTTATGTACTAACAGTCCAATAGCCTCATCTAGCAAATAACCCCAATACCAGACAAGCCAACTCAACTCTAAGCCAAATAATAGTAATAACTACTCAAGTGAAAAGGTCCTAAGAGACAAAACAAAACTGCCCAGTTCACAGCGCAAATCCATGAGAAACAAAAACCAAGACAGCAAATCTCTAACCAAAAGAATTAACCCCATAATGACAGAATCCATAAAGAATAAACTCACAGAAAAATAGCCAAGAAATTAATAATGATTTTCAAAGACTGATCTTTACTATGATCAAAACAATGAAAGAGAAAATCCAGGAGGAGTTAAATGACCACATCAACCACTTTAAACAAGAACACAACAGGTACTTGGAGGAGATGAGAAAAGCAGTTGAAGAAGCAAAAGTAAACAGAGAGCAGTTAAAACAATCTTAAGCAGAGGTTAAAATTGAACTAAAAGACAAGGTATCTTCAACCCAGAACTCAACAGAGAGTCTTATCAGCAGAACTAAGGAAGCAGAAAATATAATATCAGGTCTTGAAGACAAAGTGAAAGAACTAACCAGTTCAATCGAAGAGGTTGTTGAAAGCCAAAAAGATACATGAGAGGAATATACAAGAGTCATGGGACACCTTGAAGAAGCCTAACATGTGCATTCATGGAATACCAAAATAAGACTATAAAAACACCACACATGAGGAAAATTTTCAAATTATCATAAAAGAAAAATTTCAACATCTAAAGAAAGAGAGGCCCATCCAAGTACAAGAGGCATTCTGTACCACAATCAGATAATGACCAAAATAGAAACTCACCAAGGCAAATAATAGTCAAAACATTACATATGTAAGACAAAGAGAATGTGCTGAGAGTTTCATGAGAAAAAACAAAAATTATTAAAATAACAAATGATTATTCAATGGAAACAGTAAAAACCAGAAAAGCATGAAGAGACGTACTTCAAGTATTAAATAAGCACAAATGTCAACCCAGGCTGATATACCCATATGATATACCATAAAAATGATATATCATAAAAATGACTTGAAGGCTTACATGACCACCAAACCAGGCCTTCAAAAAATGTCATAAAAGACACTCAAGCTTGAAGAAAAGAACAAGCATATCCAGGAGGACAAAAGGGAAGTATAGTACCACTAAAACCTACTAGCTAAATAATACACTTATGAAAGCCACTAAACACAAAAAAGTGTCAGGAATTAAAAGTAAGTCCAGGGAGGGGTAGAGGGAGGGAGGGAAATGGGGTACTTATCAACTTTGTATGAGTGTAAAAAATAAATTAAAAAATTATAAAAATTAAAAAAATAATTTCTCCATTACAACATTAAATGTCAATGGAGTTAACTCACCAATCAAAAGACAGATTACAAACATGGATTAGAAATCACAACCCATCCATCTGTTGCCTTCAGGAAACACATCTCACCACAGAAGATAAGCACATTCTAAAAATAAAAGGCTGGACAAAAATTCTTCAAGATAATGGAACCAGGAAAAAACCAGGGCTAGCAATCATGCTATCTAACAAAGTGGACTTCATACCATAAATATCATAAGAGACACAAATGGATACTACATTTTAGTCACAGATATAATTCACCAAGAAAGACTTCACAATACTGAACATATACGCACTTACTATGGGCCCCTCCACATTCATTAAGGAAATATTACAACATCTGAAACAAGAAATCAATCCCAAAACAATAACACTCAGGGATTTCAATATTATACTCTCAATGTGGGATAGATCAACAGGCCAAAAACTTAACAAAGACACATTGGAATTTAATCAAACCCTAATTAAAGTGGACCTTACAGATCTCTATCAAACTTTTCACCATGCACCAAGGAAAACACATTTTTTTGTCATAGGCCCATGGAATTTTCTCTAAAATATTCTACATATTAAGCCACCAAAGGAATCTCCATATGTACAGGAAAGTTGAAATTCTAGCCTACATCCTGTTAGACCACCATGGTCTAAAGCTTGACATCTGCAACACAACAAACAGCAGAAAATACACTAACTCTTTGAAACTAAACATTATGAGGCTGAATGAGAACTGGGTTCAGGAAGAAATCATAAAGGAAATTCAAGATTTCCTAGGAAGAGAATGATCATGAAAATGCAATAAATCAAAATATCTGGGACACAATGAAAGCTGTCCTAAGAGGTAAATTTATAGCTCTTAATGCCCATATCAAAAAAGAAACATCACAAATAAATAATTTAACAATGCAGTTTAAAGCTTTAGAGACACCAATCAACCCAAATTCCCAACAGTTGAGAAGTGGATAAGGAAAATGTGGTACATTTATTCAATGAAATACTACTCAGCCATCAAAAAAGTTGAATTAATGAAATTTGCAAGGAAATGGATGGAATTAGAAAAAAATTTTATTGAGTGAAGTATCCCAGACACAGAAAATTAGACACTATATTATTCCTTTATAGGTGGATCCTAGTACCAAACCCACTTAGTGAAATATTCAAAGATAAATCTCTGCAATATCTACAGTAATTGCAAAGATTATAAACAGGAGAAAAGGGAAAAAGGCACCCCCCCCAGGAATAAGGAGATAGGGGATCATGCTACAGCAGAGAAAATAGGCCACCATCAAGTATTTGCAAGTAAGTAGTAAGACATCTGGTTAAGCTCACTCAATTTCCTTCCTGGTCATTTGCAACTGAGGGATTTTGATCTCACCAACAGGAGGCATAGAATCTGGCAGATAGATGGTAACCATCCTGCAAATGGGAAACTGATCCCTCTCACTGCCATCTCTTTTTCCTGTTCCATCTACCTTTGAATCTACTCTTATGGTAAGACTCCATTTAAACAGCCTTTAATCTCTGGCCAGGAGGTGACCTCCAATACCAATCAGGATGAAGTTAAGGGTGGTGCAGGAACAGCAAAACTAAAAACAACAAACACTCATAATTCAGAACATCAGAGACCTACATTAGTCACCTGGAACCAGACTAGCCAAATCTCTCCCCATCTTAAAGCTCAGGGAAATTTGCAGAAGAGGAGGTGGTAAAATTGTTAAGAACATAAAGATGGAGAGGAACAATGATACACAAGATACTCCATAGAAGTTAGGGCTGCAGTAGCTATAACAGGACTTTGCATGACCACGCAATGACTGATGCATCAATGACCCCTCAAAGTCTAGCATGGATCACAGGCACTATGATCCTTAGAGGCAAAGGATTTGCAGTCACAATAGTGTTCCCATACTAAAGGGGAGCACAAGAAAGGGCTCTGGGTAATGTCACTGAGTCTTTACACCTCATTAGAGTGGAGGACACAGAAAGAAATTTGACATTCACACTAAAGAATGCTCCAGGGAATGGGAGGGGGGAGAGGGGAGCACTGGAAGAAAGGGAGGGAAGGGGACGAAAGGAAGGGGCAAAAGGGGGGAGGAAGCAAGGGAGCCTGGGGAAAGGTGGAAGGGGGAGGGGATCGGGATACCTATTAAGCTTGTATGATTGGGAAAAAAATCAATAAATATAAATATAAATATAAAATATAAAAAAAGCAATCCAATCCCAAAAGCAGTAGAAGAGAGGAGATTAGCAAAATCAGGGGAGATAAGGAAAATGATACAAAGAATCAATCAGTTGAAAAGCTCATTCTTTGAAAAAATCAATAAGGTTTGTACACCCCTAGCTAAATTAACCAAAATCAAGGGTCAGAAACCCCAAATTAACAAAATTAGAAATGAAAATGCAGTTATCACAACAGATACCCAAGAAATTCAGAGAATTATAAGGTCATATTTCAATATTGCAGCAGTTTCAACGTAGACAATCTTTTACCATAACTCTGGGAACATTCAGGACTAATTTTTGCTGCTCAGATAGTTCAGCACTAAAGGGACT
Source organism: Typhlomys cinereus (assembly GCA_023101885.1). NCBI lineage: Eukaryota > Metazoa > Chordata > Mammalia > Rodentia > Platacanthomyidae > Typhlomys > Typhlomys cinereus. Next base: position 1,337,216 of record JALPQD010000537.1, on the reverse strand, counting down.
CTGGAAGGTCTGAACCAGTCCCAGCAATTCTAATTTAAGAATGGTAAGAAAAGTGAGTGTAAAGCACCTTTTTGAACATTTAGTGATCAGTCAGTAATTATACAAATAGAAAACCAAAAGTATATCATTTTATGTTGAAAAAATTGGTCAATCCATCCCTCACTGTATAACTGATAGAAATTAAAATAGATATCATTGGTTTAGACTATAATTTTTCACCATTTTCAATGTTCTCACTGTTTCTTAATATATGTTTCATGAGCAAGATGTGTTTTCAAGAGCAAGAAAAGATCTTAAGCCATTTGTCAGAAATTTAAAGCCTGACAAGTTCACAAATAGTAACCAACACTTGGTTTACTAGAGAAATCACATAACTTTTTGATTTAGTTTTATTACTTTACTGAAACAAAATGCTGGCACAAGTAACTTAGAGAAGAAAGAGGTTATTCCAGCTTGAAATTCTAGGTTTTCAAATCAATTCATCATGGATGTCAGGTTGACAATTAATAGTAACTTCACACTTATGATATTTATTTGATTCTACAGGTTGTATTTCAATTAGGTGACTATATACAAAGTTTATATGTACTCAGAAAGCAATTATTAAATGATTCAAACATTTTCACCTTTTTAATAAAATATTTAAAAGTAGAGAGTAGTCATTTGACTTTAATATAAATATCAAATTTTGTCTAATGCATTCTTTTAAGTTTTGATTTACTAGTAGATAAAGACTTGCAAATCACTTATTACAAAATCTAAGTCAAGTACAAATGAACAAATGGCCTTAGCTGTTTTTTTTTTTTTCTCCAGGTTCAGTAATTTAAGGATTTGTACATGTCTATAAAATGATATAGGGGCATGTAAATTTAAAGTAACTTAATTCTATCCTTGTGAGTTATTTAAAAAATTAACACATTGAAATTAATGTCAAACTATTTGATTTTTATTGCATATACAATTAATCATCTATTCCCTGTGACATTCCCAACACTTTGATTCCCAGTTCTTGCCTTGTCCATCTATTACTCAAAAATCATAATCTCTTATCTAATCTCTTTCAAACTCTCACATAGAAAGATTTGCCTTTAAGCAAGACATATTTATAAATATACAGACTTTTCTCCACTCAAAGGCCTTTTTATGGATCTATTAAGTGCATTCTTTACTTTCTTCATTCAAAAAGATAGACATTGCTTCATCTTTTCATTAAGAAAGAACATGTTTGACAAGAGACACAATGTGGGAAGAATCACAGTAATTTGATAGAACTGAAGGATAGTATTTTAAAAATAATATCTAAATATAAGCTTGCAGTGATGGACCATGGCATAATTTTTAAAAGTTTCAAATGACAGTGTTATAAATTGAGTATTAGTCTAAATCAAAAGCTAATACCCAAGGAAGATGCCCTAATTTTGTTTTATTTTTTTTAAGTTGGTTTTAGAATCTTCCTTTGGAAGATACAAAATCAATATAGTCCACTGGAAGAATTAATTTTATTTATTTTCACTTTTTATTTTTCTAGTCTTACAAACATAGTGATTATGCTTGATCTCTTCTCCCCCTTACTCCTTCTTCCCTCGCTCTTCCACTTTTACCTCTTTTCACCAATCCATCCTTCTCTCTCCCATTCTCCTGCTTATCTGTTTTTGTGAATGCTAGAATTCCCTTTGGGTTGTCTGCTTTGGTATGGGCTCAGGCTTCTGTGGCAGATTAATTGGCCCTTCCTTGGGAAGACATACTGATAGGGGCACTCTCCTTTACCTTTCTAGACCTGGTCCCTAAAGTTCCACTTCCATGTAATAAATTCTGTTGAGTTCCCCACTAGTCCATGGGGGAATGTAGCTATGTCAGTCATAGTAGAGGTTTAGTGAGGATAAATCTCACTGTAGTAAATTTCTGGATGCAGCAGCTCTATCTTGAATGGAATGTGCTGGGGGACAGTTGATCTCTCCACCTTTAGGCTATTACAATCTCACTGCTTCCACAAGTTTCCCTGAGGCTTGGGATAGGGAGAGATATGGTTATCCTGATTCTGTCTGAGCACATTAGATTCACCAGTACACTACACTCTGGTTGGTTGTTGTCTATTTCACTGCTCTTTCATTGCAATAGCCTGTGTCTTGTTGAGGTGTTGAGACATTTTCTTTTGTAAAGATAAAATGAAAGGCATTTAGATGAAGTTTTACTATCAGGTGCTTGTGGTTAAAATAAGGCATCTGATCCTGACTACTCTCAGTTTTTCCAAGTCCACTGTTGTTTAGACTGGTTTACATTGCTGGCCATGTGTTCTCTGTCATTAGGTGGGCAAAGGACATAGGGATAAGTGGTTAGTTGTTTGGAGACTAACCCCACTGCCCAATGTGTCCTATTTCTTTTCTTTTTTTTTAAATAATTTTCTACCTAGCTATACAAGCTCAATGGGTAGGTACCTTCACCCACCTCATTCCCCCTACCCTTACTGTTGTCCTGCAATTGTCCCTATACCACACTCTTCCTCCTTTCCTCCCTTCTCCTCTCTTGCTGTTTCCTGTCTGCTCCCTCTTACTCTCCAGAACATCTGTTTTTATAGGCACTGAATTTCCCTCTGCGTAGTCTACACTAATGAGGTTTTAGTATACATTAGCATCCTTTGGGACCAGTTCTTGGTCTACCTACTAATATGGGAACCCAGTTATATCTGTATGGCTGGGCTGGTTCTGCATGAACATTATAGGGTCTTTGGTCTTCTGAATTATGGTTGGTTGTTGTATTTAGTTTTGCAGTTCCTGTACTGCACTTGGCTGCATCCTGTTTGAGCATTGAGGTCTTCTCCTAACCATAGATAAAAGACTTAAAAAGAAGGTCTTACCACTCAAATCTCTCCCCATCGTCAATTGTGTGTGTGTGTGTGTGTGTGTGTGTGTGTGTGTGTGTGTATGTGTGTGTGTGTGTGTGTAAAACCACAGACATTGGGGAACCACCATGGACCACCTCCTGCTTGTTTACTCTGCCGGGTGATTCACAGGCTCTGCCCTACCAGGACCAGAAAATCAGGCCGCCCCCTGCTTCTGCCTGGCGTCTATGCATGGGGTCTATGATTCAAACTCAGGTAGAGGCTTAACCCCTGATACACCTCTCCAGCCCCCAAATCTCCCCCCATCTTAAAGATCAGGAAACCTTGTGGAAAAGGGGATAGCAAGATTGTAAGAGCGTAAAGATGAGGAGGACCAAACGATATGAAAGATACTCCACAGAATTTAGGGCTACAGCAGCCAGAATTGGACTTTGCCTGACCTGGACAATAGCTGACATGCCAGCGACCCCCCAAAATCTAGCATGGATCACAGGGGAGAAGGCTCCAGGCAGTAGGACCCTTAGAAACAAGGGACTAAACAGTCATAACAGAGTTAACATACCAACCAGGAGCCCAAGAATGGCTCCAGGCTATGCAACTGAGTCCTGAGCTATTGCTAGGGTGGAAGACTCAGAGGGAGGTTCAGGGTTCATACAAAAGGATGCTTCAGGGGATAAATGGGAGGAATGAAGAGGCACTTGGAGAGGGAGAGAAAGAGAGGAGAGATGAAAGTAAGGGGGACAGGAGAAAGAGTGCAATGGGGGACAACTGGGGAGGGGAGTGGGAAAGGAGAGGACGGGGATACCTATTGAGCTCTTTACCTAAAGGGGTTATCCATACCTTCATTCCTGAAGGATCTGGACCATTTACTGTCTTTCCTGTGTTGGGTTGCTGTAATTCCCATTGACCTTAATCACAGGACATGGTAATACCAAGAGACGCCCTAGTGGATCTCCTATACTCCAGACATATTCTTCCTTACCACCATTGTGGAGAACCAGTCCAATTTCTCCTTGGTGGTCTGGGTCAATCACCCCTCCTAATACTGTTATTCCTTTCTTAGCCTGTTGGCTCAAGGACATCAGAAGTCCAAAATAACCAGGAGGAAGCCTTAGCTTCCAGTTCAAAGGAATAGTTGCTGTGTCTCCTGGCAGAGACATTCCCTGCTTTGGACTCAAAACTTCTAAGCCAGTAGAATACAGGCTTGCAGGAACAGGAAGCAAGAATTTTCCTAATGGGTCACTAGGAGTGATATTAAGAGGAGCTATTCCTGTTTCCACCCCTTGATTTCTGGACCCGTGTATCCTGGCTATAGGAGACACAGTACCATATATTGGATGCTGGTTTAAGGCATATACTGCCTACTGGAGAATTCTGCCCCATCCCTCCAGACTATTACCACCTAATTGACGCTGTAATTGTGTCTTTAAAAGGCCATTCCACCGTTCTATCAAGCCAGCTGCTTCAGGATGTTGGGGAACATGGTAAGACCAATGAATCCCATGGTCATGAGCCCACTGCCGTACTTCTTTAGCTGTGAAATGAGTTCCCTGGTCAGAAGCAATGCTATGTGAAATTCCATGATGGTGGATAAGGCATTCTGTAAGTCCCTGGATGGTAGTCTTGGCAGAAGCATGGCGTGCAGGAAAGGCAAATCCATAACCAGAATAAGTATCTATTCCGGTAAGAACAAAGCGCTGCCCTTTCCATCTTGGAAGTAGTCCAATGTAGTCAACCTGCCACCATGTTGTTGGTTGGTCACCCCGAGGAATGGCTCCATATCGAGGACTCAGCGTTGGTATCTCTTGCTGGCAGATTTGGCACTCAGCAGCAGCTGTAGCCAGGTCAGCCTTGGTGAGTGGAAGTCCATGTTGTTGAGCCCATGCATAACCTCCATCTCTGCCACCATGTCCACTTTGCTCACGGGCCCATTGGGCAATGACAGTAATGGCTGGGGAAAGAGGCTGACTCTCCACAGAACGGGTCATCTTATCCACCTGATTATTGAATGTTTCTTCTGCCGATGTCCTCTTTGATGAGCATTTACATGAGACACAAATATCTTTGTGTCCTTTGCCTATTGGGAGAGATCTATCCACATGCTTCTTCCCCAGATGTCTTTCTCGCCAATTTTCCAATTATGTTACTTCCAAGTCCCTGACCATCCTGCCAAACCATTGGCTACAGCCCATGAATCAGTATACAGTCGCACACCTGGCCATTTTTCCTTCCAGGCAAAGTGTACAACCATGTACACTGCCCGAAGTTCTGCCCACTGTGAAGATTTCCCTTCTCCAGTGTCCTTTAGGGTTGTTGCAGAAAGCGGTTGCAGTGCTGCAGCTGTCCACTTCAGGGTGGCACCAGAATAGCGAGCAGAACCATCTGTGAACCAGGCCCTAGTCTTCTCTTCATCAGTTAGCTGATCATAGGGCACACCCCAGGAGTCCATAGGTGCATGCTTGGGAACAGGCATTGCAACAGGTTGGGGAACCATAGGCATTTGGGCAACTTCTTCATGTAGCTTACTTGTGCCTTCAGGACCCGCTCAGGCCTGTCTCGTATGTACCACTTCCATTTGATAATAGATTGCTGCTATGCCCGTCCAACTTTATGGCTTGCTGGGTCAGATAACACCCAACTCATGATGGGTAACTCAGGTCGCATGGTAACTTGGTGACCCATTGTCAGACATTCAGTTTCCACTAAGGCCCAATAACAAGTCAAGATTTGTTTCTCAAAAGGAGAGTAATTGTCTGCAGATGATGGCAGGGCCTTGGTCCAAAATCCCAAGGGTCTCTTCTGTGATTCACCTATGGGAGCCTGCCAGAGACTCCAAACAGCATCTCTATCAGCAACAGATACTTCCAATACCATTGGGTCTGCTGGATCATATGGTCCAAGTGTCAAGGCAGCCTGTACCGCAGCTTGAACCTCCTGAAGAGCTTTCTCTTGTTCTGGGCCCTACTCAAAGCTGGCAGCTTTCCGAGTTACTTGGTATATGGGCCTAAGTAACACACCCAAGTGAGGAATGTGCTGCCTACAAAATCCAAACAGGCCCACCAAACACTATGCTTCTTTCTTAGTGGTGGGAGGGGCCAGGTGCAACAACTTATCCTTTACCTTGAGGGGATATCTCTACATGCCCCACACCACTGAACTCCTAAAAATTTTACTGAAGTGGAAGGTCCTTGGATTTTGGTTGGGTTTATTTCCCATCCTCTGTTGCTCATATGCCTTACCAACAAATCCAAAATGCTTGCCAATTTCTGCTCACTTGAGCCAATCAGCATACTATCATCTATATAATGGACTAGTGTGATACCTTGTGGAAGACACAAGTGATCAAGATCTCTGTGAAACAAGTTATGGCATAGGGTTGGAGAATTAATATACCCTTGAGGTAACACTGTAAATGTATATTGCTGGCCTTGCCAACTGAAAGCAAATTGCTTCTGATGATCTTTATGAATAGGTATGGAGAAAAAAGCATTTGCAAGATCAATGGCTGCATACCAAGTACCGGGAGATGTGTTGATCTGCTCAAGCAAAGAAACCACATCTGGTACAGCAGCTGCAATTGGAGTCACAACTTGGTTAAGTTTGCGATAATCAACAGTCGTTCTCCATGATCCATCTGTCTTCTGCACAGGCCAAATGGGAGAGTTGAAAGGAGAGGTGGTTGGAACCACCACCCCTGCATCCTTCAAGTCCTTTATGGTGGCACTAATTTCTGTAATTCCTCCAGGGATACAATACTGTTTCTGATTCACTATTTTCCTTGGTAGAGGCAGTTCTAAAGGCTTCCATTTGGCCTTCCCAACCATAATGGCTCTTACTCCACATTTCACGGAACCAATGTGAGGGTTCTGCCATCTTCTAAGTTTATCTATTCCAATTATACATTCTGGTACTGGGGAAATAAACACTGGATGAATTCAGAGACCTACTGGACCTACTGTGAGTTGAACATTAGCAAAAACTCCATCAATCACCTGATCTCCATATGCCCCTACTTTAACTGGAGGGCCACTATGCTTTTTAGGGTCTCCTGGAATCAATGTCAACTCAGAACCAGTATCTAGTAAACCCCGAAATGTCTGATTATTTCCTTTCCCCCAATGCACAGTTACTCTAGTGAAAGGCCTTAGGTTCCTTTGTGGAAGGATAGAAGAAAGACTAATATTAAAGCTTTTTGCTATGGTATCAAGCAAAAAGGGACCCGGCCTCCCCTTCATTCAAGGGGTTCTGGATCTGTAAACTGGCTCAAGTATGGAAATTGGTTGACACACCATGATTCTCTGCTACTACGAGTAAAGGCAGCTTTTCCTTCATTTCTGTTAGAATTTTTCTGCTTGTACAGGTCAAAAAAGAACTTCGTAGGCTTCTTATCTATTTTACTTTTGGGGACACCATGGTTAATTAGCCAATGCCAAAGGTCTAAGCGAGTGAGACCCTCATAAGTACTGTTCTGTCTATGCTGCACATTATGGTTAGTACGCTTACTTTGCCATTGGCGATTCAATGCTGCCACTTGGCCCCTACTACTCCTCGATCCACCTAGGCCCATTGAATTTAAGTCTTCCAACTGGGCGGCAGCATCTCCCATTGTTAGGTCTGGAACAAGGAGAAGAGCAATGTTAGGAGCCTTCATATTTGGTGTTGCCCCTCTCACCAATTTATTAAGTACATTTCTGGTAAAAGGCATGTCATCTGGATTCTCCCATTGAGAATTGGATTTTAAAGAATGTATCCAGTCAAGCATACCAATTTCCCTGAGCCTCTTAATCCCATCGTCAACATTAAGCCAAGGAATGTCTGGAATCTCCAGTTCCTTTTCAGATGGCCAAACTTTAATAAATACTTCAGCTACCCACTCGAATAAACTCTTGGCACCATTTTTAACTCTATGAGTAGCAGTGTTAAACCTAGAATCTCTACTCAATGGGCCCATTTCTGTGAACTCACTTTTATCCAGTTTTATGCTCCTTCCACCAGTATCCCACAGCCTTACAATCCATTCCCAGGGGTATTCCCCAGATTGCTGCTTAAACGTGTTAGAAAAGTCATGGAGTTCTTTAGGAGTATAGCATACTTCCTCATGGACCACACTTTCTATTTCACCTTTAGGAGCCTGTTTAGCCTTGAGCCTAGTTATAGGCCTGGAAGCAATCACAGGTGCGTGTGATGTAACTTCAGTATTTACTCATGGCAAAGGTGAAAACGGCACTTCTGTAGAGGGTGGGTGTGGGGATTCATCCTCTGCTAAGGGTGGGGAGACCATTTCCTCAGGTGGAATAAATGCAGCAGAAGTTGAGGGTTTGACGTCCTTGCCCTTATCATCAGTTTGGTCTTCCCACACATTAGCATCCCACTTTTCAGGATCCCACTCTTTACCAATCAGCGCTTTTACTTTAACCACCGACACCTTTTGAGGCTGGGAATTTAATTTATGTTGTAACTCAGCCACTCTAATAATCAAAGTTTGGGTTTGATTTTAAGCAATTCAAGCCCTATTACTACTGGAGAGAAGATTCTCTTCTAGGGCACACTTAGAAACTTCTAAGTTGTTTATGCATTTTCTGAGTTGGATATTTTCCTCTCTGAGATCTTCCTTTTCCATTTGTAGTTTAATGAGAGATGCTAGGAAAAACCAGCCAGCATCATCATTGTCCTTATTCTTACTCATTTTTTGTAAAGTTCCATATACAGAATAGCTGAGCTTCTCAATCCTTGCACGAGGGGCATCAAGACTGTCCAACATACCTACTTTTACCAGTTCTAGAAAAAGTTCACTCCAAACAGTGTCCTCCATGCCACTAGGAGAGTCTTTAGCCACTGGCACTGGGTCAACAAGCCAGCTCCAGAAATCACAAAACTTGCCAGTAAAATTCATTCTTACAATTCTGCTACTCTAGAACCACTTCTGGTACCAATTTCTGTATTAGTTAGGGTTCTCTAGAGTCACAGAATTCACAGAACGAATATATATATATATATATATAGGAAATTTATTGAGTTGGCTTACAGATATGGCCGTGGTAGTCCAGCGAAGGCTGTCAGTAGCCGAGGTAGTTCCAACGATGGCTGCCAACAGCTAGTTGCTCAGTTCGGTAGTCAAGTAGGTGCTGGCTGAAGGCTGAGAACTCCTAGAGTCTTAGTCTAGTGGAAGGTCAAAGGAACCGGGCAGCCGGAAGGAAGAACGATTCCTAGCACAGCTGCAAGAAGGGATCTGTTCTCCTTGGTGGCTCCTTTTTATATGATGCAGTATTGGGAGAATCCTTTGAGAGCTTTGGAGTTCTGATAGGATCTAGGGCATGTACTATCCTTTCAAGTAGTCTCAGTTGATCCTTTTCCAGAGGTGGTCTCAGCCCAGCTTAGTTAATACCAGGTGTGTCAAGTTGACACCCAGACTTAACTATCACAACACTTATCAGAAGACATTTAGAAATTATAAACCTTGTAGTGTACATAATTGGCACACAAAAATCAGCGACCTTCCAAATATATCAGCTAATAGTATTTTGAGACTGTTTCACACTGTGGTAAAAATGACACTTATTATGAAGATGATAAAAAATGCTGGCAAAGCTCTGGACAATAAAAATCTTATACTCTGCTTGTATGAATATAGATATTCCAGGTATTATATAAATTATTATGGAGTTTACACATAAACTTGAAACTAGATTTCCAATAAATTCAAAACAAATCACTTTTGGATATTTACTGCAAAGCCTATAAGTTAATGTATATGAAAAATGTGACACATGACCATGTGTCAATGTTTAGTTAAGCACTATTCAGAGTTAATAATGGAACTAATCTATGCATCCTCAAACAAACATATACATGGCTTCAAAGTATAGGAAAAACTGAGCAGGAGAACAAAGATGTTAAGTAGGAATAGGAAAGAGAAAAAAAGGGATTTAGGTTTATGGAAAGAAACACACTCAATATGTGATATATACTTACATGGTACTATCATTATGCAACTCAATATCCTGAAAGCCTTTTGAACATCAAACCATTGTTCTATTTCAGTGTTCAAGTTAAATCTTACTGTGGTATAAATTGCTTCTACATGCTGTCACCATCCTAATGGAGAATAGTGTATAATTATAGTTAGCAGAAGTCCTCTAGACACTCCGATTAATATTTCTTTTGTTTTACCTAAGTAAAATAATTCTCAGTACTAAAACTGAACATCAATACTCATCTTGTCTAGAACTTTTGATTTCCTATCCATGAGTATTTGAGATGTGGACAAAAGATGGATCCCTCCAATCCAATGGATTTTAAGAGAATGTGAAAAGATTTATAACTCTAATTTCCATTCAATTCCTGAGAAGTTTTTTTTTTTTAAATTTATTCAATTGTGTGTGTGTGCGTGTGTGTACGTATGTGCGTGTATGTGTGTATGTGTATGTGTGTAGAACCATGGATGAATTCAGGAACCACCATGGACACCTCCACCTCCTCCTTGTTTACTCTGCCCTGGGTTTCACAGGCTCCACCCTACCAGGACCAGAAACACAGGCTGCCCCTGCTTCCGGCTGGCATCTATACATGGGGTCTAGGATCCGAACTCAGGACCTTCCGCCTGCAAGGCAGAGGCTTAAACCCTGAGCCACCTCTCTAGCCCCCTGAGAAGTTTTTGTACATAGAATTTTATTCTTATCTTTCTTGTTACCTCTTTAACCAATACTTTTTGGCTCAACCCCAAAAATTGAACTCTGACTTTTTATTCTTTTATGTACATATGATAACATTTGATATATGACAAATAAAAGTAGCCTTTTGAAAATTTAATCAGCATATATATTTTATTAAATACTGAAGGACACTTTAATTAGGTCCAATAAATGGCAACATAAAATTGTTTTTGAAAATATTCTAACAGCTAAAACAATATTATTTTGAATAAATCCCTTTGTTCCTAAAAGTTGTTTGGGTCACTTATTTTAACAATCAAGTTATTCAAATAAAACTATAAATTTTGGTAGTGACAGGAGTACTACTGTTGAAAAGGATTTTGTGCTTTTTGAGCTATGTTGTTTGAAAAATATGAAAATGTTTGAAGACTGAGGCAGATAAAAAGTAACCATTATGCAAATGGGTGATTGACCCCTCCCTCACTGCAGTTTCCTACTTTTATTACATCTACTTTTAAATATACTCTTATAACAAGACTCTAGTTTAACAGCTTTTTATCTCTGGCCAGGGTTGACATACAATACCCATCAGGATGGAGTGAAGGGCATTGCAGGAGCAGCAAAACCGCAAAAGAAAATCAACAAACCATAATCCAGAACTTCAGAGACTCTATATCAACCACCTAGAACTAGGCCAGACTAATCTCTCCCCATCCTGAAGCTCAGGAAATTCGCAGAAGAGGGGGCGCTAAGAGTGTAAGAGCACAAGGATGGGAGGAGCAATGATATGCAAGATACTCCACATAAGTTAGGGCCGAAGCAATCATAATTGGACTTTGCATGCCCTGCGCAATGTCCAACACACTATTGACCCCACAAAGTCTAGCATTTGCTAAAGGCACCAAGATCCTTGGAGGCAAGGGATTGACAGCCACAGTAGTGTTCCTATGCTTAAGGGGAACACAGGAAAGGGTTCAGGGAAATGCCGCTGGGTCCTTGTACGTCATTGGAGAGGAGGGCCCAGAGGAGAGTCAGCTATGCACATTAAAGGATTCGCCGGGGATTGGGGGGGAAGGCACTGGGGGATGGGAAGGGAGGGGTCAGGGGAGGGGGAGCAGGGGGGTAGGGGGGAGGAGTAGGGAGGTAGGGAACCAGGGTACCTATTAAATTTGTATGAGTGGAAATAATAAAAAATGTTAAAAAAATAAAAGAACTCAGAATAAAAAAAAGAAAATATTTGAAGACTGAAAAAGCCATGTGACAATTTAATGGACTATGTGAAGAACAGTAATGATGAGAGAGATGTTCACTCTTTATATCTGTCTCATGTTTTTCAGGAGAAAAAGGACTTGGCAACACTTAATTTAAAGGCATTAGACTGTTTTCTTTAATGGAGTGAAACTATGTCGACAGCTTGAAGTCTCAGTTGAGGAGAGTGCAGAAAGCAGAGAAACAATATTTATTGGAGAAATTAACATAGTTGGGGATAAATCTTGTACTTTGCACCTGAACTATGGGATCTTGTTCAGAGGAAAGACAATCCTTCATTTTCTGAAACTTCACACTCATTTAGAGGAGGAAAGTCTAAAATGAAATGTTTTCTTATTTTTCAAATGAACTGCCTAGGAAATCTCTTTCCCAGGATCAGCACTTAGAAGTTCATGTAACTGTAGTTCAAGTAGACCAAGCTGCATATCAACACCACAGAAACTGGAAGCATGGTATTTATGATGTAGGTTTAAGACAAGATTGAAGAGTTTACAGAGACTAATTGAAAGTTGGCACAATCTCACACTTTTAAATTACTATAAAGGAGAGAACCTAGGGTTATTGAGATGCCAGAACCATAGGACTTTCACCAGAGACTACATGTGTAGATTGGAGTCAGGCCAGAGAGAAACTGTGTGCTGAAGGGAGCAAAGTGGCAATGATGCAATTTTCCAGCATTTGGAGCTTACTTGATAATATTACAAATGATGCATAGTCAAAATTGAACTATAGGATATAATATTTAACGTGATAGACTTTGGTCATAATTTTAATTGATTTTGATCTTGTTTGATTTTATATTAGGACACAGGAAAGGATTCAGGGAAATGCCACTGGGTCCTTGTACATCATCGGAGAGGAGGGCCCAGAGGAGAGTCAGCCATGCACATTAAAGGATTCTCTGGGGGTTGGGGGGGAGGAATTGGGGAATGGGGAGGGAGGGGTGAGGGGAGGGGGAGCAGGGGAGTAGGGGGGAGGAGTAAGGAGGGAAGGAACCGGGTCATAATTTTAATTGATTTTGATCTTGTTTGATTTTATATTAGGACACAGGAAAGGGTTCAGAGAAATGCCACTGTCCTAATACTTCATTTTTAAAAAGGGATGTTTATTTTGGTTATTATGTATTGGAGGTATCTCATTTTTTTGAGATATAGGAGCTTTTAATTATGAGGCATTGAATTTTTTGTTAATGTAGGAAATGAACTATAAATGACTATGAATACTTTGAAGATGGACCATGAGATCTTTTAATATTTTTCTATTACTGCTTTTAAAATGACACATTTTGTATTGTAAAATGAATGAAAGCCCTTTAGAGCCACGGATAAAAGTTTGTGATTTAAAAATGATATGACTATGTCAAGCTGTAAGAACTGAGACTTTTGACATATACATGAAGAATGATTTACTTAAGGCCACCCTGGAGCAAGCCTATAAGGTATTTCCTAATTGAAGTAGTAATGGTGGGTATGACCATCCCTGGGCAGGTCAAGACAAGTAAGAGAGATCTTGATTGCTTTGAGTGATTGGAAAGTTAGAAAGTAAACTCCTCTCTAGCTATTCAGGTGCATCTGATGTGGCCAATTTCAGTCACTACTGGTAACATTTCTACCCTAATACACTATATTGTAAGACCATTAGAGGGAATAAATTTCATTCCGCTCCTAAATTGTTTGGATTATATTTTTTCAAAACAAACAGAGCTATGAAAGTAAGATAAGGAGTTTAAAGAGAACTATCCTTTAATCATATTTAGAAAGTTTTAGAGCAGCCACTGCTGGGACTCCAGTCCTTCACAGAGATAAGAAGGTCAACTTCCCCAAACCTTTGTTTATGAAAGATGGAAATTACTTCTTTACAGATAGACTCCACCCTGAAGTAAGCACAAGATCAACTGGGTTGGGCCCCAAAGTGAACTAGCCAATCAAGAAAAGCCATTTTTCTCAGGCTTGCCTAACCAATGAGGAAAAGCCCTCCTTCCCCTTTCTCCCCAGGCTTATCTAATGGCATAAATATACCTGAGCTTGGCAGCAAATTTTCACACTTGCCCCTTAAGGCACTCACATCTGGAGCCTATGAGCTCTTTTCCAGCTGCCTGCCCTTCATAGATTCCATGCCTGTAGTCCATGAGTTCTCCAAGGTGTCTGCCCCTCAAGGCTCTCCATGTCTGGAGTTAATGAATTCCATTCTTTCTCTTCTCTAATAAACTTTATCTTAATCCCCTATAATTCTGGTTTCATTCTTCAACTCAAACTCAAGAACCTGGATACCTATAGACTCCTAGAGATTCACCCTGTTGGGCCTTGTCAAAACCCTGGACAAGGCCTGTTGGAAATTCCTGATTCTGGCTAGACTTTCACGACCTGTTTTAAACTCACACTAAGACTTATGGGATGTCGGGTAGGGTATATAAGTGCCTGAATGTTGCAATAAAGAAAGTTCCTGCTTTGACAGATCTCCTGGCCTGGTGTGTCTTTCCTCAGTGGTGAGGGGGGTCTGGGCCATCGACACTCATCATCCCGCTCAGCCCCAAGTTGTGCCTGGCTGGACTAGCACTTCCTTCCCCACTAGCTGCCAAGAGCCAGCATCATCCCACAACAATATCATCACTTTAAGGTTTAGTGATCACTGTACAAAAGGAATTACAATGTATGTAAGAGCTGGAAAAGAGATTTTAAGCATGTCATGGTCTTAGCATTGAAGGGATCAAAACTAGTAAAGTTACCGGCCCTCGGCCTCCCTAAGTCTGACTGAAACAACTGGGAGTTATGGAGGGAGGAGTAGTTCTTAGGGGCCAAGCACTTAATACTGATCCAGAACCACTAGCAGATTCTAGAAGGGAGAGGAGCATAGTGTTCAGTTTTATGCCCATAGTCACTCCAATGGTCCTGGTCAAAATCACAGGGTCATAAAACAGAAATCATAAGTAAGGTTAAAATAAATGATCCCTTGTGAATGTGGGGGACCTGGCAGGGTTAGGGAAAAGAGAGGGTAAGGGAACATAGACTGTGTTATGCTCATCTATAAAATTTTCATCAACAAAATTTTTTCATAAAAAGTAGTTATTGTTATGACTTTTACCTAAATAAAGGCAGTGAATTCACAAAAGATACCCAGAATTTGATAGAGTGATCACTTAGCTTCAGTTTTATAAAAGGCACTTTCCTTCTTTAAAGGAAACTAACTAAAGTTCCTTTAAAGAACATTAACTCATGATTTAGTCAGGCACTTTCAAATTTTTACAGTGGAATTTCTAATTCATAGTGATAAATAGTTAACTGAACTATTCTTTGTCTAGGTGGTAAATTGGATACTAAATTTCACATTTAGTATTTCCAAAAAAGTATTCAAGTATTCAAAAATTGGAAATATGAATCTTTTGTTGCTTTAAGCTATATGGTTAGTGGGAAATAATTCTAAGTCAAAAATCTAAGCATGAGAGGATATGCAGATAATAGAATATCAAGAGGTTATAGAAATGTTGATAATTTCATGCAGGCCATAAGAATGCCTTATGCTTTTATGCTAAACCTTTTTTCAATACTCAATCCTATATAAGGATAGAATTCTAAAAATTAGCAATGATGAGAAAAGTATTGTTTATATCTTGGTGTTATTGCCAAGGAGTAAATCCTCCAGAAAATATAAAAAGCAAAAATAAATCAAAATTTAAATACAGAACTTAAAATCTTCAGAAGTTTTCAAGCTAACTTTACTTACAATGTTATTCTGGACAACAAATAGAAAAATGGAACAATGCAAATGTAGTCTGTGTGATTAAAGTTTCCACCAACTATTGTGAATACATACATGGATTCTAAATATTTACTGTAGCTAAGGAGACACATCCTTCCTTGGGTGTTAGTCACTAAATGTTATATTTCAAAGAAAAGAATGTAGAATTAAGTATAGGCAGGTGTGAATGAAAACTCTAAGGGTACTAAACACAAAAGGAAATAATACAATGTTCTTAAGAGTAGCTATACCCAACCATATCTGTTGAACTTGAATGAGGAAAAATGGTAGGCTTTTTAATGACAGACTTAAACTAGTCCTCAGATTTTGTCAGTAAACTGAGTTTTGTTTGTTTCAAAACTTTAAGAGAAGGATAATTGGATTTGTTTAAGGTGGATGAGAGATGACTTCCTCCTCAAATGGTGAAGTAAACTTCAATGAATACATAGAAAAAAGGATAATCTTTGTGAATGGAGTTAGGAGGCAGAACTGGGTGGGCTGGGATATTTTAGAAGAGTTAGTGTAAAACATCAGGTATTTCCTACATAGTATACAAAAATATTTTTTTTTGTCAAGATATATGACTTAAGAGACAGTGAAGGGACTGAACAAAGAAAGTAGCACTGTAGCAATGAACATATGATTCCCTTTGAGGATAAAACAGAGAATATCAAGTCTCCTGTTTTCAAGGGTGAAAAAGTCACCTCATTCTAATCCACCAGTCTAGTTGTCAGAAGTTAACATTTTTTGCATATTTTCATTTAACTAATTCATGTATCTATATGAACACCCAAACTATACACAACAGCCACCTACCATCCTTATACCTTTCAAATTACTCATAAATTGAAGTTGGTTGTTGCTTCAAAGGGTCTAGTTAAGTACTCTAAACAGCACATTGTAGTGGCATTTGACCTTGCTCTCCTCACTTAGAGACTGCTTAAAGAAATTCCCCAACCATGTGTCTTAAATGCACAGCAATGCTTCTTGAATGAGTCATGGAGTTGGAAGATGATAACTAAATCT
The DNA here is from genome assembly GCA_023101885.1 of Typhlomys cinereus. Taxonomy (NCBI): domain Eukaryota; kingdom Metazoa; phylum Chordata; class Mammalia; order Rodentia; family Platacanthomyidae; genus Typhlomys; species Typhlomys cinereus. Next base: position 1,320,695 of record JALPQD010000537.1, on the reverse strand, counting down.
AGGCTCCATATGCCAAAGATAGCCTGGTGCCAGCTGGCTGAAAATCTGTTCTCATTTCTCTGAGGAAATTCCTTTTAAAATTCATGATTTGAAAGAATTATTTGTGCTTTGTGCACTCATGTCTATTTATAAAATATTGACATAGAAAAATAGCTTTTACTTTATTACTCAGAGTTAATATCATTTAAAAAACTTAAAAAGTAAGATAAAGGTATACATGCTATATATGGTATTTTTGAGCTTTCATAGCATTATCTGAAACAACATCAGACAATAACATGAATATCATGAATAACATGAAATATCCTTCTGTCCTGTGTCCAAAAATAACTGGCTTAGGCTTATTTAAACAGTCTTGTTTTAGCTGAGCTTCCTCCAAGGTTTATTACTTTATAGACAAAATATGAAGAGAAAATTGATTAAAATAAAATCTCTGTTAAATATTAAGCTGGGAGCAAGGTTAATTTGGAACTTGTCCCTGAGATTTCATTTCATTTCTCAAAGAATAACTAAGAAAATATCTTCCTTTTATTTTTGCAAAAAAAATCAAGTGAACATCAATGCTGGTAGATGGCCTAAGGATGAGGGACACTAAGTCACAGTAACAAGAATGCCTGGGGTAAAAACTTATTTATTCACAGGGAAGAGGGTTACAGATGATGCGACTGTCTTGGAAATGAGTAGTAGCCTTTGAGCCAGAAAAAAAATACACATCACAGTCCCAGCCTAGTGCAACTGACTCCTTTGCTAAACAAACTCACTGAGCAGAAAAGATGGGCATAGTGATGCCCTGGGGCCTGGGTTTAATAGATTCCAAAGTACATAACAATATTTTCAGGAAAGTAAATTGTCTTAAAAATATAGTAAAAATCCAGATTCCAGATCTTTAAAATGTATAACTAGAAAAACGGAAAAGTTGTGAATTCTTTAACATTAAACTAAGATTTAGATATTAATTAAAATGATTACCTTTAGTGAGAGTACATTAAAATTTTAGTACTTTGGAAATACAGTTTGATTTAGTATTCCATGAGCTTCTTTTAATTTTTTTTTATTTATTCAATTGTGTATGTGTGCTTGTGTGTGTGCATGTGTGTGTGTGCGTAGAACCACGGGCGAATTCGGGAATCACCGTGGACCACCTCCACCTCCTTGTTTTACTCTGCCCGGGGATTCACAGGCTTCGCCCTACCAGGACCAGAAACACAGGCTGCCCCCGCTTCAGCCCAGCATCTATACGTGGGGTCTAGGATCTGAACTCAGAACCTTCCACCTGCAAGGCAGAGACTTAACCCCTGAGCCACCTCTCCAGCCCCTCAATGAGCTTCTAATATAAATGAATATATTTAGTTTTGGTGAAATATTTAAAAATTCACCAATTTCAAAAATGTTTGCACTTTCTTAATTCTTCTTTCTCTACGTTTTATAACCTATAAACAAAAGTACAAACAAAAATAAAAATTCACTTACCAATGCCAGACTTGAAATACTTCAGTTCATTTTCTGTTGTCTTTTCAATTGCATATAGTGATATTTCAATTCTGAGGACTTTTACTTTTTTAAAAACATCATTTCAAATAACTTGGATTGAATTTACTTGTCTGTTAAATTAATAGGTGTTGGCAATCAACTTTGCCTTATCGTGGCAAGATACCTGATGTAAAAATGTCAGGAAGAAAATATTGGCTGTAGTTCAGTATGTTAGGCATTTAATTTGTTGTTGCTTTCCCTCTGGTTGTGGACCTGCATCAAGTAAAGACATTTTAGCAGGAAGGCTGTTTGGGGGAAAAGTTCTAAACCTCACTGTACCCAGAAGACAAAATAGAATTAGAAAGACCTGGAGATATGATGTGCCCTCAACGTTCATGACATCAGTGACCCATTCACTGGCTAGTTGCCACTTGGTAATATCCTGTTCAGCTATGCACATGTTATTGTATTAATTCATTGAATATGATTTGAATCTTTATAATTTTTTGTTTTTACTTTCAATGATATATCTAGCTGAACCCAAGCTTTCACTCCAACACATGAGCTTTTTTGGTAAAACATTTCATAGTCAAACCAAGAAAGTAGAAAATTTTTATAAAGTTAGACTTATAATATTGTACCAAAGACCTAATTCTCAGCTGCTGCAAGAACTGTATGATAGCCAAAGAACTGTTTTGCTAAACTGAAATATTCAGAAGATTAGCAATTGTTTTGAGGAATAGACAAATATTTACATCAAAATTATTTGGATAATATATTTTAACTATGTTTTTATCACTCACTGTATTTTAAAACTTTAGTTTAATAGTTTAATTTTGTTTTGTCTATGTTTGTTCTGACTATGAAATAGACTTTTACCATTTTGGCCTCTTTTTACTATATATATATATTTATTTGTTGAAGTAAAAAGTTACATATATTTTTCAATAAGATTGAAAGATCATATTTTTTCAATTTGTCTTGTATTCTAACAGTTACTTCTGAATAACATAAGCAATTCTTAAAGCTGTGTAGATTTTCTTTTTCAAATTCTTAATAGTTATTCAAAAAAGAACACCAGCACAATTTTTTATATTCTTATTGTTGAGGATGCTCCTCCTAATGTTAATGGTAGTGGAGGAAAACTAGAATACCAGAAACGAACAGCTACATAGAAAGGTTGCATGTAAACACTGACTCCCACTTCAGGACATTTTCTAAGTCACACATGGGTTTTGGTGCTGAGGACAGTTGATTCTTCACAGGTAAATCTGAAGTTACATAAAATGCTGTTTTGCTATGTTGTAATCATTAAATCATGTCTTCAAGAAAAACTGTAATTGAATCACTCAAGGGAATTCCCTACCCTTTCAACTAAGGTTTTTATAGTCTCTGGCCTTATATTGAGGTCCTTGATCCATTTGGAATTAAGTCTTGTACATGGTGTTAAGTATGGGTCACCCAGTTTTAATCTTCTGCATGTGGACAACCTGTTTTGCCAGCACCATTTGTTGAAAATGCTGTTCTTTTTCCATTGGATTCTTTGGGCCCCTTTGTCAAAGATCAAATGGATGTAATTGTGTCGGGCTTATATCTGGGTCTTCAACCCTTATCCATTGATCTGTGTGTCTATTTTGGAGCCAGTACCAGGCTGTTTTATTACTATGGATTTGTAGTATAGACTAAAGTTTCGTATGGTGATACCTCCAGCAGTGTTTTTGTTATTCAGGATTTCTTTTGCTATCCTGGGTCTTTTGTGCCTCCATATGAATTTTGAGATTATTCGATCAACCTCTTTAAAGAATTGCTTTGGGATTTTGATTGAATCTGTATATTGCCTTTGGTAGGATGGTCATTTTTATGATATTGATTCTGCCAATCCAGGAACATGGGAGTCTTTCCACCTTCTGGTTTCTTCATTAATTTCTTTCTTTAGGGTTTTAAAGTTTTCATTGCAAAGGTCTCTTACTTCCTTCGTTAGGTTTATACTAAGGTATTTCATCTTTAGGGGCTATAGTAAATGGATTATTTCTCTCAGGGCTTTTTTGCTTCTTTCATTATGGGCTTTAATAATTCTCTGAATTTCTTGGTTATTGGTAGTGATAACTCCATTTTTATTTATAATTTTGTTAATTTGGGTTTTCTCTCTCTTGCTTTTGATTAATTTAGCTACGAGTATATCAATCTTATTGATTTTTTTCAAAAAGCCAACTTTTTGACTGGTTGATTTTCTGTATCACTTTCCTAATCTCGATTTTGGATTATTTCTCCCCTGATTTTGCTAATTTCCTCTCTTCTACTGATTTTGGGATTGGATTGCTCTAGTGTCTCTAAAGCTTTGAGTTGCATTGTTAAGTTATTTATTTGTGATGTTTCTATTTTTTAGAACTTACCTCTTAGGACAGATTTCATTGTGTCCCAAAGATTTTGGCAAAATGTATTTTCACTATCATTCACTTCCAGGAAATCTTGTAATTTCCTTTGTAATTTCTTCCTAAATCCAATTGTCATTCAGCATCATAATGTTTAGTTTCCAGGAGTTAGTGTATTTTCGGCTGTTTGTTGTATTTCGGATGTCAAGCTTTAGACCATGGTGGTCTGACAGGGTACAGACTAGAATTTCAACTTTCCTGTATATGTGGAGATTTGTGGACTAATATGTGGTCTATTTTGGAGAAACTTCTGTGTGCTGCGGAGAAAAAAATGTGCATTCTTTGGTGTGTGGATGAAAAGTTCGATAGAGATCTGTAAGATCCATTTCAGTAGAGTTTAATTAAGTTCCAATTTGTCTCTGTTATGTTTTTGACCTGTTGATCTATCCCATGTTGCAAGGGCAGTGTTGAAATCCCCAAGAATTGTTGTTTCGGGGTTGATTTCTTGCTTTAGATGCTGTAGGGTTTGCTTAATGAATGTGGAGGGGCCCGTATTAGGTGCATATATGTTCAGTATTATGAAGTCTTCCTGGTGAATTGTACCTGTGACTAAAATGTAGTATCTATCTGTATCTCTTATGATTTTTTTTGGTTTCAAGTCTACTTTGTCTGATAGCATAATGGTTACGACTGTTTGTTTCCTGGTTCCATTATTTTGCAGAATTTTGGACCAGCCTTTTATTTTTAGGATGTGTCCTATCTTTTGTGGTGAGAAGAGTTTCCTGCAGGCAGCAGATTGATGGGTTATGGTTTTTAATCCAAGTTTGTAATCTGTGTCTCTTGATCGATCAGTGAGTTAAGCCCATTGACATTTAATGTTATAATGGAGAAATTGTTTTTTTTAATTTATTATTATTATTATTATTATTCATTCAACTGTGTGCATGTGCGTGTGTATGTGTGCGCACGTATGCATGTCTGTGTGTGTCTGTGTATGTGTAGAACCACGGACGAATTCGTGAACCACCATGGACGCCTCCACCTCCTTCTGCCCCGGGATTCACAGGCTCCGCCCTACCAGGACCAGAAGTGCAGGCCGCCCCCGCTTCCGCCTGATGTCTATACGTGGGATCTGGGATCTGAACTCAGGACCTTCTGCCTGCAAGGCGGAGGCTTAACCCCTGAGCCACCTCTCCAGCCCGGAGAAATTGTTTTTAATTCTAGACATTTTTTATATTTAGTGGTTTTTGTAAGTGTACTGTTTGGTTTTTAGGTTTTGGTGGTATTATACTTCCTTTCTGTCCTCCTGGATATGTTTGTTTTTTTCTTCAAGCTTGAGTATCATTTCTAGCATTTTTTGAAGGCCTGATTTCGTAGACATGTAAGCCTTTAAGTTCTCTTTTTGCTGGAAAACTTTTCTTTCTCCCTCGATAATGACACATAGTTTTGTGGGGTATATCAGCCTGAGTTGACATTTTTGCTCATTCAATACTTGAAGTACGTTTCTCCAAGCTCTTCTTGCTTTTATTGTTTCCATTGAGAAGTCATTTGTTATTTTAATAGGTTTACCTTTAAAAGTGACTTTTTTTCCTTTTAAACCCTCAGCACCATTTCTTTGTCTTGAATGTGGTGTGTTTTTACTATTATTTGTTAAGATGAGTTTCTATTTTGATCATATCTGTTTGGGGTGTGGAATGCTTCTTGTATATGGATGGGGATCTCTTTTTTTAGATGAGAAAAGTTTTCCTTGATGATACATTGAAAAATTTCTTCAGGTGTGGTATTTTGGGATTCTTGCTCTGGTATTCCATGAATATGCATGTTAGGCTTCTTCAGGGTGTCCCATAACACTTGAATATTTTTCTCAAGTATCTTTTTGGCTTTAACAACCTCTTCAATTGAGCTGGTTAAAAATTCCACTTTGTCTTCAAGGTCTGAAATTCTATTTTCTGCTTCATTTATTATGCTGATAAGACTCTCTGTTCAGTTCTGGGTTGAGGATAACTTGTATTTTAGTTCAGTTTTAAACTCTGCTTGAGTCTGTTTTAACTGCTCTATGCCTGTTTTTGTTTCTCGAACTGTTTTTCTCAACTCCTCCAAGTGTCTGTTGTGTTCCTCTTCAAAGTGTTTGATTCAGTTATTTAACTCCTCCTGGATTTCCTCTTTCATAGTATTGAACATGGTATGGTAGTATACTTTTATGATTTAGTACATTGGTGATATGTGAGGGTAAGTGGTATAATCCCTGAAGTTGTATATGTTTTAAGGGTGGTTATATGGAAAAGTTACTCTACAGTAACTAATAATTAAAAGGAACAGGATGGTATAAAGAGGGTTTACTTATCTTTGGGCTGGATGAGGAGAATCTCTCCCATGTGATAAGATGAATTTAGAGGATTTCAGATGTGTGGCCTTTGTCCTCTAGAGTTTGCTTGAGTGTTTTTTGTACTGTGTTGAATTCTGATGAGTAGTGTATCCTCCCTGGACTGGGGCACAGTGTGTTCTGGCTGGATTGTGCATGTTCCAGGCAGGTGGGTGGAAAGGGCAGATGTTCTGGTGTCACGCGCAATTAACCTGAGTACTTGGGATGTGTCCTAGGGGTCCTCCCCAGCCTGGAGCAGCAACTGCTCTCACTGACTGGTGGAAGAAGCTGGGATGAGTGGGTTACCTGGGGCATGGGGATGAACAGGGGGTTTTGACTTTGGGGGGCAGTGTGTTCTTGCTGGATTGTGGTGCATCCCGGGCAGTCAGGTGGGCAGAAAGTGCCTTATTCACTACTTTTGCTGTTATCACTATTATTTCAAATTTCTAAATAATCTAATAATACTGAATATATTACCAATAAAAAGTACTGGTCACTGAGAAATTCGAACATATATTTTGTTTAATTTTTATCTATACTATTTTGAAAGAAATATTCAGTGTTTGATTATAAAAGCACACACAGACACACGCGCACGCACACATACTTATGCACACACACACAATTGAATAAATTAAAAAAATTATAAAAAAAAATATTACACAGACAGATGTACTACAGCACTGCACCAGAACTTACAAAATGAAACAGAAAATGTCATGATACAAGCTGATATGACTGCCAAAATTTTGTCATATTGCTTTGGAAATATTCAATTTTTACAAATTTGTACTTACACATACGTGTGTGTGTGTGTGTGTGTGTGTGTGTGTGTGTATGGTATGTGTATCAAAGGACACACTGTGTGTTCCTGTTGAAGACCAAGAATGATTTCAGGAATCATGCTTGATTGCTTCTACCTCCTTTTTGTTTTGCTCTTGTATTTCCCAGGCTATGTATACCAGGGCTGGAAGTGCAGACCACTGCCATTCCTGCCTGGCATTTTTATGTGGGACATGGGATGCAAACTCAGGTCCTTCTGCTTGGGAAACAGAGTCTCAATCCCAGAGCCATCCCTAGCCTGAGACTCAATTTTTTGAGGAAAAAATTAATTATCCACTTATTTCATGAGAGAAGTTGGCAGATATGATTAAGGAAATGTCTCATTTGTTAATTAGGTAGGTGTCTGAAAGTTCTCTGCCTTAACAAATTTCGAAAATGAAAAGGCTCTGGATCAAAGGAATGGATAATGAAGATGTGGTACTTACACACAATGGAATATTACTCAGCTATCAGAAAGAATGAGATTATGGAATTTTCTGGTAAATGGATGGAACTGGAAACTTTAATATTGAGTGAGGTATCTCAGACACAGAAAGTTAAGTGCCACATGTCCTCTCTTACATGCAGATGATTGAACTGATCACCTTGTCAATGTATTTGAATTGAAACCCCTTAAGAGCCAGAAAATTAGAAAAAGACCAATGAGTGGGAAGGTGGGAAGGGAGGGTTAGGATGAAACCTCTTAAAGGGGAGATTTAAGATCCCATGACAAGGATGTGACAGAGAGTGTTTGGGGAAAATACATAGCAGGAAATGAGGGATGGGAGATAGGAGGGACATGAGAGATAGGGGGGGGGGCAGAGGGAATTACAGAAAAATCCAAAGATGGTGGAAAACAATCCAAAAGAAATATCCTATGCTAGTGATATGTTAAAAAAAGTCTTGTAAAGAAAGTTGAAAGAATGAGCAGCTCTTATGCAGAGGAGCATAGAGTGAATAAAACAGAGAGAAAAAAAAAAAAAGCCTTGAGCTAATCCACTCAGAACTAAGGGACAAAATTATACTATAAGTAAGGAATGTCACAATTCCTGATAAAATGTTGGTCAGAAAGATCTTAAAAGTCCACAAACATTATAGGCTATTGGCCATTGCTCTTGGTTGCTCTCTACAAAACTGTCAGGAAGACCTTATTACTGAAGATACAACACAAATGGATCACAGTACATGAGTTAAATATAACTGGAACTGCTCTGAGGATTTTTTCATTGCTGCATAGCTTCCACAGTACCAAAGAATATTGTAAAAGCTGCTGGGGAAGCTTCTACACGAGCTTCATCAATAGCATAAAATATGTAAGTTGCAATATAAATCACTACGGCAATGAGTGACCACCACTGTGAAAGTGACATGAGTACTAAGGAGACAACCAGTAGCTTTCTGATTAGACTCAAGACCCACTTGACAGAAGGGTACCTATCCTCGTTACTACAAACTAGAAAAAGGGAAGGAAATAGAAGACAATAAGGAAGACAGCCAATAAACCTGTAAGTAGGAAGACAGTACATCAAACTGCTCTATAGGCAGTTGTTAATATACCTATAGAATGAGAACTCACAGTGGAAACATTTGGGTCTAAAGCTAGGTGAGAGAAGGGAAATGCATATATCAGTAGGATGACCTGAAGAGAGGTAACTTGTTATACTGTGGAGGCCTGAACAAGTAGACAAGCCAGAATGAATCCTGAGTTCTGCAGAAGCATACAGGCAGAAGGGTAGGAGGGTGAGAAAGGGAATGATGAAGTGAATGGAGCAGATGAGAGGGAAAGGGGAGAAGGAAAGCTGGGATGAATACTCAACATCTTGTAAAGTAGAAAAAAGTAATAAAAAAGGGAAAGGAAAGATTTGTAATTACAGTTTTGAGCTCAATACTTGATATGGGTCCTTTAAATTTTTCTGCTCATTCTAATTCAACTTTGGTTAATTCTTTCACTTTTTCCTTTTAATTATTATTTTATTTTTCTAGTGTTAAAAGTATATTGATTACTCATATCTGCTTTTCTCCATCTTCCTGCTCTCCCATCTTCCCCCTTTCCTTCATCAATCCCAACCACCCTCCTGTCTTTCTGCTTCTATAGACTCCAGGGTTCCCTCTGGTTCCTATGGGAATTCAGGCCTCTTATGGTATTCAGAGTGGCCTCTCTTTGGACCACCCCAATGATAGGGGCATTTCCCTTCACTCATGTTACTTTAGTCCCCAAGATTACCACAGTCTTCCATTTTTTGCTTGTTAAGTTTAATAGGTATATGTTTTTGAAGTGTGTCTATATGAATCTCTGAATTTCTTCAGTATTTGTCATGCTATTTCCCTTTTTTCTCTTATTCTATTAATTTTGGCTTTTTGTCTTAGAAAACCTTGGTACAGATTTCCTGAATAGGATCCCATATGCATAGATATTAAGACCAAAAAATAGCAAGTGGGATATCACAAAACTAAAAAGCTTCTGCTCTGCAAAATAAATAATCAAACTGAAAAAAAGAAAACTAAAGAGCCCTTCCTCTCCCCCCCCCCCCCCCCGCTGGTCGGGACACGCGCGGTCCAGCCGGGTCTCACCCTGCAACCTAGGTAAATCTCTGCCCGCGCCCGCCCACCAGGACACAGGCCAAATAATTCAGTTTAGTGAAATTGAAAGATCTTAAGAGTTCAAACGACAATGCCAAAGTCAAAGTGCAAATCCATGAGAAGCAACAATCAAGTAAACAAATCTCCCACTGAAGAAATTAATCCCATAATGTTAGACTCCAACCAGAACAAACCCGCGGAAAAAGGCCAAGAAAGCCTCACCCAAGATAACGACTTTCAAAATATGATCATTACCATGTTCAATACTAAGAAAGAGGAAATCCGGGAGCAATTACATAATCGAATCAATTGCTTTGAGGAGGAATACAACACACACATGGAGGAGTTGAGAAAAACAGTGCAAGAAACAAAAACTGGGATAGAGCAGTTAAAACAAACTCAAGCAGAGTTTAAAACTGAGCTACAAGACAAGTTATCTTCAACCCAGAACGCCACAGAGAGTCTTATCAATAGAACTAACAAAGCAGAAAGCAGAATTTCAGACCTTGAAGATAAAGTGGGAGTAATAACCAGCTCAATGGAAGAGGTAATTAAAGCCAAAAAGATACTTGAGAGAAATATCCAAGAGATATGGGACACCCTGAAGAAGCCTAACATGTGTATTCATGGAATACCAGAGCAAGAATCTCAAAATACCATCCCTGAGGAAATTTTTCAAACGATCATCAAGGAAAACTTTCCTCATCTAAAAAAAGAGAGGCCCATCCATATACAAGAGGCATTCCACACCCCAAACAGATACGACCAAAATAGAAGCACGCTGCGGCAAATAATAGTTAAAACACTCCACATTCAAGATAAAGAACTGGTGCTGAGAGCTTCAAGGGAGAAAAAACAAGTCACTTTTAAAGGTAAACCTATTAAAATAACAAATGACTTCTCAGTCGAAACAGTAAAAGCAAGAAGAGCTTGGAGAGACATACTTCAAGTATTGAATGAGCAAAAATGTCAACCCAGGCTGATTTACCCTGCAAAACTATCAGTCATGATCAAGGGAGAAAGAAAAATACTCTCGATAGATGCAGAAAAAGCTTTTGACAAGATCCAACAGCCTTTTATGATCAAAATGCTAGAGACAGTAGGAATGGAAGGAACCTTTATCAATATAATAAAAGCTATATACAACAAGCCCACAGCAAGAATTATGCTCAATGGGGAACAATTGGAAGCATTCCCACTTTGATCAGGAACTAGACAAGGCTGTCCACTCTCACCACTTCTATTCAATATTGTAATTGAAGTCTTAGCTGAAGCCATAAGACAAGAAAGGGACATAAGAGGGATTCAAATCGGCAAGGAAGAAGTCAAACTATCCCTATTTGCAGATGACAAGATCTTATACTTGAGTGATCCCAAAAACTCCACCAGGAATCTCCTGGAACTAATTGAGAAGTTCAGCAGGGTGGCAGGATACAAAATAAATGTGCAAAAATCAGAGGCCTTCCTATATGCCCAGAATGAAAGAAGTGAAAAAGGCTTGAGAGAAACAATCCCATTTACTATAGCCCCTAAAAAAAAGAAATACCTTGGTATAAACCTAACTAAAGAGGTAAAAGACCTTTACAATGAAAACTTTAAAACCCTAAAGAAAGAAATAGCAGAAGACACCAGAAGGTAGAAAGACCTCCCTTGTTCCTGGATTGGCGGAATCAACATCGTAAAAATGACCATCCTCCCAAAGGCAATATACAGATTCAATGCTATACCAATCAAAATCCCAAAGCAATTCTTCAAAGAAGTTGACCAAACAATCTCAAAGCTCATATGGAGGCACAAAAGACCCAGGGTAGCAAAAACAATCCTGAGTAACAAAAACACAGCTGGAGGTATTGCCATACCAAACCTTAGTCTATACTACAAATACATAGTTATAAAGACAGCCTGGTACTGGCTCCAAAATAGACACACAGATCAATGGATAAGGGTTGAAGACCCAGATATAAGCCCACAACGTTACAGCCATTTGGTCTTTGACAAAGGGGCCCAAAGAATCCAATGGAAAAAGAACAGCATCTTCAACAAATGGTACTGGCAAAACTGGATCTCCACATGCAAAAGGTTAAAGCTGGACCCGTACTTGTCACCATGTACAAGACTTAATTCCAAATGGATCAAGGAACTTGATATCAGGCCAGAGACTATAAAAACCATAGTTGAAAGGATAGGGAACTCCCTCGAGCTGATTGGGCTAGGCCAACAGTTCCTAAACAGACATCCAATGGCACAGTCACTGCTACCACCTCTCAACAGTTGGGATCTTGTGAAATTAAAGAGGTTCTGTTCAGATAAAGAGATTGTAACAGGAGCTCAAAGGCAACCCACAGAATGGGAGAAAATCTTCATTAACCACACATCTGATAGAACTCTGCTGTCCAGAGTGCACAAAGAGCTTAGAAAACTAAATACCAAGGAAACCAATGGCCCAATTAAAAAATGGGCCTTGGAACTTAAAAGAAACTTTACCAGGGATGAAATTAAAATGTCTACCAAATATTTTAAAAAATGCTCCACATCCTTAGCCATCAGGGAAATGAAAATCAAAACTTCCCTGAGATATCATGTCACCCCGGTGAGGATGGCAAAAATCCACAATACAAACAACAACAAATGCTGGAGAGGATGTGGAGAGAGGGGAACTCTCCTACATTGCTGGTGGGAATGCAGGCTCATACAGACACTCTGGCGAGCTGTCTGGAGATTCTTAAAGAAATTAAAGATTGAAATGCCATATGACCCGCGATTCCACTTTTGGGAATAACCCCCCATACAGCAGAGGTTCACCTCGATAGCACAAGCACAACCATGTTCATAGCAGCACTGTTTACAATAGCAAAGTCATGGAATCAGACCAAATGTCCAACAGTTGATGAGTGGATAATGAAACTGTGGTATATCTATACAATGGAGTACTACTCAGCCATCAAAAATGATGAATTACTGGAATTTGCTGGGAAATGGATGTCATTAGAAACAATTATATTAAGTGAAGTATCCCAGACCCAAAAAATTAAGCGCCATATGTACTCCCTAATAGGTGGCTCCTAGTACCAAACCCACCCAACCCACCTAGAGACAGTAATTTCAAGGATTATGAACAGGAGGGATGGGGTTGGAGGGCCACACCAGAAACAAGGAGAGAAGGGACCATGTTACAGCAGGGAAAATAGGCCTCCATGAAGGCCCCTAATAAGTAATCAGAAATCTGATTAAGTTCACAGACTTTTGTTCCTGATCATTTACTACTGAGGGGTTGTGATCTCACCAGAAGAGGAGGGCATATAGTCTGGCAGATAAAAAGTAACCTATTTTGCAAATGGGTGATAGACCCCTCCCTCACTGTAGTTTCCCACTTTTATTACATCTACCTTTGAATGTGCTTTTATCACAAGACTCTAGTTTTACAGCTTTTTGTCTCTGGCCAGGGGGTAACATACAATGTCCACCAGGATGGAGTGAAGGGCATTGCAGGAGCAGCAAAACTGCAAAAGAAAATCAACAAACTACAATCCAGAACTTCAAAGACTCTATATCAACCACCTAGAACTAGGCCAGCTTAATCTCTCCCCATCCTGAAGCTCAGGGAAATTTGCGGAAGAGGGGGCGGTAAGAGTGTAAGAGCAAAAGGATGGGAGGAGCAATGATATGTAAGATACTCCATACTAGTTAGGGCTGAAGCAATCATAATTGGACTTTACATGCCCTGTGCATTGTCCAACACACTGTTGACCTCACAAAGTCTAGCATCTGCTAAATGCACCAAGATCCTTGGAGGCAAAGGATTGGCAGCCACCTCAGTGTTCCTATACCTAACGGGAACACGGGAAAGGGTTCAGGGAAAGGCCACTGGGTCCTTGTACGTCATCGGAGAGGAGGGCCCAGAGGAAAATCAGACATGCACAATTAAGGACTCTCTGGGAATTGGGGCGGGAGGCACTGGGGGATGGGGAGGGAGGGGGGTGAGGAGGGGAAGCAGGGGGTACGGGGGCAGGAGAAGGGAGGGAGGGAATGGTGTACCTAATAAGTTTGTATGAGCTGAAATAATAATAAAAATGTATTAATAATAAAAAAAGAAAACTAAAAATGGGAGAAAATTTTAGCTAGCCATATATCTGACAAGGAATTCATGTCCAGAATATAGACAAAACAAAAGATATTAAACACCAAAAAAACCCAATTAATAATGGGCCTCACAAATTAAAAAAAATTCACTCAATGAAATTAAAATGTCTAACAAATATCTCAAAAAGTATTCAATGTTGTTATACATCAGGGAGATGCAAATTAAAACCACTCTGAAAAACCATCTTATACCTGTCAGAATGTCTAAGAGCAAAACCACAAACATCAGCAAATGATGGAAAGGATACATTGTTGGTGGGAGTAAAAACTTTTGAAACTTCTGTGGGGGCGGCCTGCATTTCTGGTCCTCGTAGGGTGGAGTCTGTGAATTCCTGGGCAGAGTAAACAAGAAGGATGTGGAGATGGTCCATGGTGGTTCCCGAATTCGCCCGTGGTTACACACACACACACACACACACACACACACACACACACACACGCACATATGCACTATTGAATAAATAAAAAAAGATAGGCAATTATCATTGTTTTTGTTTGCTCTCAAGAACCTGATACTTAGGCTCTATGCCAAACACACACATATACAATGATAATGGGACATGGGGAAAACAAGTTAGAATAGAGAAGGATGCTTCATCCATACTGGCCAGCCCTGAAGAATGATGCAGACTACCAGGAAGAAGTAGCAATCATGCCTTTGCCCATCTATGAATACCATAAGCTACAATGACAACTGTGTTAGAAAAAAGTCTAGAATTACAAATTATAGGAGTAGTTAGTTGCTTTCTTATTGGCATCATGACTAGTTTTACAGGGGTAAACACGTGCCTGGTACCATAAACCAAGTAAAACAATGGATGGGAAGACCATAGGACCTAAGATGGAACTAAATTGTGTTAACTGTAAATACTTGATATAAAACTATCACATAAGATCAGAGAACACTCAACTCTCAACTTAGAAATATCTTTGTGCAATGAATGAAAGATGTTTAATTCAGAGAAGCACAACTAGCCAAAATACAAAATAAAATTAAATGTTGAGATTTCGTCCCAATCAGAACCTCCAAACCACCCTCTTCTGATGGATCAGGGTATCTTGAAGAAGAGAAGAAAGTAAGAATGTACAAGTTGAGGACTGGGAGAGGTAATGTTGGGCAGTATCCACTGTTACTATCAGGCCTACTGCACTCAAAAACTCAGTACAATCACACCTACTTCTAGATGTCCATAGTAGCTGTCTTAACAACACTCTGTCATGCAGCAGGGAAATTCCCATTAGATATACACTACCCTGAAATACTTTATCAGACTGGTGTTGAGCATGAGAAAGGGTGATCCTCTTTACTCTATGGTTTGTTTATGTTCCAGTGGGCAATTTACACCTTAGCGCATGTCTAGACACTGGATAGTGTAGATGTCGTATACTGGAGCGATGGATCATATTTAGGACATTGGTTGTAAAAGAGAGAATAGGTAGGGTGGGATGGGATTGCAACAGAGGTCGGTAGTGGATGATGAAAACAAATTTATTGTTAAAATTAAAAGTAAATGTGAAATACAGAAAAAGAAAGGGAAGAAGAAACAGTGAATGCATGTTTGCACAAATTTTAAAAGATATAACTTGGTGTCAGTTATAGTTTGTAACATTCATTAATTTCTTGAAATGTGTACATAGACTAAATGACCTGTTGAAAACAACTTAGACTCAGTAGAGCTTTTCTGGAAAGTACACACTTTCATAGAGCTAAGCATAAATACTCACTTAGTTATGACAAAAACCAAGTGAACTTAAAGTATACTGAAAGGACCTTTGTGTGAATGGTTAAAATAAGAACCACAATGGTAGTTACAGGTGATGTTGTGTGGTTTTATTTGTTCTCTTGAAGTCTGTGTCTTCACATCTTTTCTGTTTTCACCTACTGATGTCTCTACTACCTACTCTATAATTTCCAATGATTCCAGCTTTTTATTCATTTGTTGACCTCTGTTAATAGCACACAATCAACACTATAAATGCATGTTATGGAAGGATTATTAAGCACAAAAGATATAATAGCAATAACTCTAAGTAAATACAGCATTTAATTTTAAAATCTCAAGAGAGTAGGAGAGATTATACTTTGTATAATTTGTATAATTGCTATGAATAAACAATGATGTATGAGCAAATCTTACAATTCTTCCTTTACTAAGTTCATAGGATTTGGCAAAATATGATTTTATTTAAAAATAAAGTATACTGTAGTTTTTCATAATCTTTAAAGAATATAGCATGTTAGATCACTGGAAAAAATTCACAGTTCTACAAAGTAAATATTGGCATATTGTCAAGACCCATACAAAGTAGATAATGAACAAAACTGTAGATATTCCAAAAAACATCATTATGAGGAAGCAAAAGACTGTATATCTTCAAGAGATGATAGATGCGAGTCTTCTTAAACACTTGGCAGGCAGTAGTGCAGGAATGAATACGACTCTCCATTTGGCAATTCTTTGAAACAAGCATATTTCATGTAACTAAATGCTTTAATGCACCTGAGCACAATGTAAAGTTTGATAAGCTATATTAGATAAAGGAACTAAAAACCGAATTTCCATTGAACAAACCAAAGATATTACTATACCATTGGTGACTTCACCTTATTGAATTCAAGGTCAAGTGTTTGGTTATTACTTATTTAGAAGTAACTTGGTACACCACAGAGGCCTGAACTGCCTCAAGAGTAAAGAAGCCAGAGTGAACCCTGGGGTCCATAGAAGCATACATGTAGGAGGGTGGGAGAGGATAGGAGAGATTGATGAAAGGAAAGGAAGGGATGGGATGGTAGAGAGGGGAACAAAAGGAAGTTGGGATGAATACTCAATATGCTTGTACAAGTAGAAAAATAAAAATAAAAAAATAAAAATAAATGAACGTAATATCCAAGAAAAAAAGAGTAAATGAAGATGATAGCTCATATTTCCTAAAAATATATAATATTGCTTTCTGACATAGACAACTGAAAAACAGTTAGTGATTATCTGGTCACCAATGTCGAGGACATAAAAGTTAGTCTATTTGACTAACTTTAGTTTATCAGGGAGATAGTCCATTAGAGATAGTCCATGCTAGCAAATCTGGAAAACTAAGTTCCATTCTCAGAAGCACATATGGTGGAGATAGAGAACTGGATCAAAAGTTGTCCTCTGACCCATATTGATGTACCATGACAAAGATAGCTTGCATATAGTCACTGTCCCTATCTTATTATTGAATCTCCACCAGGAACAAAACAATGCAAAACAAGGAAGAAGTTCTTGTAACCTTACCAGTCGACAGCAAATTAGAAAGCAGGAGGATGAGCCAAACTCAGGATATCATCAAAAGACAATACAAATAAAAATCTTCAGTACCAAAATTAAGATACTTTTAAAAACAAATCAAAAATAATTATGAAAATGGGTTGTTTTAACTGTGAGTCTGGAAAAGAGATTAGAAAGTAAGATTAGAAAAATGCAATAAAATTAAAATTACTTGATGAGATTAAATTCTTGGCCAATTCTCTTCTTCATTGAAATGAAGAATGAGAAAAGCTACCTAAAGAAAAAAAAACATAGATAGCTAGGTTACATCATGGCTATCTTGCTTCCTGTTGAATTTAAAGCAAAAAAGAAAGCCAAGGGCTTAATTTACAGATCACATTTCTAATTTTAATATGGGGTTTGTGGTTTATATCACTATAAAGTCTTTAAATTATATATTTATAAAAATGAATAGAAATTTATAATTTCTACAAGAATTTTTTATCTAAGGCAATGTTAGGCAAAGTCCAATGAGTAAATATTTCCTTGATATGCTATAAATCTTGCTCATTCATTTATCTGTACATATAAGATGCAGAGAGTAGGAACTTTTAATATCCTGAGTTCAAAATAAAATCTGAAGCATTCAGATCATGTAGACGTTAGATTTTTAACTCCAAAAGTAGGTGAAAATTCCAATTCAATTAATTTTTAAAAATTAAATAACAAATCACTGAATATTGGCAGAGAGACCAACACTGAATATCCTCAATATCAACTAAACCAGACAAGAAGCCAAGTTGATTTCATTTTATCATATCAAAGTGAAAGAGCTCTTGATTGACAAGAGATTGTAGATGCAACCTTTATTTCAAAATATTAACAACACACTCAGCATCATAAACTCAGTATCATGTACCTACGGCCACGAAAATGTTCAAAAGATGGAATTTTAAAAAGAGTTACTATTAATTAAACAGTAAACATTCTCTTCCTTTAACAGATCACTGTACATTTCCCTGTATACCCTACAAATCCATATCTAAGACTTTCACAAATATCAACATGGAAAAAAATAGAACAAAATTTACAAACGACTGATTTTTTTTTTATCTACATTGCTCATTCTCTTTTATTGTTCATAGTGTCTATAGTTTTATTGAAACAAACTCAGAAATAAAGCTGTCTGTAAAAATGGGCTTTAGGGTGCTTTAAAGACAATTCTGTGTAGACATCAGCACATTAAAACAGGTTTTCCTAGGAAGAGTTGCCAGCTGGCAGAGAATAAAGCACTTTATTGAGTTTTGTAACCAAGACAGCTTGCATATGCCCTAGAAACACAGTATTACATAAAGCATGCTTTATTGCTACCATTGCAGTGAAGACTCAAAACTACTTGGTTAGACACATTCTTTCTATATTTCTCTTTTGCTTATAGAAAGGAAAGCCTGTTTCAAACACTTTATAACCAAACAGAAAATAATTACAACATTCGAAAATAGGTTTATTTATATTGAAAACAAAAAAAGAAAAGTCAACATTAACTGAAAGGCTGAAGATTTGTTTGCTGTACTACCTGAGGTGGCCAACTCCGAGATTGGAATAAAGTAGTGTTACTCATGATAGAATGTAGATTCTGTTCAATATATTTTGTAAGATATATGTATTATTGCATGCCATGAAATTGTTGTTTGTTGGGAATCATAGTACTAACAACAGTCTAAATGAGGATCTGTTCGGAAAAGAAATGCAAACACTGAGAAAGAGTATGATTTTTTTTTTAATTTTACCTTTCAGTGGTTTACAATTAATGGAGCCATTAGGTCCAGTTTGGTTTTCCTTTCATACATTGTCAGTGTCACCCAGTTTCCTTACAAATGACAAATTATACTCTGTAATCAGACTGTCCCTCAATCTTATCTGTTTTCCTCAGGAATGACTGATGTGTATGGTGTAGAACACTATCTTTCCTTTTCCTTCTTGGTCTGTGATTAAGATGTACTAGCAGACGTCTATTCTCCCACTAGTGGCAGGTAAGTACTCTGCAAAGTCTTTCTAATTAAGAAGAAAAGAAACTGTAAAGACAATAGTACTTTCTATCTGAAATACTGTACAAAATATTTTTGACAGTCTTTAAAGATGTATCTGTAAATTTGCAAGGAAGTAAATATAGTCATCAGGGGCCAAAGCAATTCAGAAACAGCTGTGCTAGCAAAATACATATTGTGAGTGCTGTATGGCATAGCACAGTATTATTCACATTGAATCTTGGATAGTAAGAATGCAGAGTTGAAGTAAAAACAGAATCTTTTTCCAATTCTTTGGGAAGGCAGTTCTAGTATTTAAGAACAGATACTTTCTGTCATAAAACTGGCTTGCATTATTTCAGAAATGAAAATTGTTTCAAACTTTTTAAGAATTTAGGATTCTTTTGATGATGGGGCACAACAATGTCCTTTGAAGCTATACCAGGCTGTAGTTTTCCATGGTTGTAACTCTGAAAGAGAGGAGACTGCAAGCAAATCTCCATGAGGAATGTTGAGCCTGAATAAAGAATAACAACTGGCAACTTTAATAGAAAGGTATCTATGACTAGAAAGTTAAATTTTATGGATTTTTTTGGACTGGGGAAATTGGTATGATTTGTAAGTAAATACAAAGACTATTTCTAATTTGCTAGTACATAGAAGCAAATTGAGGTATACTGGCCTGGGGCATCAGAACCCTGAAAAAGTGTGGCAGAATAAGTGGATTGATTGATTGATTGAATTGGTTAGTTGATTGTTTACAGAAACTACTTATAGCCTTCTATACTCTTTGTAAGTGCTTTATCAATGAACCACATCCCCAATCCCTGGTTGCACTTGGTCTTAGTGCAACATTAGAGTCCTATTTTTCCAGTGCAACATTAGAGTCCTATTTTTCCAGTCATACATTAACCATTCACATATAACAAAGTAGACTCTTTAGGTAATATTATGATAATGTGGGTAATTATTGCTTGCAGCATCTATATGGTTTAGTATCTTACCAGCAATGTATGAATCTCCCCTTCTGTCCACATCCATGCTAGCAATTGCTATTGTTTGAAAACACACAATTTCTGAGACACGTTTAACATTAGTTCAACTTTGCATTCCCCAGCACACTATTTGAAAATCTGCTTGATTTGACCATGGGACCAAGTAATATTTAACACTCCAAACTTTCCTTGGAATACTATCAACCTATCACCAACCTGTGAATTTCATATAATGACAGAAATATCTAGTACAAAATAAAATAAATTTTGATAACAATGCCATTTTTTCCTTCTTTGCATTTCTCCTTGTCTCCACTCATCTCTTTAATTTATATAAATTTCCTTTAATTTATATACCATGTTTCTCCAGAACGTACCAAGCCACCTCTTCATTCATATCTTTTAGATTTAAATAAGTGAAAAATGATATCAAAAGAAAACATTGCCTTGAGTTTCTTTTGCCCTCCTCTAACCAAATTTTTCAGTGGCCAATATTTCAAAATTTCCATTCCTTAGGCTATAGGCATGTAAAATTGTAATTGCTGAGTTATATGATACATTAAATTTTAATTTTTTAAGAAACTAATGAGATATTTTCATTTTTCTATGACTACCTATTTTCTTCCTTTAGTTTTATTATGATTTTTCCTAGTGTTATAAGCAAAATGAGTAGGTATCCTTACCACCTGCTTTCCCCTCTTTCTTCTGCCCTCTCTTCTCTTCCTCCCTTCCTGGATCCAATCTGCTTCCTCCCACATCCTTTCCATTAGCTTATGTATAAGTCCCAGGGCTGTCTCTGGGTCATTTGCTGTAGTGGGGATTAAGGCCTCTGTGACAGAGCAAGAGGCCCTTTCCTGGGTTGACTACTGATGGGGCACTCCCCTACACTTATCTAACCCCTTCCCCCTAAAGTTCCTACTGCTTGAAATTATTTCTCTTGAGATTCTTGCTATGGGGGAATGTTGATATATTAGATATTGTGCAGGTCTGGTAAGGTCAAGTCTCATTGCTGTGAGTTCCCAACTAAAGCAACCTTGTCTTATCCAAACCTGTCTTGTCCAGTGCTGGACTTCCCTATCTTTAGGCTCTTACAATCTTACTGCCTCTTATTTTGCAAGATTCCCGTAGCTTTAGGATTGGGAGAGATTTGCATGTTGGCTTGAACATTGTAGGGATGCAAGTATTCTGCATTTTGGTTGACTGTTGTTTATTTTATTGTTCTTGCACTATGCAAGGCTGCATCCTGTCTGGGTATTGAGATCCTAACCTTACCTGAGATTTAAAAAAAAAACTTCATAGCTAAACTGTCAAACTTCTCAACTTCTTTGTCATTCTTTTATGAACTAATTTGTTGTTTTGCCTTGTGTCCAGTTTTGCCACTTTTCTAGTTCCCATTGGAGTGTACATGGTCTCAGAGCCCCCTCATGTTCCCTGCTTTTCCATTACCAGAAGTCATAGTAGTTCCTGTTTTTCCATACTATGTGATGAAAATTACCTACATTATCCTGTGGCCTAGTTCTAACTCTGGAATTACAGCTAGTGCTTAGAATTTCGCTTCTTATTCCTACCTCTATTTATACATAAAAGTACTTTATGTAATAGTCACCTGTGTCTCGATTTTATCTAATAATTTTCTGAAGGCTGTTTCATAGCTTTATACCTTTTAAACATATATATAACCCTTTATTACATGTATTGATAGAGATATTGCAGCAATACTAAAAACACGGAAACATATTTAAAATAGTCAAATTATTGCAAATAAATTTGAAGCAAATATGGTTATTTGATTAAAAATACTTGAGGTGAATTATAATTTGTTACATAATAGTGTTCTCACTTTTTCCCTTGGCAAATATTCATAGTATTGAATTTTGATTCCTTTCCTGTTTGCCATTCTAAGGAATGCAAATAAGAGTTTATGGATAATCAGAAGACTTAAGTGGTACTTTCAATAGATTGTGAACAAGTGTTTTAATTCTAGGAAAAAAATTACTTCTATGAAAGCATTACACATTGGATGTAGGCATTAAAGTATATCTTTTAAGGATTTAAGTTTCAGTAAGAAACGGGGCCATTGAATGTGCAGTCAGTTAGACATGAATTAGATTTTGCCATAATTCAGCACAACATATGTCCATATCAAAGTCTGCCAAGTGACTTCACAGAAATACATGGGGAGATGCCATGTGAGGACAGATGAAGGTGAAAACAGATGTAGTGCATCTATCAGCCAAGAAACACCCAGGCTACCAGAGATGCAGTGGGTAAGGGCTGAAGCTTTCCCTAAAGTGTACAGAATGAGTGTTGTTGTGCCAATGCTTTGATTACATACTTCTATTCCCCAGTACTGTGGACACCAAATCTCTGAAGTATTAGGGAACCCAAAATATGGTAATTCATAATCTTTACACATAGATAATGTAGTTTTAACTGTGTTTTGAAAATCACAAATATCCATGATTTAGTCAAATATATTTTCATGGTATCTTGTAATTCAAGAGAAATCTCAGGTAGAGATCTAAATCTTCAAAATGTGAGAGAGAATCATCATCACCTAGTAAAGATGTTATAGGAATAGGAAAAATAAATAATACTCTCTGGAAACCAATATTATGGCTTTATTTGATGTCAATTTTTAGAAGGTCAACTGAATATAATAAATGTCCTCACATCCACTCTACCAGAAGGATAGAAATTTTGGTCACAAAATAATTTTTCCAAATGTATATCTTTTGTCATTTCATTCACAAGAAAATCCTGAATTTTTTTCATGAAAAGCAATTTACTCAATATTAGTCTGAAACTAATATTTGGTGTGATCACAACATTGTGGTGCATGTTCAAAAAAGAGAGAAAGTCATAGGTATAATTTCAGAGGCTGTAGGCTACGAAATAAGTGCATTGCAGAAAAGAAAACCTGAGTCATTTCAAATTCAAAGTTTTAAACACTCAAATAAATTCACGTTAAAATTCCTTGAACAAACAAATTCTTGTGAGAAAACTTCACACAATTTTTTCCAGAAACAATGAGAAGTAGGCACCTAGTGCTAAAATAATAACCAGTGACAAGAATAAAAAGATGATAAAAACAATCTTTTGGCCTTCCTTTTTGTTGAATTACTGTTAATTTCACAAGTAACTGTATCTGAAATAGTTCTCAAGCAATGATACATATCTATGTAGCTCTTTCAAATAGAAGTGTAAAGTTAGTAAAGGTTTGCAACTTTTAAATTTTTGATAATATTTGCTTAATGTCTTTCCAATGAATATGATTCTGCTTTTCTGACTTTTAATAATATATGCTAGATTATGTATTAAAGTCATATAACCTGGATTGCTT
Source organism: Typhlomys cinereus (assembly GCA_023101885.1). Lineage (NCBI taxonomy): Eukaryota > Metazoa > Chordata > Mammalia > Rodentia > Platacanthomyidae > Typhlomys > Typhlomys cinereus. Next base: position 1,297,336 of record JALPQD010000537.1, on the reverse strand, counting down.
GGATGAAATGTCAAAATGTTAATGAAGTTAATAAAAATGAATCATGGATTGCTTCATTCAATTTCCATCACCACGTAAATAGTTACTGATGCAGGTGAGATGCATCTCAACATTATCATTTAAAGAATAGCCTTATACCATTCGTACTTTTTGTGTTTCATATATCATTATCATATAGATCAATTCACAGGATAATTACAGTTTTTGAAATAAACTCTTACACAAAGTAATCCTTTCTCTCACATTGATGCTAAAATTCTTGATTTTAAAATATTAAAATATGAGGGAACAAAATCTTCTTGAATTTAAGTTATTAAAATATGAAGGAACAAAATCATCAAACCAAAAATGAATAAAATGTGATAACCACTGCTAAATCTTGAGTTAAGTCACAAATATTTTGTGGATTATGACTCTGAATGAAAGAGAAATTTAATTGCCTTACTCTGGTGACAATGCTAGTGCAATCACTGCACTTGAAAATAGATCTTTCTAATATCAGTGCTCAGCAAAGTACTAAACTGTTCCTGAGTAAAATTGTGACCGTAAGCTTTGTTTGATTTGTTTTATAGTATTGTAATAGTTAGATAAGATATCAACTTGATAGTTGAGGGTTTGAGCTCTGAGAACATTCATAGAGAATTAGTGATTGAAGTAAGCCCAGAGTAAACCCATATGGTTTATGGGAAGGCCCAGCACACAGCTGGTGAGCCTAGTCCCTAGAAAGGTGAATAAGATGCATGGAACTGGTTGAAAAAGATGGGAATCTTCTGTATTTTTTGGCCAGATGAATTGGTCTGGCAAGGAAGTTTGCCCCTCTCTTAATCATTCTGTGGATATGATACAGCCAGTTTCCTCGGGTCTGGTATTGGTGTGTGCTTTCCTGTCAATCTGAATAATCAATTGTAACCAGATATAATAAGAGAGAATAACTTGTTCCTTTAAGGTGCTTTGTCATTTTTTATTAGGAATAATACAGGCAAATTGCAGCAGAATTTGGGACTACAAAAAAGGGGTGTTGCTATAAATCTGGTTATGTAGTTTATATGGATTTTGAATTGTTTTGTCAAATGATGTTTGAAAAGTGTGAAGATTTTGGAACTGTTTATTACAAATACTACTCTTAAGAGTTTAGTCACCCATTCATAGAACAGAAATACTAAGAGAGGTGTGGATTGTTTGGATACAGTTTGTGATAAAAGCAATGAGGATTTTTATGAAAATAAACTACAAATGATGTACTTTTTTTTTGTAAAGGAGAAGAATGCTAGCAAGCTTGAAGATTTGGATGAGGAAAGTACATACAGCATAACAGATGCCACTATTGGAGAAATGAAGATCAGTGAAGAAAAACCTAATACTTTTGACTGGACCAGTGGAAGAAGTGAATACCACAGTAGGGATATTGTGTGGCATGAAAACCTGGATTATTTCAGAGTCCAAAAGCCTATGTTGAAGTCATTTCTCGTCCTCCAAATATTTTAGCTTCCTAAAACAAGGCATTTCCAGGGTCACTTTATGGAAGTTGCTGCTTTCATTTAGGTGGACCAAGCTATGCTTCAGCCTTTCTGCAGAAATTTTCATCATCCCCCCAGGTGATACCCATTTTGATGCACATTTAAGGGTTTCATGGAGAGTAGCTGAAACATGGCACGAAGTGGCATGTTTAAAGTACCTACAAAGGAAGGTGAAACTTTTAGCTGCAAAGATAAACCCTGAGTGTTCTTGGAAATGCCAGAACTATGAGATGTATGCTAAGGATGGCTGAGGATATAGATTCAACATGGTCCAGAAAAATGATGCTTGTGCAATTTTGAGTTGTTAAGAGACACTGGAATTGCCCAGAATCTTTGAGCCACTGGGACTATGTGATGAGCAATAGAAGATGGACACTGAAGTACGTGATCTGGTATTTGACTTGCTGGACTTGGTCTTATTTTTGTATTTTCTTATTGTTTGATGATGCTTCTGTTTTGATGTTTTATCTGTGATGGAGTATTTAACTTATTCTAATTTGATAGACCCTTCCAATTTTGAGACTGTGAACTTTAAAATGTTGAAACCAAACTTTTAATGATACAACATTTTATAATTTGTCTATGAAAATTTATAGAGTTTCAGAATAAGTAAAACTGAATATATTTATATTTTAAGGTAATTTAAAAACCTATGGCAATATGGATTGAAAGGTTACAGTTTAAAAATGATGATTTTGGTGCCAAGTTGATAGAGGATGAATTATCATAGTTAGATATACATGTCAACTTGACAGTTGAGTGTTCAAGCTTGGGGTACATTGTAGAAAACTGGCAGCTGAGTTAAGCTCAGAATGAACCTGCAGGTGAATGTCCAGTCAATGGGGAAGCACATAGTGGGCAGAAATAGTCCCTGGACAAGTGAAAAAGATGCAGGGAACTAGTTTAAAAAGTTGACATCTTTCTGTATTTTTGACCAGAAATACTGTTCTGGCAAGTAAAGATTGTCCCTCTCTCAGTCACTCTGTGTACATGGTGTGGTCAGTTCCCTTGGCTCTAGTGTTGATATGAAATCTTCTGCCAAGGTGGGCAAGCCACCACAACCAGGGTTCATAAGCCAAAAATAAAAATCCCTTGATCCCTTAAGCCATTTTGATGGTAATTTTCATCAGCAACCATATAGGTGAAATGTAATAATGCATGTAATCTCCTTAAGTTTAAATTGTAATCCTTGTGACAAGAATTATACATTCCACAAAACAGATTTTTTGTTAAGTAATAACCATGCATTCTTCCTCTATCTTCCTTTACTTTACAAATAAAAAACAACTCTTTTAGGGGAGTAAAAAGAAATTGAGCAGCTGAGTCTTTAAAATTTTTAACTTTTTACTTCTTAAACTTTGCCACTTTCATATATAATTACAATCAGTTTATGTGGTTTTACCCCCTATTTCCCAATCCCATCACCTGTCCTGGCCAACTTCATGTTTCTTTTTTCTCCTCTTTAATTTCCATTCTCAAATAGTCTCCATTCTGATTTCTTTTAGCATGTGTGGCTTTGTCTGAGATATTTGTATAGTAAAATGCTAGAATGCTGGGATGCGGATGACTTAGTGAGGAAATTTTTGAGTACAGATGCTTCCATTCTTCCATATGAAATTAACCTTAAATGGTTTCTCAGGGATGTATACTGTTTCTTAATATCTTCTCTCATCCCTGGTGATATAGACAGGCAAACTATTATTCAGATCTTGTGTAATTTAACATCATTTCAGTGAAGTCTTGCCTGCAACAGTCCCATCCTGAGCAGAGGACACTGTGTAGCAGTACCTTTCCTTTTCTCCCCCACTTCATGCTCTTGCTTACTTGTGCCCTCAATTCCTGAGGTTTCCCTAAGTTATTGATGGAGAATGATTTTAATTTCCTGTTTACAACTGGACAATTTGAAGCCACTTATTCTCTTCATTTTGTCCAGTTTTTCTCTGCATTAAACATTTTCCATTGCCAAAAAAATGGCCCATTTCTGTCTGGTACTTAGAGCTTCTCTAGTCTATAACTATAATGACAAAATTTTAGATGGTAACTTAATATCAAGTACTTATTACTAAAACTAAGTAGCTCAATTAATTCAGTTTGACATTAAGTTTAAATATCCAAACATGTTTAGGGTCAAATGTACCCATAAAATATCAGAAAAGGATAGATAACTTTCATATGAGCTGAGTGTAAGAAGTCAAATAATCTGTCTGTGATAGTTAGATCCAGGTGTCAAGACAACTAAGGGCTGAGACTTTAGGCACATCTGTGAAAACTTGTTAGTTAAGTCAAGCTCTGAGAATGACTTTGGAAAAGTGTCAACTTGATGTTGGAAGGCCCAAACCATGTAACAGAACTATTTCCTAGGCAGGTAGATAAGATGATGAGCAATCTGGTCAAAAACTAATATAGACTGTCAGGATGGCAAATGGAAAATTGTCCCATTATCAGCTCTTTCTGTGGATAAGGTACAGCCAGTTTCTGGGATCCTGATGTTGGTCTGAGGCCATTTGTCATATTGGTAAATTTTAACTGAGAAAGCTGGAATAAAAATATTCTTCTTCTAACTTGCTTTGTATGTGCTTGTATTAGCAACAGAAGAAATACTGGGACATTTTCCTACCATGGTAGACAGCATCACCAGAATAATTGCAACATTACTCTGGGTATCACTATATTCTTATTATTTGTATAATCCTCTGTATTTACTTGAACTACTTGTTGCTTTTTGTTATGGTTTAACTGTGAAATGATACCTATTTAAGCTATTTCTTTTGAGCAATCTTCAGATAATTTGGAAGTTGTGTAATTTATGGGGGGTAATATTCTACTTGAAGACAGTAGATTTCTGTTATTGTGGGCTTAATCAATAAGACTCCAGTCATGATAATAGCCACAAAATGTTCTTCCTTGTTATAAAATATGCAAGCACTTTCATAGTCACATACTTACAAAGTCACCCGTTATGACTTTCCTGCAATGTTCAAGCTATGACACAAATATATCCTTCCTCCATGTTTCTTTCACATGCCTCAGGATCACAGTGAACAAAGAAGTAACCAAAATAACTTGTATGAAATTTTACACAACTAGGGTCCTTGTTGTGATAAAATAACCTGTAGTCTTGGGCATTTGGATATAATCTGAAGAAGGCAACGTGGAAAAACTGGCAGGTATGGATTAAACAAGTCTCATAATACTATAAGAGCTTAATGTGTAGCTCTCTTGAGTAAGTCAAAGATCAGAGCATCCATACAGTTGTGGCTGATAAGGTTTCAGAAAGGTTTCTGATGAGATTTCAGAAAGGAACAAGAACTCTATTGTAAACAAGACTATAGCCATTCATGTTATAATGGAATTTATATGTCATATAAATGGTTATTGTTCACTGATTTTAACTAGATTTATAGTGAATGAGAGCAGAAAGTAGAACAGAAAAATTAAAAACTGCCCAGTTTGTGAAGAAAGGTATGTCAGTTTAAAGTTTGCGATGAAATATTAAGGACAGATTGTTTCAGATAAAACAGTTCATATTATTAAAGAAGTTAGATAAATAAAGATAAAAAACCTTATACTCTGCATTTGAAAAATAGGAATGTTGCTTTGAAGGCCAAACACTCATGGCTCCACAATATAAAAAGCAAAATCTCATTTGGCAAACATTAACTTAACAGTAAATTACCTGGAAAAGAACCTACAGAGAGAAAGGCTCTAAGATGTTTCCATGCTTAAAATCAATTCTCCAAGATAATGTGTTCCTCAGCTCAGCTATGTGACAGTTGACCACTGCAATCATGCTTCAAGATGGGCTAGGCTACATCTTAACTGGCAACAGAATTTGGCATCATTGTCCTTACAGTACTGGTTTTTCTGACTTGCAAAACACAAGAATTTGGGAGTAATGTTTTGTGCCTAGATTGAATTGCCTATATAGGTACATTGTCGACTATACATGTTCCTGTGAACATAAACCCTGTGTTGTAGTGGAGATTCCAGAAATCTGGGAATGCCAGGAGCATGGGACATCTGTTGAGCAAAGTGCAGGTATTGAATGACACAGACTCAAGAAAATGGCATATGCTACAGATGAAAGTGTTGTAGGAGTGGGGTTGAGACATGTATCTCTATTGGAGTTCATTTAACCTGCATACCATCATCAACCTTCTACCATCCAAGACAGAGAATGAGGAAAGAGCTATAAAGCCAGTGCAATGAAACTGAGACACTTTCAAGTGTCTTTAAACATCAAGTCTCATAGGCAATTTTCCACAAGAAATCTGGACTAATGTATCTGAACATGTTAAAAGACAACAATGTGTGTTCTAGACTTAAAGAAATATATTTCCTTTTTTAATGTGTGTGTGTGTGTGTGGGTGTGTGTGTGTGTATCAGGGGCACTGTGAGCACCTGTGAAGGACCAAAGGTGACTTTGGGGATCATCTTGGATTGCTTACATCCTTTTTGCCTTGCTCCAGAATTTCCTAGGCTTCATCCACTAGGGCCAGAAATTCAGACTGCAGCCTTATCTACCTGGAATTTTTACATGTAACATGGGATCTGAATTTAGGACTTTCTGCTTGTGAAGCAGAGTAATTCCTGAGTCAGTCACCTCTCCAATCCTAAGAAATATTTCTGAAAAGCAAAGACAATTGAGAAAATGTTTTAAGAAAATCATGACAGGAAAAACATTCAACATTAAATATTTTCTGAGGTTGAAGAAAGCAGATTTTAAAATGAAATAAATATCTGGAGAAGAAAAAGGAAGACGAAAAATAAACAAGAGACTTTTTGCACAGGACCAGAACAGTGAACGCCCTGCTCTTCAAGTAAGACCCCTAGACCATGCCCCAGGCCCCAGGTCACCTGCCCATCCCTCCAGGTAGCCAGAGCACCAGCCATTCTGCTCTGGCAATGGAGAAAGCCCCTAGGCCATGCCTCAGGTACCAGGTGATCTGCATGACAACAGACTCAGGGCCCTTTTTGCCCAGGATGCAGAGCAGCAGACCCCCTGGTCCTCAGAATTCAACGGAGTCCAAAGAAAACACAAGCAAACTCTAGGGCACAAATGACATATATCTGAGGTCTTCTAAAACATCCTATTACATGAGAGAGATTCTTCACATCCACCTCAAAGATAAATAAACCCTTTTTAGCATCTTGTTCTTTTTATTAGTTACTGTACTTTAAATTTTGCACATAGCCATCCAAAAATTCATACAACTTCAGGGACTATACCATTCACCCTCACATATCACCAAGGTAGTAAACCAAAAAAGTGCACTACCATATTAATCTTCATTCTACTAACATTACCATATTACTAAACATTATTTGATGTATTAACAATCTAATAGCCTCATCTAGGAACTAACACCAATAACAGACAAGTATGCAATACCACCTATTTCCGTTCAGTCAAAAACACACAGAAAGTGAAAGGTCTTAAGAGAAAAAACAACAATGGACACAGAAAGTGAAAAAAGGTTTTAAGAGAAAAACAATAATGCCCAGGTCACAACTCAAATCCATTAGAAACAAAAACCAGGACAACAAATTTCCTACCGAAAAAATTAACCCCATAATGGTAGATTTCAACCAGAACAAACTCAGAAAAAATAGCCAAGAAACCATACCCAAGATAATAATTTTCAAAACCTGATCCCTACCATGATCAATACTATGAAAGAGGAAATCCAAGAAGAGTTAAATAACCACTTCAACCACTTTGAACAGGAACACAACAGGCATTTGGAGGAGATGAGGAAAACAGTGGAAAAAACAAAAACAGGCATAGAGCAGTTAAAACAACCTCAAGCAGAGTTTAAAGTTGAACTAAAAGACAAGTTATCCTCAACCCAGAATTCAACAGAGAGTCTGTGAGAGTTAAGCATGGATGTCAACTTGACATACCCGGTATTAACTAAGCTGGGCTGAGACAACGTCTGGAAAGGATCAACTGAGACTACTTGAAAGGATAGTACATGCCCTAGATCCTAAGAACTCCAAAGCTCTCAAAGGATCCTCCCAGTACTGCATCATATAAAAAAGGAGCCACCAAGGAGAACAGATCCCTTCTTGCAGCTGTGCTAGGAATCGTTCTTCCTTCTGGCCACCCGGTTCCTTTGACCTTCCACTAGACTAAGACTCTAGGAGTTCTCCAGCCTTCAGCCATCACCTACTTGACTACCAAACTGAGCAGCTAGCTGTTGGCAGCCATCATTGGAACTACCTCGGCTACTAGCACCCTTCGCTGGACTACCTCGGCCATATCTGTAAGCCAACTCAATAAATTTCCTATATATATTATATATATATTTGTTCTGTGAACTCTGTGACTCTAGAGAACTCTAACTAATACAGAAATTGGTACCAGAAGTTGTTCTAGAGAAGCAGAATTGTAAGAATGAATTTTATTGGCAAGTTTTGTGATTTCTGGAGCTGGCTTGTTGACCCAGTGCTTGTGGCTAAAGACTCCCCTAGTGGCATGGAGGACACTGTTTGGAGTGAACTGTTTCTAGAACTGGTAAAAGTAGGTGTGTTGGACAGTCTTGATGCCCCTCTTGAGAGGATTGAGAAGCTCAGCTATTCCGTATATGGAACTTTACAAAAAATGAGTAAGAATAAGGACAATGATGATGCTGGCTGGTTGTTCCTAGTATCTCTCATTAAACTACAAATGGAAAAGGAAGATCTCAGCGAGGAAAATATCCAACTCAGAAAGCGCATAAACAACTTAGAAGTTTCTAAGTGTGCCCTAGAAGAGAATCTTCTCTCCAGTAGCAATAGGGCTCAAATTGCTGAAAATCAACCCAAAATTTGATTATTAGAGTGGCTGAGTTAAAACGTAAATTAAATTCCCAGACTCAAAAGGTGTCGGTGATTAAAGTAAAAGCGCTGATTGGTAAAGAGTGGGATCCTGAAAAGTGGGATGCTAATGTGTGGGAAGACCAAACTGATGATGAGGATGAACCCTCAACTTCTGGTGCATTTATTCCGCCTGAGGAAATGGTCTCCCCACCCTTAGCAGAGGATGAATCCCCACACCCACCCTCTACAGAAGTGCCGTTTTCACCTTTGCCACGAGTAAATACTGAAGTTACATCACGCGCACCTGTGATTGCTTCCAGGCCTATAACTAGGCTCAAGGCTAAACAGGCTCCTAAAGGTGAAATAGAAAGTGTGGTTCATGAAGAGGTATGCTATACTCCTAAAGAACTCCATGACTTTTCTAACACGTTTAAGCAGCAATCTGGGGAATACCCCTGGGAATGGATTGTAAGGCTGTGGGATACTGGTGGAAGGAGCATAAAACTGGATAAAAGTGAGTTCACAGAAATGGGCCCATTGAGTAGAGATTCTAGGTTTAACACTGCTACTCATAGAGTTAAAAATGGTGCCAAGAGTTTATTCGAGTGGGTAGCTGAAGTATTTATTAAAGTTTGGCCATCTGAAAAGGAACTGGAGATTCCAGACATTCCTTGGCTTAATGTTGACAATGGGATTAAGAGGCTCAGGGAAATTGGTATGCTTGACTGGATACGTTCTTTAAAATCCAATTCTCAATCCAGATGACATGCCTTTTACCAGAAATGTACTTATAAATTTGTGAGAGGGGCAGAACCAAATATGAAGGCTCCTATCATTGCTCTTCTCCTTGTTCCAGACCTAACAATGGGAGATGCTGCCGCCCAGTTGGAAGACTTAAATTCAATGGGCCTAGGTGGATCGAGGAGTAGTAGGGGCCAAGTGGCAGCATTGAATCGCCAATGGCAAAGTAAGCATACTAACCATAATGTGCAGCATAGACAGAACAGTACTTATGAGGGTCTCACTCGCTTAGACCTTTGGCATTGGCTAATTAACCATGGTGTCCCCAAAAGTAAAATAGATAAGAAGCCTACGAAGTTCTTTTTTGACCTGTACAAGCAGAAAAATTCTAACAGAAATGAAGGAAAAGCTGCCTTTACTCTTAGTAGCAGAGAAACACGGCCTGTCAACCAATTTCCAGACTTGAGCCAGTTTACAGATCCAGAACCCCTTGAATGAAGGGGAGGCTGGGCCCCTTTAAGGAAGGACCTTGATACCATAGCAAAAAGCTTTAATATTAGTCTTTCTTCTGTCCTTCCACAAAGGGACCTAAGGCCTTTCACTAGAGTAACTGTGCATTGGGGGAAAGGAAATAATCAGACATTTCGGGATTTGCTAGATACTGGGTCCGAGTTGACATTGATTCCAGGAGACCCTAAAAAGCATAGTGGCCCTCCAGTTAAAGTAGGGGCATATGGAGGTCAGGTGATTGATGGAGTTTTTGCTAATGTTCAACTCACAGTAGGTCCAGTAGGTCTCTGAATTCATCCAGTGGTTATTTCCCCAGTACCAGAATGTATAATTGGAATAGATAAACTTAGAAGATGGCAGAACCCTCACATTGGTTCCTTGAAATGTGGAGTAAGAGCCATTATGGTTGGGAAGGCCAAATGGAAGCCTTTAGAACTGCCTCTACCAAGGAAAATAGTGAATCAGAAACAGTATCGTATCCCTGGAGGAATTACAGAAATTAGTGCCACCATAAAGGACTTGAAGGATGCAGGGGTGGTGGTTCCGACCACCTCTCCTTTTAACTCTCCCATTTGGCCTGTGCAGAAGACAGATGGATCATGGAGAATGACTGTTGATTATCGCAAACTTAACCAAGTTGTAACTCCAGTTGCAGTTGCTGTACCAGATGTGGTTTCTTTGCTTGAACAGATCAACACATCTCCCGGTACTTGGTATGCAGCCATTGATCTTTCAAATGCTTTTTTCTCCATACCTATTCATAAAGATCATCAGAAGCAATTTGCTTTCAGTTGGCAAGGCCAGCAGTATACATATAAAGTGTTACCTCAAGGGTATATTAATTCTCCAGCCCTATGCCATAACTTGGTTCACAGAGATCTTGATCGCTTGTCTCTTCCACAAGGTATCACACTAGTCCATTATATAGATGATATTGTGCTGATTGGATCAAGTGAGCAGGAAGTAGCAAGCATTTCGGATTTGTTGGGAAGGCACATGAGCAACAGAGGATGGGAAATAAACCCAACCAAAATCCAAGGACCTTCCACTTCAGTAAAATTTTTAGGAGTTCAGTGGTGTGGGGCATGTAGAGATATCCCCTCTAAGGTAAAGGATAAGTTGTTTTACCTGGCCTCTCCCACCACTAAGAAAGAAGCACAGCGTTTGGTGGGCCTGTTTGGATTTTGGAGGCAGCACATTCCTCACTTGGGTGTGTTACTTAGGCCCATATACCAAGTAACTTGGAAAGCTGCCAGCTTTGAGTGGGGCCCAGAACAAGAGAAGGCTCTTCAGCAGGTTCAAGCTGCTGTACAGGCTGCCTTGCCACTTGGACCATATGATCCAGCAGACCCAATGGAGTCTCTGGCAGGCTCCCATAGGTGAATCACAGAAGAGACCCTTGGGATTTTGGACCAAGGCCCTGCCATCATCTGCAGACAATTACTCTCCTTTTGAGAAACAAATCTTGACTTGTTATTGGGCCTTAGTGGAAACTGAACGTCTGACAATGGGTCACCAAGTTACCATGCGACCTGAGTTACCCATCATGAGTTGGGTGTTATCTGACCCAGCAAGCCATAAAGTTGGATGGGCACAGCAGCAATCTATTATCAAATGGAAGTGGTACATACGAGACAGGGCCCAAGCGGTTCCTGAAGGCACAAGTAAGCTACATGAAGAAGTTGCCCAAATGCCTATGGTTCCCCAACCTGTTGCAATGCCTGTTCCTAAGCATGCACCTATGGCCTCCTGGGGTGTACTCTATGATCAGCTAACTGAAGAAGAGAAGACTAGGGCATGGTTCACAGATGGTTCTGCTCGCTATTCCGGTGCCACCCATAAGTGGACACCTGCAGCGCTGCAACCCCTTTCTGCAACAACCCTAAAGGACAGTGGAGAAGGGAAATCTTCACAGTGGGCAGCACTTCGGGCAGTGCACATGGTTGTACACTTTGCCTGGAAGGAAAAATGGTCAGATGTGCGACTGTATACTGATTCATGAGCTGTAGCCAATAGTTTGGCAGGATGGTTGGGGACTTGGAAGGAATATAATTGGAAAATTGGTGAGAAAGACATCTGGGGAAGAAGCATGTGGATAGATCTCTCCCAATGGGCAAAGGACACAAAGATATTTGTGTATCATGTAAATGCTCATCAAAAGAGGACATCAGCAGAAGAAACGTTCAATAATCAGGTGGATAAGATGACTCGTTCTGTGGATAGTCAGCCTCTTTCCCCAGCCATTCCTGTCATTGCCCAATGGGCCCGTGAGCAAAGTGGACATGGTGGCAGAGATGGAGGTTATGCATGGGCTCAACAACATGGACTTCCACTCACCAAAGGCTGACCTGGTTACAGCTGTTGCTGAGTGCCAAGTCTGCCAGCAACAGAGACCAAAGCTGAGTCCTCAGTATTGAGCTATTCCTTGGGGTGACCAACCAGCAACGTGGTGGCAGGTTGACTACATTGGACCACTTCCAAGATGGAAAGGGCAGCGCTTTGTTCTTACCGGGATAGATACTTATTCTGGTTATGGATCCTGCACGTCATGCTTCTGCCAAGACTACCATTCAGGGACTCACAGAATGCCTTATCCACCATCATGGAATTCCACACAGCATTGCTTCTGACCAGGGAACTCATTTCACAGCTAAAGAAGTACGGCAGGGGGCACATGACCATAGGATTCATGTTCCCCACCATCCTGAAGCAGCTGGCTTGATAGAACGGTGGAATGGCCTTTTAAAGACACAATTACAGCGTCAATTAGGTGGTAATAGTCTGGAGGGATGGGGCAGAATTCTCCAGAAGGCCTTAAACCAGCGTCCAATATATGGTACAGTGTCTCCTATAGCCAGGATTCACGGGTCCAGAAATCAAGGGGTGGAAACAGGAATAGCTCCTCTTACTATGACTCCTAGTGACCCATAAGGAAAATTCTTGCTTCCTGTTCCCACAAGCCTGTATTCTACTGGCTTAGAAGTTTTGAGTCCAGAGCAAGTTATGCTTCTGCCAGGAGATACAGCAACTATTCCTTTGAACTGGAAGCTAAGGCTTTCTCCTGGTTATTTTGGACTTCTGATGCCCTTAAGCAACAGGATAAGAAAGGAATAACAGTGTTAGAAGGGGTGAATGACCCAGACCACGAAGGAGAAATTGGACTGGTTCTCCACAATGGTGGTAAGGAAGAATATGTCTGGAGTATAGGAGACCCACTAGGGCTTCTCTTGGTATTACCATGTCCTGTGATTAAGGTCAATGGGAATTTACAGCAACCCAACACAGGAAAGACAGTAAATGGTCCAGATCCTTCAGGAATGAAGGTATGGATAACCCCTCCAGGTAAAGAGCCAAGACCTGCAAAAATACTTGCTGAAGGTGGAGGAAATACAGAATGGGTAGTAGAAGAAGGTAGTTATAAATACCACCTAAGGCCACGTAATCAGTTACAGAAACGAGGATTATAATTGCCATGAGTGCTTCTGGTCTAGACTGTCAAGAACAGACTTGTGCATGTGCACATACTCTAAGAAGATATTTATGTTATGTAATGTAATGTTAATCTGTAGTTATGAGATGAAATGCTGTAATCTACATGATATTGTGTTATGGGACACTAAGACTAGGTATTTCTCAAGGGGCATTGTCATTGATCTTGGAAAAAACAATGTGTGTGTGATTGTACATGGATAGCTATATTATGTTAGGCGGAACTCAGAATCTTACTGTTTTATTTGGAGAATTTTTAATGGGCTAAGGAAATGTGATTTGGTGTCAAGTTGACAAGGGGTGGACTTCTGATAGTTAAGCCTGGATGTCAACTTGACACACCTGGTATTAACTCAGCTGGGCTGAGACCACGTCTGGAAAGGATCAACTGAGACTACTTGAAGGATTATACCTACCTTAGATCCTATCAGGACCTCCAAAGCTCTCAAAGGATCCTCCCAATACTGCATCATATAAAAAAGGAGCCACCAAGGAGAACAGATCCCTTCTTGCAGCTGTGCTAGGAATCGTTCTTCCTTCCGGCTGCCCGGTTCCTTTGACCTTCCACTAGACTAAGACTCTAGGAGTTCTCCAGCCTTCAGCCATCACCTACCTGACTACCTAACTGAGCAGCTAGCTGTTGGCAGCCATCGTTGGAACTACCTCGGCTACTGGCACCCTTCGCTGGACTACCTCGGCCATATCTGTAAGCCAACTCAATAAATTTCCTATATATATTATATATATATATATATATTCGTTCTGTGAACTCTGCGAATCTAGAGAACCCTAACTAATACAGAGTCTTATCAGCAAAACTAATGAAGCAGAAAATAGAGTACCAGATCTTGACGACAAAGTGCAAGAACTAACCAGGTCAATGGAAGAAGGTGTTGAAGCCAAAAAGATACATGAGAGGAAAATTAAAGAGTTATGGGACACCTGAAGAAGCCTAACATGCACATTCATGGAACACCAGAAGAAGAATCCCAAAATATCTCACCTGAAGAAATTTTTGAAATTATCATAAAGGAAAACTTTCACATCTAAAGAAAGAGAGGCCCATCCAAATACAAGAGGCATTTTGCACCCCAAACAGATATGACCAAAATAGAAACTTGCCTTGGCAAATAATAGTCAAAACATTCCATATACAAGACAAAGTAAAGGTGCTGAGAGCTTCAAGGGAAAAAAAGCCACTTTTAAAGGTAAACCTATTAAAATAAGAAATGAGTTTTCAATGGAAATGATAAAAGCAAGAAGAGCATGGAGAGACATACTTCAAGTATTGAATGAGCAAAAATATCAACCCAGGTTGATATGCCTGGCAAAACTATCCATCGTGATCGAAAGAAAAATTTTCCAGCACAAAGAAAACTTGAAGGCTTACATGTCTAGAAGTCCTTAAATAGATGCTAGAAAAGATACTCAAGCTTGAAGAAAAGAACGAGCATATCCAAGAGGAGAGAAGGGAAGTATAATACCACCAAAACCTAAAACCCAAATAATACATTTATGAAAGCCACTGAACACAAAAATGTCAGGAATTAAAATTAATTTCTACATTATAATTAAATGTCAATGAAATTAGCTCATCAATCAAAAGACATAGATTACAAACTTTGATTAGAAATCACAACCCATCTACCTGCTGCCTTCAGGAAACACATCTCACCACAAAAGACACGGATATTGTAAAAGTAAAAGGCTGGTCAAAAATTCTGCAAGCTAAACGAATCAGGAAACAGGCAAGGGTAGTTATTATGCTATCTGACAAAGTGTACTTCAAACCAAAAAAAATCATAAGAGACACAGAAGGATACTGCATTTTAGTCACAGGTATAATTCACTAGGGAGAATTCATAATACTGAACATACATGCACTTAATATGGGCTCCTCTACATTCATTCAGCAAACCCTACAATGTCTAGAGCAAGAAATTAACTCCAAAACGATAATTCTTGGATATTTCAATACTGCCCAGTCAATATGGGATAGATCAACAGTTCAAAAACTTAACAGAGACATATTGGAACTTAATCAAACTCTTACTGAAATGGACCTTACAGATCTATATCAAACTTTCCATCGATGCACCAAAGAATACACATTTTTCTCCGCAGCACATGGAACTCTCTCCAAAATAGACCACATATTGGGGCACCAAATGAATCTCCACATATTCAGGAAAGTTGAAATTCTAGCTTGTATCCTATCAGACCATGATGGGCTAAAGCTTGACATCCACAACACAACAAACAACAGAAAATACAAAACTCCTGGAAACTAAACACTATGATTCTGACTGAAAATTGGGTTCGGAAAGAAATCATAAAAAGAAATTCAAGATTTCCAAGAAGAGAATGATAATGAAAATACAACATATTAAAATCTCTGGGAGACAATGAAAGCCATACTAAAAGGTAAGTTTATAGACCTTAATGGCTATATCAAAAAATGGAAACATCACAAATAAATAACTAACAATACAGCTTAAAGCTTTAGAGAAACAAGACAAATCCAATCACAAAAACAGCAGAAGAGAGAAGATTACCAAAATCAGGGAAGAAATATCTGAAATTGAGATAAGGAAAATGATACAGAGAATCAACCAGTCAAAAAGGTGGTTCTTTGAAAAAAATCAAATTGATACACCTCTAGCTAAATTAACCAAAACTAAGAGAGAGAAAATCCAAATTAAGAAAATTAGAAATTAAAATGGAGTTTTCACTACTGACACCCAAAAAATTCAGAAAATTAAAAGGTCATATTTAAAAAACTTATACTGCATGAAATTTGATAACACAAAAGATATGGATGTATTCTTAAGTAAGTACAACTTACCTAAATTGAATCAGGAAGTTTTGAACAGTTATTTAAATAGTTATTTAAAGTTATTTAAATAGTTATTTATACTTATTTAAAGAGTCTTATAATATATGAGGAAATCAATGAAGTAATCTTGAATCTTCCCACCAAAAATGTCCTGGACCAGGTACATTCAGCACAGAGTTCTACCAGACATTTAAGGAGCAACTAACACCAATACTCCTTAAAGTGTTCCATCAAATTGTGACGGAAGGAACACTCCAAATTCTTTCTATCATTTTAATCCCCAAACATAATAAAGATACACTTAAAAAAGAAATCTATAGGCCAATCTCTTTGATGGAGACAAATACAAAGATTCTCAGCAAAATCTTAGCAAATTGGATTCAAAAACATATCAAAAAGATCATTCACTGTGATCAAGTAGGTTTTACCCCAGGCACACAAGGTTGGTTCAACATATGCTAATCAACAAATGTAATTCACCATATAAACCAATCCAAAGTCCAAGACCACATGATACTCTCCACAGATGCAGAAAAAGCTTTTGACAAGATCCAATAGCCTTTTATGATCAAAACATAGAGACAGTTGGAATGGAAGGAACATTTATCAACATAATAAAGGCTGTATACAACAAGCCAATAGCAAGCATTATACTCAATGGGAAAAACTTGAAGCATCCCCACTTTGACCAGGAAGTAGAAAAGGCTGTCCACGCTCACCACTTCTATTCAATATTGTACTTGAAGTCTTAGTTGGAGACATAAGACAAGAGTGGGGGATAAAAGGGATTCAAATCAGAAAGGAAGAAGTCAAGATATCTCTATTTGCAGATAACATATCATATACCTGAGTGATCCTAAAAACTCCACCAGGAAATTACTGGTACTAGCACAAGAGTTCAGGAGAGTGGCAGTTTACAAAATAAATGTGGAAAAATCAGTGGCTTTCCTATACACCCAAGATGAAAAACGTGATAAAGACCTAAGAGAAACAATTCCATTTAATATAGCCCCTAAAAAAATGAAATACCTTGGCATAAACCTAACAAAGGAAGTGAGAGACCTTTACAATGAAAACTTTAAAACCCTAAAGAAAGAAATTACAGAAGATACCAGAAGGTGGAAAAACCTCCCATGCTCCTAAATTTGCAGAATCAACATCATAAAAATGTCCATCCTACTAAAAGCAATATACTGATTCAATGTTATACCAATGAAAATCCCCAAGCAACTCTTTAAAGAAATTGACCAAACAATCTCGATATTCATATAGAAGCACAAAAAACCCAGGATAGCTAAAACAATCCTGAATAACAAAAACACTGCTGGAAGTATCACCATACCAAATCTTAATCTATGCCTGGTACTGATTCCAGAATAGACACATAGATCAAAAAATCCAATGGAAAAAGAGCAGCATCTTCAATACATAGTGATGGAAAACTGGATGTCCACATGCAGAAGATTAAAACTGGACCTGTACTTGTCACCATGTACAAAAATTAATTCCAAGTAGATCAAGGACCTCAATATTAGGCCAGAAACTGTAAAATCCATAGTTGAAAGGGTAGGAAATGCTCTTGAGCTGATTGAGCTAGGCCAACACTTCCTTAACTAGGAATCCAATAGCTCAGTCACTAGAACCTACACTCAACAAATGTGATCTTATGAAATTAAAGAGCTTCTCTTCAGATAAAGAGATCGTAAACTGAGCAAAAAGCCAATCCACAGAATGGTAGAAAATCTTCTCTAAACACATATCTGGTAGAGCTCTATTATCCAGAATGCACAAAAAAACTAAGAAAAGTACACACCAAGGAGATAAATGGTCCAATTAAAAAATAGGCCTGGGAATTCAAAACAAACATTTCCATGGATGAAATTAAAATGTCTAACAAATATCTTAATAAATGCTCCACATCCTTAGCCATCAGGGAAATCCAAATCAAAATTTCCCTGAGATATCATATCACCCTGGTCAGGATGGCAAAAATCCACAATATAAATGACACCAAATGTTAGAGAGGATGTAGAGAGAAGGGAACTCTTCTACATTGCTGGTGAGAATGCAGGCTTATACCACCACTCTGGCGATTAGTCTGATGAGTTTTTAAAAAGTTAAAGATTGAAATGTCATTTGACCCTGCTAGTCCAATCCTGGGAATAGTCCTCCCATAAAGCAAAAATTCACCTCATCAACACAAGCACAACCATGCTCATAGCAGCATTGTTTATATCAAAGTCATGGAATCAATCCAAATGCCCAGCAGTTGACCAGTATATATGACCAGTGGTGTGTATATACAATGAAATACTACTCAGCCATCAAGAACGATGAGTTAATGAAATGTCCTGGGAAATGGATGGAATTAGAAAAAATTATGTTGAGTGAAGTATCCCAGACACAGAAAATTAAGCACAGGGGCTGGAGAGGTGACTCAGGGGTTAAGCCTCTGCCTTGCAGGCAGAAGGTCCTGAGTTCGGGTCCTAGACCCCACGTATAGACCAGACAGAAGCAGGGGCACCCTGCGTTTCTGGCCCTGGTAGGGCGGAGCCTGTGAATCCCAGGGCAGAATAAACAAGGAGGAGGTGGAGGCGTCCATGGTGGTTCCCGAATTCGTCCGTGGTTCTACACACACACACACACACACACACACACACACACACACACACACATGAACACATGCATACACGCACAATTGAATAAATAATAATAAAAAAATAAAAAGAAAAGAAAAGAAAATTAAGCACAGTATTACTTCCTAATAGGTTGATCCTAATACCCAACCCACTTAGTGACATATTCAAAGATTATTCTCTGTAATACCTATGCGATTGCAAAGATTGTGGAAAAAGGTAAGGGGAATGAGGCCCCCCTCCCGAAATAAAGAGATATGGGGTCATGTTATAGTTGAGAAAATAGGTCACCATCAAGTATTGCAAGTAAGTAGTGAGACATCTGGTTAAGCTCATTCCCTTTCCTTTCTGGTCACTTGTGATTCAGGGTGTTTGATCTCACTAGTCAGGGAGGTTATAAAGTCAGGCAGATAGATGGCAACCGTCCTGCAAATGGGAGATCAACCCTCCTCCCCTCACTGCTGTCTCCTACTACTATTCCTTCTACCTTTGAATCTATCCTTATAGTAAGATTCTATTTAATCAGCCCTTTATCTCTGTTAAGAGGTACAGGAACAGCAAAGCTGAAAACAACAAACCATAATCCAGATTATCAGAGACCCTGTATTAATCAACTGGAACTAGACCAGCCAAATATCTCCCCATCCTAAAGCTCAGAGAAATTTGTGGAAGAAGGAGTGGTAAGATTGTAAAAGCCTAGAGATGGGAAGGAGCAACGATATGCAAGATATTCCACACAAGTTAGGGCCACAATAGCCATAATGAGACTTTGAATGACCTGAGCAATGACTGGCATGTCAATGACCCCTCCCCCAAAGTCTAGCATGGATCACAGGCCTAGGATCATTAGAGCCAAGGGACTAGCAGTCATAATAGTGTTCTTATACTAAAGGAGAGTCTAAGAAAGGGTTCTGGGCAATATTACTGAGTCCTTACACCTCACCAGAGTGAGGACACAGTGAGATGTTTGACATTCACACTAAAGGATGCTCCAAGGAATGGGAGGGGGTGAAGTGGGGGTACTGGAAGAAAGGGAGGGGAAAATGGGGGAAGGTGCCAGGGGAACATGGGAGGGATGGAGATAGGCAGGGGACTGGAGTACGTATTAAAGTTGCATGATTGGGAAATAAATAAATAAATAAATAAATAAATAGATAAATAAAACTAAAGGAAGGAGAAAAGGGGGGAGTGTGCAAGGGGGACTGGGGAAGGGTGGAGGGAGGGAGACGACTGGACTGGGGCATCTATTGAGCTTGTATGATTGGGGGAAATAAAGTAAAATAAAAAAAGAAAAAGAAGAATGTGTTCACAAACACAAAACAACCTACGTATAAAGAAATAATTATCTATGAATTTATAACATATATAGGAGTAAAGTATTAATGTGTGTGAAAAGTGAAGAAAGATAAACTGGCATAAAATTTTGTCTAATAAGTAGATCTAATGTTAGAGTTAATATATGAGTAATAACATATTAATTACTAAATAATTGAAAATAATTGTTAACAGAGGATAATTGTTGCATATAAGCATTATTAATTACAAACAATAAAAAGAACCATAAACATGAAATGATCAGATGAAGCAAGAGTTCAGCAAAGATTCAGCAATAGAGTAACATCTAACTGCATAAAAAAATTCACAAAATTTTTATAATGAAATTTACAATAATGAAAAGGATGGAGATTGTCATACTAGGTCTCAAAGCACAACCTGTGATGGGAATTTCACTGACACAAGGATTTGGGGAAACTGCAAAGAAAGTCCCGGCGCTCTGTGGTCGGGCTAAACAGATTCAGGAATGGCTACAATTGTTTGCATAGCAAAATTTGTTGAAATATAATTCCAAACATGGAAAAAGAAAAGAATATGAATGTAGTGAACTGTTAAATAGAAGAAATATTAGCAAAAAATCTTCAGAAGATATTTAATATTCTTTTTTTAGCAATTTTATTATTATTTCCGCTCATACAAACTTAATAGGTAGACCAGTTCCCTCCCCCCTCCTCCCCCCGAACCCCCTGCTCCCCCTCCCTCCCTCCCCATCTCCCAGTGCCTCCACCCCAATTCCCAGAGAGTCCTTTATTGTGTATGCCTAACTCTCCTCTTGGTCCTCCTTTACGATGACGTACAAGGACCCAGTGGCATTTCCCTGAACCCTTTCTCGTGTTCCCCTTAAGCATAGGAACTCTACTGTGGCCATCAATCCCTTGCCTCCAAGGATCTTGGTGCCTTTAGCCGATGTTAGACTTTGAGGTCAATAGTGTGATGACATGGCACAGGGCATGCAAAGTCCTATTATGATTGCTTCAGCCCTAACTAGTGTGAAGACTCTTCAAATCATTGCTCCCCCCATCCTTTTGCTCTTACAATTTTACCGCCCCTTCTTCCGCAAATGTCCCTGAGCTTCAGGATGGGGGAAGATTAGGCTGGCTTAGTTCTATGTGGATGATATAGAGTCTCTGAAGTTCTGGATTGTGGTTTGTTGATTTTCTTTTGCAGTTTTGCTGCTCCTAAAATTCCCTTCACTCCATCCTGATGGGCACTGTATGTCACCCCCTGGTCAGAGACAAAAAACTGTTAAACTGGAGTCTTGTTATAATAGCACATTAAAGGGTAGATGTATTAAAAGCAGGAAACCTCGGTGAGGGAGGGATCAGTCACCCATTTGCAAAATGATCACTTTTCATCTGCCAGATTATATGTTCTCCCCTTCTGGTGAGATCATATCCCCTCAGTTGTACATGATCAGAAACAAACGTCTGTGAACTTAACCAGGTATCACATTACTTATTTGCATTCCTTGGAGGCCGATTTTCTCTGCTGTAGCATGGTCCCCTCTCTCCTTGTGTCTGGTGTGGCCCTCCAACCCCATCCCTCCTGTTCACAATCCTTGCAATTACCGTATTACATAGGTTTACCCTTGAGTGTCTCAATGTGGGCTGGGTGAGTTTGGTACTAGGAGCCACCTATTAGGGAGTACATATGGCGCTTAACTTTCTGGAATTGGGATACTTCACTTAATATAATTGTTTCTAATGACATCCATTTCCCAGCAAATTCCAGTAATTCATCATTTTTGATGGCTGAGTAGTACTCCATTGTATAGATGTACCACAGTTTCCTTATCCACTCGTCAACTGTTGGACATTTAGGTTGATTCCATGACTTTGCTATTGTAAACAGTGCTGCTATGAACATGGTCGTGCTTGTGCTATCGAGGAGAACCTCTGCTGCATGGGGGTTATTCCCAAAAGTGGAATCGCAGGGTCATATGGCATTTCAATCTTTAATTTCTTTAAGAATCTCCAGACGGCTCACCAGAGTGGCTGTATGAGCCTGCATTCCCACCAGCAATGTAGCAGAGTTCCCTTCTCTCCACATCCTCTCCAGCACTTGTTGTTGTTTGTATTGTGGATTTTTGCCATCCTGACCGGGGTGAGAGGATATCTCAGGGAGGTTTTGATTTGCATTTCTCTTATAGCATTTATTTTTATGAACTTCACAGCAAAATGAGAAAATGGAGGTACCAAGTTTAATACAGTATCAAAATGGTTACCTTTTAAATTTTAAATATATTACATCAGTTATTATAAAGTATCCATAATATCTTCAATCTTTAGATTACTGTAAAAATTTATTGGCCATGCATATTAATGAGTGCTTTTATTAGTATTTGAATAGTACAATAACAAGGTAAAAAACCCTAACAATGTACTAGGAAAACCACTTATTTTAAAACTTTTAACTCATTCATTGTCATCACAACTCTCTACCTATCACTGCCATAAGATTCAATAAATGAGATTTGGATGGATTGGATTTAAATATTTTAATAATTACTTATTTCTAAATAAAAACTTAATTTCAAGAAAAGTTTCCAAGGACTTAGAACTTCAACGTTTTGAAAGCATCACACATTGACAAAAATCCTTCCAGAGGTTTAAACTCCACAAATTCAACATTTCTTTTCAAAAAATGTTTTATTTATTACCATTATGAATGCACTTTGTGTGCGTGTGTGTGTGTGTGTGTGTGTGTGTGTGTATGTGTGTGTGTGTGTATCATAGTACACATGTGATGGTCAGAAGACAAATTCTTGGGAGTTGGTTTCCTCTTTCTACTATATATTTGATATACAACCTGTCTTCCATCTTTAGTAGTAATAGTAAGATTTAGTAGTGATATTTCATGCAGACACTTAATGGAGAATGGGAAAAGTGTTTGCTAGTAGTACAAATAACTGATTCTTTTTCAATATTGTCTAAAGATAGAAAATTTTCCTCAAACAAGTGAAAAGGTTTGATAACCTTTCATATCTCATTTGTATAATATGGATATACTCGAAATCCTTTATAGTTTTTGAAACAGCATAATTGTCTACATAAATTAAGAATGTTGGGCTTTATTTATGATTTTCTATTTCTTTTGTACTAAAGAAAACAATTTGCACACAATATGCAATATACATTTAAATTATCTGCAATCTAGACAAAGTTACATGAAAAATACCTGAGATAATTAACTAAAAAGACAAGATATTCATTTGGACTAACATATTTGGGGGATTTGGTCTATAGTGACTTGGACTCATAGCTTGTGACACTCGGGTAAGCTACATCCTTTTAGAGGAAGTGTGTCAAAAAGGAATGGCAGACCGAGAAAACAAAGTAATCAGACAAGGTCCCAATATCCTCTCCAAATTTATGCTTCCAATGAGCTACCATTTGCTACTATCCCCAATCTGCCAATAATACCACAAGCTGGCGAACAATTTTAGTCTATAAACTTTGGAGGAAATATATGATATAAATTATAATTATGACTATGTTGAATGAATAAAATTTTTAACTAAACTGTAATGTGCATCTATAAAGTTAACTTTTCACAAAAAGAATAATGTCACCTTGAAAATTAAAAATACCATTACTTGCACATGGACTTTGATTTTCCAGTGAAAATGATATGATTGTTCATTCATAGCGGCAGTTTTGTTATTTTAATTTTTTTTTCTACTGAAAAATGTATCTTCTTAGATTTCACATGGAATATTAATGCCCACCTATCCCACATCTATATAAAGAATGCATATTTTTTCACCAAAATGGTGACATTCAATGTACCTACATTTAATTCACTACAGTAAACACATGTGCAATAAGAGTCAAAAAACAAAACATGGTTCACCAAGCATATTCATTACCTTGAAAGAAATTTCCAAGCTGTGAATCCAGAGAACAGTTTTTGGTGAGGTTTTCATACATCCAATTTCAGAAGTGGTAAATTGCAACAAACTTATGTTCAATCTTTTAGTATGAGGATAATTTGCTGAATTATTCATGACAAATAGGTATGCAGTAAATTATTATGCTTATGTTATTGGGTGTTAAATATAATATAGCACCAAGTGCAAATGTTCATTGGTAACTTATCAAATTCACATCAGATTCATGATAAAATATCAAATTCACAATATGTCAAATTGCATGTTCTTTTAAAGTGTTATATAATATGTATTAATTGGCTGAAAGATAATACAGCTTAATTAAACAAGCCTTCAATGGTCTAAAAGAAGTTCATTTGTCTTGAAACCTAATGGCTCCATGTACAAAAAGAAGAAAATACACCTCTTGTTTTACATATGTGAGATTTACTCCACATTTTTTAACAAAATCATGAAAAATGAATGGTTTGATCTTCAGGCAGCATAGCACAAACACTCATCAGTGACCTTAAATTTGAAACCAACTACCAGCAAACACAAAATCCCCCAGATTTCTAATACCTTTGACAGAGGCCACAATATAATTCAAATAAAAAAAGAAAGATTGGATTGGAATTCTACTTCAAGAAATTGTTTGAAAATAAAAGGTTGATGAGCAAGTTAATTAATTCATTTGATTTGAAAGTCCTTAGGCCTGTTTTGCTCACTATTACACTGCTCAAGCACAGAATGGAACAAGCCATATCTTTAAATAATTTTGCAGAACAAATAAAAGAACACTTTAGAGAGGCAGAAAGACTTGGAATTACTTGAGAATTTCATTAGGTTTATTAAACTGTAGAAATATCATTTACTCTTTATTAATGGTAAAATTTTTAAATTGTGCAGAAAAATAGATGTTGCAGAGATCATAAGGTTGATCTGAAGAATGGTGTGAAAAGCAATCTGTCAAGGGCATGAGTCAAATTTCATTCAATTCATCATTTAATAAGATTATCTTTCATAATTAGCTGAGCTTCTGAACATCAAGGTCCACAACTTCACCGAGACACTCAAGATTTACCTGTCTTAAGAGCTCTAAAGGTAATGAAAAGCAAACTGATATTTAACACTGTCTTTTCATTCAGATTCAATACCTTAGTGCAACTTTAGTGTGTAAAGACAAAGTAAGGAAAAACTTTAAATGTAGTAAGTATTAAATAGCAATGAGAAGACACATTCTAAACAGAGCATATGCTTCACAAATTGCAAGGAGCCATCAGGTCTAAACAATTTCCCTTTAATTTTGAGTCATTGTGTAGAAACTATCCATGACTATAGAGTCATACATTCACAAATGTTACTTTCACCTGGTCACCACTAGAATTTCATTATTTGGAAGCAATCCTGAAGTCTAAAATTTGCTCCTTCTAGGAAAGGAAGAGATTTCTTTTATAGAAATAATATATTATTTATTTGAGAAAAAGAGAAAGAATGTTGTGTGGCACTTCTTCTAAGCAGCCATTTTGATCACTGCTCCAGTCTCAGACAGCAAACAACTCCTGAGGCTTTTGGAAGTTCTTGAAACTGATAAGCTTGGGAGGGGGAGGGGGAGAGGAAGGGGAGAGAGGCAGGGGCCCACATCAAGATAAAAATAATGCTGGGCAAGGTGCCTTTCCTGCCAACCAAGTAGATAGAAGGACAACTGTTCAACAGTTTGAGGAAGTCTGAAGTAAAACAACAAGCAGAGAAGCCCCAGAGAGACTGTGGAAAAGCCAAGCAGTTTAGCTAGAAGATCACAGGGCAGTCAAAGAAAGAGCAATCCATTCGGTGCCTGGGGATGTTTTCAACTGAATGTGCCTGCTTCTGTCAATAATCCTAATAAACTTGTTGATTCACAGACAATTTGATAAGTCTTGAAACTCCTATCTGGGAAAAGAAGACAGCTGTGTGAGGTGTCTCACCAGGAAAAATATTTGAGAGAGAGAGAGAGAGAGAGAGAAATCATTCTTATCCCCTGCCATAGAGTTTTCAAGTATATAATCAAAGAAACAGAAGTGGGATTGTATGAAAGAAACAGAAGTGGGATTGTATGAATAATTTGGCTTTATTAAGAAAATAAGGAAAGAACAGAAACAAGAACCTAAAAATTTATTTGTCCTGGTAATGACAGAATCACACAGGGCTGCAATGGGAAGCAATGAGGTGGTATGATCTAAGGAATTTCATCAGCTCTGCTGTACAAAAACATCCAATAAAACTAATTTACAAAGGTCATTTAGCCTCTGATTAGATTGTAGATTACAAGTATTTTGTGAAGTTTTTGTAAAAATAGCAATTGATTTCCCTTCTAACCAATCAATTTAATCTATGGTACAAGTTGTAAAGCCAGCTGTGGGATCTCAGGTTTCCCTGAAGGTTCAGTGAGCTGGAAGCAATAGACCTGCCAATAGGCTTCTAAAATAATCATTTGGCAAAGATAATTTTATTGGGCAGGAATAAAGGTTAACAGCCTTTTTTAAGGCTCTCCAGAGCCACAGTGATTACACATTCATCTCAACAACCCTTTCTCTTTCATTGGCATTTCTTTCTGTACTAAATGGAAAATATGAGACTAGAGGGCTTAAGTTACAAAGATTACCACAATCCTTCAGATATGCAGGTACATGAAAAATATATTAAATAAACAGAATTCCAGGTGATGGGAGGTGAATATGAGCTACCTGAGTGTCACACTGTGTTTATACCCCAAGCAAGGTTGAACAGATTCTAAATCTGGTTAAACAGCTTGAGAATAAGCAAGTACATAGGTTTACATATTTAAATTGTTCTCTAGGGAAGTATAAATGGTAAATGCTATAGAATTGCAGAAGCAGATGCAGGAAATTTTTATTTCTAATGAAATACTTTTACAGTTATTGTAAGATATTCCACAGCACAGGACATTCC
Organism: Typhlomys cinereus; assembly: GCA_023101885.1. Lineage (NCBI taxonomy): Eukaryota > Metazoa > Chordata > Mammalia > Rodentia > Platacanthomyidae > Typhlomys > Typhlomys cinereus. The sequence continues at coordinate 1,270,654 of JALPQD010000537.1, read as the reverse complement.
AGTTTCTTACTTAGATATTTCTCTGTTTTTAAAAGTTTTATGTATTCTTTATGTCAAAACCAAAGTGTTCTCTGTGATAAGGATATGTTTCAGATCAAAGAGTTCTTATCTTCCTTCATGACTGCTGAAGTGTATTGTTATTGATGGCCCAATTAACTCTATAAAATCAGTATGGATACTAATTTCTATGAGCACAGCCAGGTTTTAGGAGTAGTTCAACTATCACTACTTTAGATTAGACTCTGCATGAGTTCTGGTAAGGAAATGCTAGCTATCCTCACGTTAAGCATAACTATGTCTTTCCTTTATCTTTTCAAATGAAAATTCATATTATTAAACATCAAGATTCTGATATTCACTACCGTGTCTATTAACAATTTCACAGCTGTTTACTATAGAATATGGAAAATGCAAAGATAAGATTAATGTACAAAATTCCCAATGTCTTCATCTTTTAATCAGCTCAGCAATGTGCCACTTAACAAAGTGCATGATCTTCTTAAAATTATTGATCTCATTTCTAACTCTTCCCACAGAATTGAAGCTTTTTTCTTTCAATTCTTCTCTGTAATAACTGTTCAGATACTAAGGTTATATGACATCATGGAATCAAGAACTTTTGGTGGGCATTTATTTATAATTTGAAAAGTGTTGCAAGGCAAGAGAATTTAATTTTTTTATGAAAAGATATTTTCCCAAGGACTAACTAGGATTTAAAAGAAACAACTTCTCTCAGAGAGTGCTTCAGGGATAGGTTCTGGATAAGGGCAGATTCCTCACCACTTAGATTTTACCCACTGAAGAGTCACATAAAGTTCAACAGAATGTTGATTTCCTTATCAACACAGACACTCCAAAGGAAGTTCAGTGATAAAAACAAGCAAAGAGGCTATGGGGTAGGGGGAAATGAAGGGTGGTAGAGGGAAAGGGGATGGCAGAGCAGAACAGATAAAAGGAAGGAAGGTAGGAAAAGGTAAGGGAAGAAAAGGGTGTGTACATTGGGAGGGCAGGAGAGGAGGGAATTGAGTGGGAGGGCATCAGGGCAAAGACATAATCCCAGTTAGTTTGTAAATGAAAAATAAAGTTATGTTAAAAATAAATTTTAAATGAGATTGCAGACAAAAAAACAAGAGCAAAGGTTAGAAAAACCCCACTTTTATTTGTATATGTTTAATGACATAATTCCTTCTTTAATATAATTTTGTTAGCAATTTTATTTAGATATTTCTCCCTTTTATAGGAGAAATGCTGGGGATTGAATCCAGGTCTGCTCATATACAAGCCAAGCACAGTATCTCTTGCAGAATTCCTAGGTCTTTTACAGATTTTTGAGAAAATCAGATTGGTTTGTCTCTGCTAAGACTAGAAAGTCAAATATGTATTATAATTGTTCAATACAAATTATAAAACACATGTATGAAATTTGCATATTATAAATTATACATATTAATTCCAGGTGCATAACCAAAAATAATTTTATTGACACAGGTAATTTTATTTGAGTTTCACTTTATCATATAAATATGTTCACTCTATGAATATCTCTCTTATATATATTTATAAATTAACTTATTAATAATGATAGATATTCAAAGTCTGATGAATAATAAAAATAGTCTGGGTTCTCCCAACATCTTTGAAAGCACATCCCTTCTCTGCCCTGGTTAGTTACATCTTATTTACATTAAAAAAATCCCTTGATGCTTCTGTTAATTATATCTCATATTATTACTTGAGAATTCCTATTTTAAGCCATCTTTCCTAGACACTGATTGGTGTCCAATGTTGGATTTATTAACTATTAAAAAGTAATATCATGGCAGGTTCTGCAATTAATTAGAAGCTAAGTAGTTAAAATTCTATTAAGTAAATGTCTACAAGTTTAAAAGAATCAGTTCATGAAGTAAGGAAAAAGTGTGAAGTCTGATAAGAAGGAATGTTAAAAAAGGAAGAAATACTCTGTTTCTTTTAGTCTATCAATTTTCATCTTCTTCATAATTTAAATCAGAATTTTAATAAATTCCATCATAGATTTCGGGCGGAAGAGGTGGCTCAAAGGTTAAGCCTCTGCCTTGTAGGCAGAAGGTCCTGAGTTCGGATCCTAGACCCCACGTATAGACGCCAGGCAGAAGTGGGGGCAGCCTGCACTTCTGGTCCTGGTAGGGCAGAGCCTGTGAATCCTGGGGCAGAGTAAACAAGGAGGAGGTGGAGATGGTCCATGGTGGTTCCCAAATTTGCCTGTGGTTCAACGCACACGCACACACACACACACACAATTTAATAAATAATAATAATAATAATTAAAAAAATAATGGACAGTTATTGTAAAAAAAAAATTCTGGAGCTGGAAAGGTGGCTCAGGGGTTAAGCCTCTGTCCTGAGTTCGGATCCTAGACCCCACGTATAGACACCAGGCGGAAGCGGAGGGCCGCCTGCGTTTGCGGTCCTGGTAGGGCAGAGCCTGTGAATCCCGGGGCAGAGTAAACAAGGAGGTGGAGGCGTCCAGGGTGGTTCCGAATTCGTCCGTGGTTCTACACACACATTCATACATACATACCCACACATATTTACACACACGCGCAAACATGCATACATGCACAATTGAATAAATAATAAATTTAAAAAATTTTAAAAAATCCATCATAGATTTAAAAGTGAGAAAGAATTCCCAAGTACAGGCTTATATAAAAATCTAACCCAAGATATTTGTTATGAATAAAAGATATCAATGCCTAGCAAACCACATTGCTTAAGTACTTAAGTGTTCCTTTCTCTCTCTCTCTCTCTTTCTCTCTCTCTGTCTTTTTTTCTCTTTCTCAAAAAGGATTGATATTCATAAGAATATTTAAGCTTTAACCCCACATATTAATAGAAATAATCATCTGTTTATTTAGAAACTATGTATTAGCTTCAGTTATCTATGTGCTGAGTAAATGGTAGACATGATTTGGTTACTAAGATAAGTTCGAATACAGGTCAAAGCATCAGTTAGGATCAGGGCTGATTAATTTTTGGTTTTCTGTGACCAGCCCTAACATCTCATTAAATGAAAGTCAATAGTTGCTTGCCTACTCTGCTAATCTCTTGTATTATATTCCCAGCCAATACTGAGGCAGATCACTATGTTTATGTTATTTCCATATTTCGAATTACAGCATAAACTCGTTTAACAGTATGCAGTTGTGTGAACCTCTAAATAGAGTATAAGTAAGAGATATCATCTCTGTTTTAATGTTTGATCTCATTGAAGCCAAAAAATTATACAAAACGAACTCTGTTAAACAGCAAGATTAAAGCTGTCCATGTAAGATGAATTGCCACTAGTTGAGAAATAAAATATTGTAATACTACCCCTAAGATGAATTCTGCTTCTAAAAATACAATAGTAATTGCTACTAACATAATCATTAAATTATGCTCATTTTCTCTTTAAGTTTGCCCAGGCTAATTGTTTATTGCTAGACTACATTTTCAAAATCAATTATGAATACTACAGCTTATCTGTTAACGTGAAGAACAGATGGTAGAATGTAATTTTAGAAATATTCAAGTAAGCAAAAGAGATAGGAAATTTGACTTTCCAACTACGTAGGATAATCTGCCATATTGTAATACTTTCATTAAGTACAAAGTCAGAAGAAACAAATTTGGAAGTAGAAGATTCGTTTTTCTATATTTGTGTTATTTACATAGTTAAATTAGGGTAATATTAATAGTATTGAGTGCTAAGTTTTAAATAACATATAGGCTTAATGGCAATGAGATTATATAGTTTTTCCTCTTTCATTTTATGAATACCATATTGTTTATGTTTAATTTATATCGAATATGTCTTCAGAACATAATCTTTGCTATACAAGTAGAATTTCAGATTAAAAGAAGTATGAATTCATATTATTGAATTGATTTTCAATATAAAATTTAAATTTATCAATTGTAGAGCAAATCACATTATTGATATTAAGTTGCATATATACACCTTTCAAAATAAAAGGATTTTATAAATCATTCCCAGCATTTTGATGTAAAAGTGACAATTTGGAAGATGAATATAAAACTTCAGCTAATTCATATTTTGAAACTCTTCAGACTCTTTAAATTTTTTTATTATTATTATTATTATTATTATTTATTCAACTGTGTGCACGCGCGTGTGTGTGTGTGTGTGTGTGTGTGTGTATGTGTGTGTCTGTGTGTGTGTAGAACCACGGACGAATTCGCGAACCACCATGGACGCCTCCACCTCCTTCTGCCCTGGGATTCACAGGCTCCGCCCTACCAGGACCAGAAGCGCAGGCCGCCCCCGCTTCCGTCTGGCGTCTATACATGGGATCTGGGATCCGAACTCGGGACCTTCCGCCTGCAAGGCGGAGGCTTAACCCCTGAGCCACCTCTCCAGCCCACTCTTCACACTCTTAAAAAGTATTACCGTCCTATGTAAAAAGTGAACCTCCTTCACTCTTATTGTCGTTATTATACCGAAATAACATACACTGGAGTTTTCATTGATAATATTGCTATAGTTTGAGATTTAATCTTGCATCATTACTGTTATCACTAAATACACATGAAATAAAATTGATGTTTTGCATTGTCTTAGTCTAAATGACTAAGAATATAAAATATACCTAGGATCTTTCAGAATACATAGAAAAGAATTGTGTCTTCAGGGGAATAAATCATTGTCTCACTCTTCAGGTCAAGTTACCCTTGAACTGAAAGAAAGCTTTCTATCTCAGCATCCAGAATGTTAGGAATACAGTTATAAATTACTATTTCTTGTTGCACAAAGAACATTAATGAGGAAAATCCTAATAATTAATACCAAGTGGAAATAATATGGAAAACATATACACTTACACTTTTGGCTTCATTCAGTTTTTAAAATTATACTCTGTGACTGTAAACTTCTGAAAATAAAATTATACAACAATAGTTTTATCAGCAGCAATTAAATAATATAACAATAAGCAATAACAATATTGTTATATAAATAATGTAACAATAAAGGTAAACAACCATTTGTTAATTATGAAAAAATCACAGGTAATTCACACTTGAAGAATCATATAACTCTACATGAATATATTGAGATCTAATGAGGAATTAGACTCAGTTTCACACTTTTAAGAATGAAACATTCTGTTAATTTAAAAAATTGAGAGATAATACACAAAATGGCTTCGTGAGTTAATTCAGAGAATCAATAGTAGAATAAACTCATGCAATTAGTAGGGACACAAATCAGTATCAGTAGTAGTATTGAAGGTACATTACTTTATATAGGGTTATGTCACCTTAGTAATTTCTCCATAATGATTAGTCTGAATATTTAGCAAGTGAAAAACATACCAAGTCAAATTTGATGTAACATCACCTAATATTCATCAATATGGAGAAAACACTTGGTTTCTTCAGAACCTTTCGGCAATGCACCAGTGAAAGTATATTCATAAAAATCCTAGGATATCAATTACCAGTATGTTCATAAATATACTAGCATACCAGTTAACATCAAACCCTTCTTCAGAGGGTATGTGGAGTGTGATTGTGAAATATATTGAAAACAAACAGTGCGTGAAGGTCCAACCAGATTTTATAAAACTAACCCCAACATTAAAGAGACTTATTAAAACATAAATCATTTTATAGTTCTTAGCTTTTTTTGAGAATTACTATTTATCATAATGATACTTGTTCTCAAATATGTTTCTTTTTAAAAATAGAAACTATATCCTTATCTCAAAATATTTCTGTTTTAGTTATTCTACATGAATAAAGAAGGTTCTAGATAATATTCAGTTAAGTTTAAAGAATGTCAAACTTCCCTCTGAGTCCTCCACTCTCATGAGGTGTAAGGACTCAGTAGCATTGCCTAGAGCCCTTTCTTGTGTTCCCCTTTAGTATAGGGACACTATTGTGGCTCTTACACTAAAGGATGCTCCAGGAATGGGAGGGAGAGGGGGCACTGGGAGAAAGGCAGGGAAGGGAGGAAAGGAAGGGAAAAAGGGGGGAGGGAGCAAGGAGGTTGGGGGAAGGGTGGAGGGACATGGACTCCACCAAGAAACTGCTTGAATTAATAAACAATTTCAGTAAAGTGGCAGGCTATTAAATCAACATACAAAAAACATTAACATTCTTATATACCAAAGACAAATATGATGAGAAAGAAATGACAAAATGTCTCTCATTAACCATAGCTTCAAGAAGCTATTGCAAAAAATTAAAGAGGATATCAAAAAGTAGAAGAATTTCCTTGTTCATGGATTGGTAAGATCAATACTGTGAAAATGACCATTCTCTCTCTATTAGTCAGGGTTCTCTCCATTCACAGACTCAACAGAATGAATATATAAAAAGAGAATTTATTGAATTTGCTTACTAGATATGGTCAAGGTATTCCAATAATGGCTCCCAGTAGCTGCTCAGTACAATAGGCCAGTGCAGTAGTTGACAGCTGAAGGTTACAGAATTCCTGGAGAGTCTTTAGTTATGTTGAAGAATGGGAGGGTTGGTGGTCTGGAGGGTCCAAGAAGCAAAGAATTCAGGCTGCAAGAGGAAAGAGAGTTTTCTAGCACAGCTTTTGACCATCCCTCTTCAAAGTCTTCTGTTTTATGGTTCTTTTTATCTGGTCTGTTACTGGGAAATTTCAATAAGATTTAGAGCTGGTCTTTGTAAATATACTGATTGTAAATATACAATATATATTGTAAATATACTGATCTGTGTAATCTCTTCAGGTAGACCTGACAGTTGATCTTAGTTAATGCCAGGTGTGGTCAAGTTGACACCCAGGATTGACTATCACACGACCCAAGGCAATATCCCAATGCAACTCTTCACTGACCAGGATAAAACAATTTCAAAATTAATATGGAATAACAAAAGACCTCAATTAACAAAACAATCTTGATCAATAAGAAGACTGCTGGAAGTATCACTTTACCAGACTTAAAACTATTCTAAAGAGCTATAGTAGTAAAAACAGCTTGATACTGGAATAAAAAAGAGATGTATCAGTCAATGGACTATAACAAAGAACCCAGATATAAACTCTCTCACATACCACCACTTGATTTTTGTAAACACACACTCTGGGAAAGAGACAGCATCTTCTGCAAGTGGTGTTGGGAAAAATTGGACATGTACATATAGAAGGATAAAAATTGACTGTTGCTTCTCTTGTTTCCAAAAAAAATCTACATCTTATTACAAAGACACTTGTTCATCTATGTTCATAGATGCTCTATTTACGATAGCAAGAAAATGGAATCAGCTAACATGCTCATCAACAGAGAAATGGGTAATAAAATTATTGTATATATACACAATGAAATACTATTCAGCCATCAGAAAGGTTGAGATCATCGATTTGCTGGTAAATAAAGGGAAATGGAAAATTTAATATGAGCAAGATGTCTGATATTCAGAAAGATAAATACCACATGTTTCCTTCTATATGCTAGCATTGATGTCCTTCACAATGTACTTTGGTTGGAATTACTGTTAGAATCAGAAAATTCAAAATGAATTAATGAGTGGTAAGGTGGGAAGGAATGGTTAAGAGTGAAAACTTTGAAAAGGAAGATTTAAGATATCGTGGCAAGTAGAGCAAGGGAAGGAATAATAGGAAGAATACCTAGGAAGGCATGAGAGGATGGTATATAAGAGGGAAGGAGGGGCTTACAGAAAAAAAAAAAAACTTGGATTGTGGGATGTAATGACTCCGTAAGAATCTCCTTTTAGTAATATGTCAAAACAAACATTTATTTTCTTAAAAAAAAGTGACAAGAATGGACAGTTTCTATGTAGAGGAGTGAAGAGAGAACAGTAGGACAAAACACAAAATACCCTGAGCTGGTTCACTTAGAACAACAGAGTGATAAATAAAGCTATACTAGAAGTAACAGAAATGTGACACTTCCTGATAAGTGGTGGGTCAGAGAGGTCTCAAAAGCCCCTAAATATTATATGTTTGATCACAGGATTTTATTGGCAAATTATATCAACTGGAACTAATCTGAGAGCATCCTCCTTGCTGGATAGCTTACACAGTACCAAGGAATACTGTAGAAGCTACTGGGGAGGGGGGTAATTGAAGGCTTCATCAACCTATAAGGCAGAGTCTTAATCCCTGAGTTATCTCTCCATACCTCCTTATCAACCTGTGAGATCTGCAATTTCAATAAAAATCACCATGGAAATGGGTGACCACCAGTGTAATAGTGTCATGAGTATCAAGGAGAAAACTGACAGCTTTCTGATTGGACTCAAGACCTACTTGTCAGAATGGAACATGTCTTGTTACTAGTAATTTGAACAAGAACCTATAAAAGGAAAGGAAATAGATCACTAAGAAAGAATAGCCTATGAACCTATAGATAGGAAGACAGCATACCAAACTGCTCTGCAAATTCCTGTTACCATACCCATAGATTGGAATAGTACTCAGAACTGAATCTATCAGTCTTCTTCTATAACAGAAGTAGAGATGCTCAACCTGCTGACAGAACGAAGCCTAGGGCAGTGGAAGAACAGTGAAGTGGAAATCAATTGCTAGCCAGAATGCAGATTATTGGGGACCCTGTAATGCTCAGTCCAACCTAATCTCTCCACATGCTAAGGCTCAAGGAACCTTTTGGAAAAGGGAACATTAAGATTGTATGAGGCAAAAATTGAGAAGGTACACCTTTGGACAAGATATTCTACTCAAGGTAGGACTGCTGCGTCCAGGAACTCACCACACTTACACTTGTACTTACTAGACCTGCATAATGACTGACATACCAATATGCCCCCATAGACTAGCAAAAATCTCAAGAAAGATCATTACATGCAATGAAAACTTTGTGTGCTAGGGTTAGATGGCTGAAGAGGAGTGCCCTTATCAGTGGGGCAGCCTGCAGTGGTGCCACTTGATATACCACAGAGGCATGAATCCCGTAACAGCACACAATCCAGACCAACTTTCGGCCCATAGAAGCAGACAAGCAGAGGGAGTGGGATGGTTTGATGAAGGGAAGTGAAAGAGGGGAAAAGAAGAGGAAGGAAGGAGTCAGTGATAAATGCTTAATATGCTTGTAAAACTAGAAAAAAATAAAAAATAATTTATAATTTGTATTTTTGAGAAATCCTTAAAATAGGGTGCACATTTGATGTATTTAAACATTACAAATATATGCATTACCAAAATATTTATATGTGATTATACAGTATGATAACATAAGCATAAATCATTTAAAAGTTTAAAAGCTAGTCCTAAAACCTCAGGTTTTATATGTGATAGTAATAGCATTGTCTGGTAAGATTAAGCAAAGATAAGCTTCTTCAATACTGTGCTTAAAAATCAACTTCAGAAGATAGCAATACCAAATATAATTAATGGCAATAAATGATTCCTATGACATTGTTTGAAATGTACATTTTCTGGGTAAATTTTTTTCTGAATACTAAAATTTATTAAAATTTATTTCAAATTATCTTACATTAGTACTCCATTTTAGTAAGAAACATAAGCATAAAATTTCCTAGTTTTTTGTAACTCAAAGCCGTAGGTATTTTTATAGTGTCTAAAGTCCACTTTTGCTTAAGTGAATTTAAAATAAATATTTTGCAGTTAATCTCATATTATTGGTTTATTCACAAACGCTTGTGTATATTTCTGTGAAAAAGGCAAGAAAACAATGATAATATATCTGTCCTGTAGAAAAGTTTTGTGCTAACATTTTTATGTATGAAAAGATATATACATAAATATTTAAATTTTGCAGCATCATGCAATCTCCTCTATCACATACATTTATTTAAAGAGATATCTTAGAATACTAGAAACAAATTCAACCCTGGGACATGGACTAAAGGGAATGCTTATGGATGTCAGGTTGGATAACTTTCTCTGAAAAACATTTGTGGTAGAAAAGAAATGGGGAAGCAAGATATAGTTTTTTAATTAATTCAGGAAATAATTATTATTCCAACCTAAAATAATATTCTATCCAATTTTCTTAATATTTTTGGCATTAAATCTATTTGTGATTTGTTTAATTATGAATCTTTCATATTTCTTCTTCTATATAGTAATAGTACCAAATTTTTAAGTATACTCATGGAAGAAGATATTTTTGACATTTTACTTTTAAGTATTGAAAGAACTAACGCAATGAAGTGGCTAGTTAATTAGTGTGTTACAACATGATGCCAAGTACTAACCCAAGCTAGACAGTGAAAGAAAGAAATAGCACACAATGAGGAGAAAGAAGTACTAGAAGGGAGTGGCAGAGAGAAATTCAGTAAAACCAAAGCACACACACACACACACACACACACACACACACACACACACACATATATATAAATATCTTCATCTTCAAACATTTTAACTAAGTTTTGGTACACTTTTAACACTAGAAAGCACTGATGGAATATGCATATCTTTATTTATAATTTCTTTGCAGAGATGCATTAACTGGTATAGTTCCTGTGAGGACTTCCAGTTTCTCTTCTGGCCTTGACATAAATACGTAAGTTAATGAGGTTAGGAGAAGAAGAGATTGATTGCAGTTTATTATTCTCAGTTACATCCATCAGCATAGCAGGAAAGTTCATAACAACATCAAGTATCGAGATAAACGGCCATACCATGTCCATAGAAAGTGCTGAAAAAGGTATATACTTTGAGTCGCTGGTCTGCCTGCATTACTGTGTGCCAATTTCCAGCTAACTAGGTCTGTACCTTATCTACCCGTCAAGGGAATTGTCCCACCAGAGGCTAGGTTTTGTCATATTTATCAGATAAACTTACACAGAATTTCTCAAGGCTTTTTTAATAACTCTTCAGATGTGAACCCAAAGGTTCATTTGTCAAGTTGGTATCTATAACTTTCTGTCATGCCAAGTAAACAAAAGGATAGAGTTCAAATCCCCAGATCCCATGTAAAATATTGGGCGATTGTGGCTTTACATCTCTAATCTGAGCCTGGGAAAATGGAGTCTGGGAATCCTGACAGCAAATTTACTTTCCAGACTAGTCCTACTGACAAGCTCCAGGTTTAATTAAGGACATAAGTACAAAATAACAAGGTGGGAAAGCACTTGAGAATGATTCCTACTATCAACCTAGGGCTCTCACATGCAAGTGTACTCAGATTCACATCATCCACACATGTGTCAATCCACCTTCAATCATGCATACATACATGCATGCCTCCATACACAGATAAAAGTGGAGAAGAAATAAAATTACGTATACAACAATTAGCCATGCAGCTAAGGAATTGTAACTTCTACTTATAATAAAATAACAGGATTTCTTGTCAGATCAGCACCCATATAGGTATCCACAAAGGAAATGTTATTAGTCAAAATGGGGTCCAAGATCATTGGTATTAACTTGCCATAATGATTAAATTATAGATGGAAAATATATCAGTCAATTTCCACCTCTATGAAGATATACCTGAGATTGTTTATCTTATAAACAAAGCAAGTACATTAGGATCAAGAATAAGGCAGGAATTGGGGGGGGCACTGGGAGACGGGGAGGGAGGGAAGGGGAGCAGAGGGGTTCAGGGGGAGGAGGAGGGGGGAGGGAACTAGTCTACCTATTAAGTTTGTATGAGCGGAAATAATAATAAAAAATGTTAAAAAATAAAAAAAAAGAATAAGGCAATTGTGATGTTTAAGCTCAGCTGAGAAATTCCTTTTAACCTCTAGTTTTGTGTATTTGTTTCCAGACTTGGGTTCAATGAAAGTAGGACAAATCCATAAACTTGAGCTCCAGACTGAGTGAAAAAGCAAAGGAAATAACGTACTGCTGCAGGCACCATTTTCTCCTACTAGCTAAGTACCATTGTGTGAGCCAATCTGCTTGACCCAGAAGACCTATAAAGTTTGAGGCAATACACACTTCCATAATATGCTGTGCCAGAAATTTTGTCAACCAAATTTGGAAACAAATTATGGAGGTTTTACTTTGTTTATATATTCCCTTATAAGTGGTTTCTGTAAGAAATGTGGATAAATCTGGGGATACAGGCAAAAGAAGACTTAGAATTCTTTCAAAGACGTTTAATTGGTCATGCCAGAAGGAAGTCAAAAAAACCTAAGTGTCCAAAATGAATGAGAACAATACAGACTTTTCTAATGAGTGTCAGAGGGCATGAGAACTCCACTGGGAATTGCTATAATTTGTCTGCATTTGCCCATACTGTGACACTATGACTTATGTTGAATTTAGGATGAATGGATAGAAATTAATTAGCTAAAGGAACTCTCAAAGTGTTAAATGATTTAGACTCTGACATAACTGTTGCTAATTGTATCTGCAGATATTATTGATGAGAATCAAAAGAAAAAATAACATAGAAGGTTAAAAACCTCCAGTTTAACCAGAAAAATAGGCAAAAAATTGTGCACAAAGACATTTGTTATGGCTTTGAGGGTCATCCAAAGATCCACCGTAGACCAAAAGTTAAAATTAATAACTGAGAGGCTTTATGAGAGGGAGAGAGAGAGGGAGGGAGGGAGAGAGAGAGAGGGAGAAAGAGAAAGAGAGAGAGAGAGAGAGAGAGAGAGAGAGAAACTGGTTCCAGGGCTTACACACATATGCAGGGTGACATGTATGCAGCGAATTACGTTTTTACTCAGTTTTTATATACAAGAGACAAAGGAGATTGTAAACCACTCACCCCTCCTTGGGTGTAGGTCCATTAGTTGACTCCTTAGTGCTTGCAAAGTAGTTTAGCAGGCAGTCTTTACAGTCTTATTAGCATGCAGGCTTCTTGTAAACCCTCTAACCAAATGGCATTCCAGAAGAGAATTCTGGAGAATAGTAGGGGAATGGGCATTTTTATTGCCTGTCAATAATTTCTCAGGCTTAAGAATTCTTCCTTAAAATTTTAAGATTTTTCCCTTTTATGTTTCTCTCCCACACATTGTTATATTGTAATTGCTGAAAATATTAAGGCAATTAATAGACAACAATTATATTTGATCACTCATGATTTTTAGAATTGGTTTCATTGGTAAGTTATCTATGTTCAAATTTTTAAAATGTATTTTAAGTGGCTTAATGTTTTCCATATGTTTTTTCCTTATACATGCTATTTTGATTACCTTACCCTTCACCTTGACCTTTTTCCTATCCTCCAACTTTCTTCCTAATTTAACTCTAAACACCCAGTATTCCTAAGTATTTTATTTAAAGTCATAGTTCCAGGAAAGTGATGAGGGGAAGTAGTTTAAACAGATAAAAGAAAGAAAGTCATACACAAACAATTTTTGAACTTCAAAATAAATACATGCACAACAGAAGGAAAATATTATTCATTAGTTTTACATATACAGATCAGAATAATAAGGAACCTACTGAAGGGTCATATGTCTCACCCAAGAATGAAGCAGGGATACCTGATTAGTAGCAGAAAAAGAGACAGTTTATTAAGGAAGAGAAAAACATTGTCAAGAATATCAGTGATATAGTATATTTGGAAGGGCATATTTGCTGGGCCAGGAATCTCATGACCACTTACAAATCATTTATATAGCATTGACTTCATTAGGGGGTTTTTATTGTGTAGTACTGTCCTGGCCCATAAACCCAGACATGCAGGAAAGAGATGTGGGAGCAGTAGAAACTTATCAGGCATCATGTCAGAGGAGCCTAGGATATCCTCCATCATCTAAGCAAATTTTATTGTAACATACAGGAATAGTTATAAGGGGAAAAATCAAGGAAGAGTAGGGCCAAATTCTTTGCAAGATTATGTTAAATGTATATATTTTGGCTAACAAAGAAAAGGCAGGAGTGATAACTGCTTATATATGGGACCAGACATGATGTCTCCAGGTAGAATTAAAAGCAGGCATGACACTTGGTTACCAAAAGGGAATGAACAAAGGGAATATTTCAAAGCAGAGTTACCTGGTTACTGTGATATGTCCATAATCTTCTGATCCAATACATTAACATATCTCAAATACATAGAGAAGGAAATGTAGGGGGAAGTTTTAACACGTGTTTAACTTCCTGAGAAGAACAAAAGGGGTCTAAGAACAGACAGGAGGAATTTGCTTGCCATTGTCTATGCAGACAAGAAGCAAACTCAACTCCCAGAGGAAGGAATCCACCTAACAAATGTCCATTTCAGATGTTAAGATGACATTTTCCAAAGAGCAGGCGTTAGGCCTAATGACCCCACATACTGCTATGGATATTGTGTGTTGCGTGTAGCTCAAGTAAACAGAATGTAAAAATGTTTTAATGTCAATTAGCTGCTTTCATGTGTTAAACTTGATGAATTTCTCTGTACATTCTTCCACTTTGAGGCAAGAAGAAAAAAATGCCTTTAGCAGATTTGAAATGAACCAGATATCCTTGTCCCACATTTCAGTCTCAACAATAGACAGATTTTAAACTATTTAGCTTTATGCAGAAGAATTAATTTTCACTGATAAAATAATAAATTGCCTGTATACTAAGCCAAATTACTTTTGGATTCAATAATGATTTACCAAAGCTTAAACATCCTATTACAAATATATTTTCAATATGCACACATACTCTAATTGGAAGGCAAAAGGAATATTACCATGCTTCAAAGAAGTTATGTGGATTCATGAAATATGCATGTATCTTAAATATTTTAGATGATTTCCTGATTACATTGACAAAAATATAATAGTTATAATCCTCCTTCTGTGTCATTTCTTAGTGCACTGTAAATAATACTGATGTCACAGGATCAAGTAATATGATTATCTTTTCCTTAAAGAGTAAATCTACTTGCTAGAAAATTCCAGTCCTCAAATATGACTATTTGTGATAGTTAATTCTGGGCATCAACTTGACACACCTAATATTAACGAAGATCAGCTGAGACCACCTGAAGAGATTACCTGGATAATGCAAAGATCAGTCCCAGATCAGATTGGGACCTCCAAAAATTGCATTGGAATCTCCTTGTAGTGGACCAGATAAAAGGAACCATGGAAGACTGGGAAATAGAGAGATTCTCTAGGAAGCCCACTAGCCTATCAGATGGGTATAACATATCCTGTCTCCAGCTTGGACTAGCCAGCCATACCACTTCTGCCTTGAAAGTCTGTTTCTCCCCTCTGGAACTGTAAGTTAAATAAATCTTCCTTTCTTACCTAAGTTGTTTGACTTTGAATGCTCTCTCCCATCAGTTAAGAGTAACTGTTACACTACAGTAGAAATTATTTTGGGAAAATTGCTTTACTATTTATAGATGCCAGATTCAAATTTTTAAAGAACAAATTACTTTATAGAACTCTATATATAACACCATAGGTCTTTAGAAATATATTAAATGTATATGTTTATAATGCATATATACACATATAAACATATTATAAATTTCTATAATTAATTGAAAAACAATGTTGATGAAACCACATTAGTTTAGTTTGAAATTTAGACACCACTATGTCACTGAATAATTACTTAATATTTTTGTGAAATTTTGTTGCCAAGTAACAAGGTCAGTATTTAAAAAATGTGTTAAAAATAGACTGCACCATTGTCTGTTGTAACAAGTAATTCTCAAAGGTCTGTGAGAAAGGGGCAGGTGTGTCTCTTTGTAAATTCTTTTTCAACATTGTAAAATGGAACAAGAACTTACAAAAGGGAAGGAAATACATTGTAAACAAAGACAGCCAATAACATATAGGTTAGGTAGAAAGACAGTATATCAAACTGCTCTGTAGGTAGCTGTTACCCATAGAATGGGAACTTACAATGGAAACAAATATAATTGGTTATACTACAGAAGCCTGAGCCCCCACAAGAGTAGACAAGCCAGAGGGAACCCTGGGGTTCCCTATAGAAGCATATAGGCAAAAGGATGGGAGGGAATAGGAAAGAATGGTGAAGAAAAGAGAGGGGATGGGAGGGAGAAGGGAAGGAGGGAAGCTGGAATGAATACTCAATATGTTTGTAAAAGTTTGAAAAAAGTACATTGAAAAAAGGAAATTTGGGGGCTGGAGAGGTGGCTCAGGGGTTAAGCCTCTGCCTTGCAGGCATAAGGTCCTGAGGTCGGATCCTAGACCCTACGTATAGACGCCGGGCAGAAGCGGGGGGGGGGGGGGGGGGGCTGCGTTTCTGGTCCTGGTAGGGCGGAGCCTGTGAATCCCGGGGCAGAGTAAACAAGGAGGAAATGGAGGCGGTCCATGGTGGTTCCCGAATATCGTCCGTGGTTCTACACACACACACACACATACACACACACGCACACATGCATACGCGCACAATTGAATAAATAATAAAAAATTTAAAAAAAAAAAGGAAAAAGGAAATTTAGGTAATACAAATTGTTGTATAAGTAATCCTTGTGATCTAAGGACTGTGAATGTCAAATTTGTGAATAATTCTTGAATGCCAACACTATTTATGGGATAGCTGTGTGGCTTGTACTAACCAAATAATGTAATATTTAATAAGAAGTATAGTTTGGGCTGGAGAGGTGGCTCAGGGGTTAAGCCTCTGCCTTGCAGGCGGAAGATCCTGAGTTTGGATCCTAGACCCAACATATGGCCTGCGCTTCTGATCCTGGTAGGGCGGAGCCTGTGAATCCCGGGGCAGAGTAAACAAGGAGGTGGAGGCGGTCCATGGGGGTTCCCGAATTCGCCCGTGGTTCTACACACACACACACACATACACACACGCACACACACACAATTGAATAAATAATAATAATAAAAAATAAAAAATAAGAAATATATTTTAATATGAAGTATAATGATGCATAGATTTAGTGGTGTGTTTCTGGAATTTCAGGGTAAAACTATGTTGAAAATTTTATTATTTTAAAGAAATGTATAAACTTCCTGAGGCAAAATTTTTTTCTTTAGTTTTGCCTTGCCTGGAAATGTAAAAGGCTAGACTACTTTTTAAAATGTTATGTTTGTATTTTTCCTTAAATAAGTGATAAAGAAATTTAACTTCCAAATACAAAAAGAATAACTTTGACTATACTCTGTTCTGTTTACATGTAATAGTAAACAGCTACAGAATTAAAAATTGTGAAAGAGATACAGAGAGAAAGAAACATACGCAGAAACAGAAAATGGTATATTTTTTAACAACAGAAATCATAAGCTAAAATGTTGACAACATTAATAGATTGATTCCAACACTGTTATTCATTTAAGTCACCATGTTGAAAATCTAATATGCTTTAGGATTTGTGGTAAGATGGATAAATCACCTCAATATTGTCTCAAGCTCTATCTTTTTTTTCATTTTAGGTCTAGAAGAGTTTTATTTTGTTTCAGTTGGTTATTATTTTTTCTTGCTCAGGTATTCAGAAAATCAAATATTCTAGATGTTTACTAAAGAAAAGCACTATGAAAATATTAGTGTATGTCTTCAGAACTAACAAAAATAATAAAATATTCCTGCTCTTTATTTTTTGGATTAGTAACTCAATAAACAAGTAATTGACTCCTTAATTTTATTAATCACCAGTTTATACAAACATGATTTTTTTTAATTATTATTATTATTATTATTATTATTATTATTATTATTATTATTTATTCAATTGTGGTGTTTGTATATGTATGTGCACGTGCATGTGTGTATGTGTGTGTGTAGAACCACGGACGAATTCGCGAACCACCATGGATGCCTCCACCTCCTTCTGCCCCGGGATTCACAGGCTCCGCCCTACCAGGACCAGAAGCGCAGGCCGCCCCCGCTTCCGCCTGGCGTCTATATGTGGGATCTGGGATCCGAACTCAGGACCTTCTGCCTGCAAGGCGGAGGCTTAACCCCTGAGCCACCTCTCCAGCCCCACAAACATGATTTTTTACCCAATGATTTAACCATATTCTCCAGCTATTTACTAAGAAATATTTTTCCTTTATCATCTCGTTTTTTTTTTTACCAAAGAAGACAGGCAAACAAACTACTATAATATGTATTGATTTTAAAATTTGAATCTGCTCCTATAATTTAACAGATAAACATTCTAAAAGCAAAAATCTAAATATTAGCGGTATATTTCATGTGAAAAATAAAAAATCCTTACATTACTATTTGGTAGAACATAGTTATTAAGATGCAACAAAGTGTACCATGAGGAAACACAAGATAAACAGTCTGCCACAACTAAATTTTGGGTGAGGTAACAGTGATGCAGACTATTGTGATAGGAGCACAGATAGTGTTTCTAATAACAGGGACCCAGAAAAATTTCTATTTAATAGAAATAAAGTTAGGATACTCAGTACAGCAGCAGTCTTTAATATAAACATTGTTAAATTCCTAAATTTCTCATCAGCTGGAGATAGCTCAAGGCTCTTTGCTTTCCATTTCCCACAAAAGCAATCAATTGGAGTATATCATCTATATTCATGTGTTGAAGGGATTGTAGACCTTGAATGTATGACTAACAAAGGAATATCAGTGGTCTGTTGGAAGACAATATACTTTATTATCCTCAATTTGGTCATTCTACAAACCTTTGAAATTATATTTTGAAAACTTTTACAAAAATATCACATTTAGGGATGCGAAGAATGTTTAGTAGGTAACATCTCACTGTGAAAGCATAAGGACTTGAGTTTGGATTCCCCACTACCCCATCAATAAACGGTATACCTGATGCATATCTGAAAACATAAAACTCAGAGAAGGTTGGGGAAAATAGGAAGATCTCTGGAGTTCATTGATTAGACTGTCTAGCTAACTAGGTGGGATCCAGTTTTAATGACTGTTCACATCTCAAAAACAAAGACAGAAATTCACAGAGGGAGATAATTCCTCTGTCCTTTACATGCATGCAGGAGCACATGCACATTCACTGGCATGGTCATGCAGTAATTCGCCCCTCCCCAGAAAAAAATTGCTAACAAATGAGAAAGAATTATTAGAAAGCAGAGATAGATGAATTTATGCTTCTACACAGCTAGAGTCCCCTTCCATTCAGTTTAGGACTCACCCACTCTATAGTGCCATCCTCAGTGGATGGATGTTCTCCCTTGTATTAAATTGAGAAAGATAAATACCCTGTATGTATCTAGATAATACATCAAGTATGCCTTGATGGCTTGTCTTATAATTGAATATATTCTGTCAGGATTACAATGCAAATCATGTCAGGTGCATGAAGGTATTCATTAATTGCTCTACAGAAGTCACTGAATTCCAGGCACAGAGTTTTTGGTACAGATGAGGTCAATTATTCACAATGGGCAAATTTCACCCTGGAGCATAATTAACACATCTTGAATTAATCAAAAAAATAGAACTTTGGGTCACCTTGCAAATCAGAACTGATACAATGATACAACATTTTCATATTACACTATCAGGATTGAGTAAAGAAACTTCCATACCCCACCTACAGATGCCTTTTTCACCCAGATATTTTTGGTCACCTGGTCCCAGAGGCAACTAAAAGAGAAACAGTAAATATTGGATCATCCTCCCTGCTTTCATCTTTATTGCTTGCCTTAATTAGTTCATAGGAAAGGAGTCCAAATTAGTCTATGGATGCTGTTGTACTTGGAAAAAATTTAAAAAAGGAGGAGGTGAAAAGGAGGGAAGGGAGGAGAGTGGAATTGGCAATGACAGGGGAATGGAGAGAGGAGGGAGAGCATGGGGGTACCTCTTGAGCTTATATGACTAGGAAAAGAATAAAATGTAGGAGAAAAAACATTCAAAAAAGCTACAAAATTTTTTCTGCCTCAAGAAATTGTGTTATTTCTGAATTTAGTATCCTTGCATGAACTCAGAATCCATACCACAAAAGAGAAAAATGAAAGTAAGTTGAGCATAGGCAGAAAAATTCTGGGAGTTTCTTTAGATCATAACTGAGATCTCACCAAATATTTGATGCTTGATTCTATGAGGTATGTTTTTACTTATATTAAATGTTATCTCTGGTTGGAAGCAAAAAAAAAAAAAATATATATATATATATATATATATATATTACTTGTGAGGAAGAAAAGTTAGGGCTGGAAAGATAGTTCAGATGTTAGGAAGTTATGAGTTTGGATCCCAGGTCCCATGTAAAAACACCATACAAAAATGGTGACAGCATGCATTTCCAGCCCTGGTGGACTGAGCCTGGGAAATCCCAGAGTGAAGGCAAAAGAAGTTAGAAGTAATATATGATGATTCCCAAAGTCACTCTTGGTCCTTCACAGGGACAAACCGTGACCTCTGTTGAGCACACACACACACACACACACACACACACACACACACTAAATAAATATGAAAAGAGAGTTCTAACAAGCAGTGTCACTTAACAGGATAAAATATTAATAATTTCTAAGTTGTGTCTAATAATTTTAATTGGAGTCAAAAAGAAAATATCATAAGTGCTATAAATAAAGGCAAAAGTTATACTATTTAAACAAAGGGGAAAATCATATAAAGTCTTTATATGTCATTTGCATCATTTATCCAAAATTATGTTCATAAACAGATTATCAGAAATATTCTTTTCTTGTTTTAAACATTTTTTTATTATTTATTCAATTGTGCATGTGTGCACGTGTGTGTGTGTGTGTGTGTGTGTGTGTGTGTGTGTGTGTGTGTGTAGAACCATGGCATATTCGGGAACCACCATGGACCACATCCACCTCTTCCTTGTTTACTCAGCTCTGAGATTCACAGGCTCTGCCCTACTAGAACCAGAAATACAGGCCGCCCCGCTTCCACCTGGCATCTATACGTAGGGTCTAGGATCTGAACTCAGGAACTTCCACCTGCAAGGCAGAGGCTTAACCCCTGAACCACCTCTCCAGCCATCTTTTCTTGCTTAAAAGAGTTTCCCATTATCTCCACTTGCTGACATGACAAAAATTCTGTCTGTAATTGTCCTACTATTAAAAGGTAAAAAATTGACGAAATGCATAAAATAACTAATTTTAGACACTAGCAATAGATTGCATCAAATTTCTTAGAGAGTAAAATGATTTCTCAACATTGCTTCAGATTTTTCTATACTGTCTTGCTGAAATGTGAACTTGGTCAGTGAAAATGGCTTTTGTTTCACTAGGAAAACAAAAGTTGAACTTCAGTTAAGCCAACACACTTGTAATTACAAAAAGAGAATCAGAAATAAGGGCTTTTCAAAGAAAAAAATACCTCTAGTGATTGTCTTAGTTCACCATTGATCATGTTGCTCAATAATAATATGACACAGGTAAGATATAATATTATAAATCTATGGGTTGATCAGAAATATGATCATACAGAAGCATATTTCTGTATGTTTCTGTAAACATATTTATGATCAGACATTCAAAGGTTGTTGGGCCATCCTAGGAAAAACAGTCTGGGAGGGCATAGCTAAGCACATGGGACTAAAGATGGTGCTGAGATCTAGTGTGCTGAGTGTAACCCTGTTTGCATCACAGGGAACCCTAATTAGCTCATAGGAGTTGTGTACATATGAACTTGACATGTCTCCCATATAGATGTGCAGACCACTAATATAATTGGCTGCCCATTTCGTACCTTGCGGTCTTTTGTCTTTATAAGCTGCTACATTGCCTACAATAAATGAGTCCTGCTTTGACAAACTCCCTGCCATGTTCGTTAGTCTCTGGGGCTTGGAGGCAGAGGACTGGAAGCACACTCACCTCTCTCCTTCCCAGCGGCGAGGAGCTGCCCCCAGAACACCAGGTGCAGCAGAAGGTAAATGATTTTTTTTTTTGGCAAAAGGTTTCACAGTTGTCAGGCTGTTTTCAATTGGTTCTACCATTTGGAGGACACTATTATGGAGCTCTTGATTTGTCAGGAAACAAGGAAAGAAAGAAAATAGCTGGGCTAAAAGTTCCTTCTATAAGTCAGTGCTTCAAATGGAATAATAATCTCCCATTATATATCACATAAGCACTATATCAGTCTTAATCATGCCAAAATTTAGTAAGAAAGGTTTTAGTTTATGGACTTTTAGAATTTATGTAACAACTATGTTGTCACATAGTATTGCTGTCTTCCAGAGTTTCAAACTTTTGTCAATCAGTGTTAAAGAGTCTCCAGGACTTATCCTTGCCCCAAAGTCCATTTGCAAGGTCGTCTTCAGATGAATGCAACATTTAAACTTTGAACACCTATGAAAATCAAAAGAACAATTTGAAGCATTCTAAAATATAACACATATAGTAAGCACTCTCTTCTGAATGGGTTGCATGGGAATATAGAATGGAAAATTTCACACAAAGCAGATCTAAACCAAATCTTGTAGTTACATGTGCTAAGGGCACATGATGTTATCATGTGAGTTTGAAATGAATTAAGAACTTGCTGACTGTAACCTAAATAGTCGTGCTTTTGGGCCTGCCCTCCTCTTCCATCAGTTGACATTTCATGCTCTTGGCATCTCTAACTTCTGTGTTCTCCAAGACAACATTGACTTCACTTTCATAGTTTTAATATTGTCAGTCTAGACCTGCATACATGGACTGTAACTTATTGTTTGCCTGTCATATTTTCTATAAAAATCTTGGTAAAAGTATCTGTGAAATGATAACTCTTCTGTGGTCACAGCATTTCATGGATGAATCTAAAGTCTTCTGTTGACTTGAGATCAATTTGAACTATGGGTTCATTGACATCAGAGTATCTTGATGGCTGGACAAGTGAAATAAATCATAAGGAAATAATTGACTCAGTAACCTTAATGCTCTGTGTAAGTAGGTATTGCAAAAACCTTGTGTATTATGGTTTACTGAAGAAACAGAATTTATAGAATGTAATATATATGCTTATTAAATTAACTTACAATAAAAAATAGTGTCCTTCAATTTAGCTACCTGTTGCTGCTTCATTCTTGACCAGGATGTTCTACAAAACCAAAGATCCCCAGACAGTCTCAAGTCTTTGCTTCTCTGGAGGGTGGAAGATGCTGGATTCTGATTTCTGTAAAGAACATCTGGGCTCCAATGTCAGCAATGAACAATGAACAGCAGTTAGGCTAGAGGTCAGGCTCCAAAGGCAGTGGGAACAGAAACAACCTGGTGGAAAAGATGAAGTCCAAATCAGCCAAGGACAGAGGCAACAGTAACAACAACAAAGAAGGCAATGATACTTTGAAAGTGAATGATGCTCACAGAGTAGACTCCACAGGAAGTTGACACAAGGTAAGGGAAAAACAAGTCCCTCCTCCTTGTACTTCCTATTATCTGGTCCACCACAGGAAAGTACCACCCACTATGGGCTGGGTTTTCCACAGCAATCACTCAAATACCTGCAAACTTGTTCAGAGGCCATTCTAAACATTAATCCTCCACAGCTGTTCCCTACACACTATGCAACTGTCAAGTTAATACCAAAATGTAACCATAAAACCTCTTTCCCATTGGAAAGGTCTATATATTTCTAGCTCAGAATTGAGATCAGGGAAATCTAATAGATTCTTAAGATAGCATCAAAGCAACTCTACTCCTGTCTTGTTACAAATGGCTTGATTTCATTTTTTGTTTCTTTGTTGTTGTTTATTCATGTTTGTTTGTTTTATGATAGGAGTTGAGCCCAGGTCTCATAATTGTTAAAATTTGCTGTTCACTGAGCTATATTCATACCTTGTTTATGTCTTTCGAAAATGTGCCTTCCTTGCTAGCAATCTGAGCATATTCATTTTTTTCTGAGTACTATACATTTTCATATATTTATGCTCTGATCATCTCTTCTCAATCTAAATGTGGATACAAAAATAGTTTTGTACTTGATAACTATATTTTTGAGGACATTAGGAAGGAGAAAAGTTGCTCAATTCAAGAAAACTGGTCAAATATCATATCTCTCCATATCTCTCAATATCTCTACCAATGTCAGACTACAGTTTTATTGGTTTATTTCAGAATCTTCTATTCTTTTTTCTTCAGAATCTTCTATTCTATCTCATTTATCTACATGTGTAATCCTGTCCTGTAATCCTGTAATAATCTAGAATTTTTTTATTTTGCTTGCTTCTTTGTTTTTGCTGTAGTTATGTAATATACCTTCCAAACAAGATGTAAGGACATACAAGTCAATAAATTTAATAATGACATAATATGTAAATAGGTCAGAAATTGCATGGTCATCTCACTGAAGGTACAAGAGACTTTTGATGAGTTCCAATGTCCCTCCATGATAAAAGCCTGAAGACATTAACAATAAACATAGAGCAACATCAGTGTAAGGTGTAAGTCCTATAACCAATAATATGTTAAATGGAAAAAGCTGAAAGGATTTTCACTGAAATTAGAAAAAAGTGTGCCTGTTTTCTCTAATCTCATTCAATATAGTGTAAGAAATCTTAGTAAAGCAAATTAAAGTGACACAAATAGGAGAAGAAAAAGTGTAAATATTAATATTGTATATAATATGACTTTGTAATATTAGAGATTGTATAGGGTCCATAAGAATGCACCCAAAACTTATAAACACTTTTAGCCTTGATACAGTATAAAATTAAAATATGGAAATCAGTAGTTTTTCTATATACCAATAGCAACTAGGCTGTGAAAGGTATTGAGAAATCAGACTCATACACAGTTGACTAAGAAAAGTTAACAAAAGACATTATAGTATACAACCAAGGAAGTGAATTACTTCTATATATTGTGAAAAATTCAAGAAAAAAATTGAGGAAGATACTAAAAGATGGAAATGAATTGATATTCTCAAAATACCCATCCTGAAAGAGTACTGCATACAGTGTGATCCGTATCAAAATCTCAATGCAATTCAGCACAGAAATAGAAAACAAAACTTAAACTTCATTTGGAAACAAAACCATATTTCCAAAACAATAATTATCAATCAACCAGTAAATACAAAAATAATAAAGTGTCATGCTACTTTTGAAATTATTACCTTGATTAGTTGGGTGGTTGTATTGAGTTTACAAAGGAGGATGGCTTGCTTTTAGTAAGTGCAGGATAACTTGTTGGGGGATGGGTCATGTACCTTGTCAGCAAATTGTTCTCAAGTTATCCTAAAAAGAAAATGCTTTTTATACATGCAATCTTACTATAAGAGAGAAGCATTTATACATTTAAAATAATTCACTCTATATTTTAAAATGCAATGAGAATATACTAATAAATTAAATAAATTTACTATTAAAGTATATGAATGTGTCTCATATTTAGAATAAGTAACAAATTCTTAGAGGGGACAACAATACAATCTAATTAAAAGGATAGAAATGAAGAAAACATTTGTGGAGGGAAAAATTTTCAAATTAAAGCAAGTATATAAAAATGCTCATAATTATTAATTACTGATCTACCAGTGATTGTCAATTACAAGGCCCAGTAATGGCTAACATTTTTCTAATTATTTTATTTATGTATGTATGTATTTATTTTCTTTTTTATTATTTATTCAATTGTGCGTGTGTGTGTGTGTGTGTGTGTGTGTGTGTGTGTGTGTGTGAGAACAACGGGCGAATTCGGGAACCACCATGGACTGCCTCTACCTCTTCCTGTTTACTCTGCCCTGGGATTCACAAGCTTTGCCCTACCAGGACCAGAAACGCAGGCCATCCCCGCTTCCGCCTGACGTCTATATGTGGGGTCTAGGAACCAAACTCAGGACCTTCCACCTGCAAGGCAGAGGCTTAACCCCTGAGTCACTTCTCCAGCCCCTCTATTTATTTTCTTACTTACTTATTTTGTGTGTTATTGCTTTTCCCTGCTTCTTGCTTGGATCTGGGATTTCCCAGGCTCTGCCACACAGGACTGGAAGTACAGATAGCCATGGTTTCAGCCTGGCATTTTTTTGTGGAACCTGGGATCCAAACTCAGGACCTCTTGCTTGCAAGACAGATTCTTAACCCCTGAGCTATCTCTCTAGCCCATGGCTACCATTTTTCTAAATGTATCACAATTTCAGGGACTGAGCAGGTGTTAACAATCTAGCACACATGTATCACAGCATTTAATTTGAGAAAAAGGTTGTGTGGTTTTTTACAAAGTAAGGACTGTCAACTTATTCACTGGTTCCATTGGTGAATATTTACTGAATTAATCACCATTTTCCTAGACACTATAAATGCACACCAGCAAGCAAAGGCATAAATGCTTCATGGAGTATTTATTGATCAACTGTTTCTTCAGCATACAGAAGCTTATTTTTTATCTAAGTAAATATTTTCCTGCATCTTTAAAAAACACCACATTTTTACAAAACACAGATACAAAGAACATGTACAAGATGTGCACATTTATTTAAAATATTTTAAAAAATGAAAGGAATTAAATTTTATCAAATAGCAAATTATTGTCACTGTGGGTTGGTGGGTTGCAGGACTGAGTATGTGGTTTCTCTATCAAGCACCTTCTAGTTAAGGATATATTATATATATATATATATATATATATATATATATAGAGAGAGAGAGAGAGAGAGAGAGAGAAAGAGAGAGAGAGAGATGTCAGTTATGTAAGAGTAAATACTTGACAAAACTTACTATCATAGTTAGGCACAGGTGTCAACTTGACAATTGAGGGTTTGAGCTCTAGGCACATTTGTAAAGAATCATTTGTTGAGTTAAGCCCAGAACCGATGGGGAAAACCCACCCCATGGTAGGTGGGATTAGACCCTGAACAGGTGAATAAAATACTGAGAGCTGGTTGAAGAAGTCATCATCCATGTGTACATGTGGCCAGACATGCTGGTCTGGCAAGTAAGGATATCCTTCTCTCAGCCATAATGTAGAGTGCCATAATGTAGAGTCCCATTGGCCCTGGTGTCCTCCCGTGAAGCTGAACTATGAAAAGTAACTAGATTATTGTAAGAAAATAAAGCCCTCATTCCCTTAAGCTGTTTGATTGTGATTTATCAGCACCCATGCAGGTGAACTGCAACATTTACCAAATTGAAATAGAAAGCTGTATTTTATGTTGTGCAAATTATTTGTCAATGAGGCTGTTATAAAAATCTAAATGACTGGTTCTGAACATCATGATATAGACAGGAAAATGAGTAACATAGAAAATCATCATATTAAATAGCTTTCTTTACTTTGTGTTTCTTGAAGAGAACCTAAATGACTTTGGAGTTTAATATTACAGTTATGAATTCCCCCTTGTCAGACAGGACTCATCATCATTCATAAGCCTCATTCTAGGCATAATCTTGCTCATCAAATGAGATCATCTTCACATCAATCCACATTAGGGCAAATTGACAGAGGAAGATTTTGTGGAAAGTGGATAGATTCTCCTGTTAATGTGATGATACAGCTCATATTCATGGATAATGCGATAAAGAAAGCCGATTATATTTTTTTCATTTGTGCTTTGCTGGTTTCTCCTAATTTGGTCAGTACTCCTGCTAATAATGAAAAAGCCTTGACAACAAAATTTACAATAGATGTATTTACATTTCCAAATAGCTTGCCCAAAGCATTTAGGAGAAATTAATTTCCATCAGTGTGCATGTTAAAACATTTATCCTTAAATGAAAGACAAAACACATCAAGGTGTACTGGAAATTTGCCTTGTTCATTTAAAAACCAATATAAAATGGATAATGAAAAATAATAAGGGAAAACAGATATTAAAGGATTTTCCAGTACTGGGTAAGGTGGGGAAAGAAAAAGAGAAACTTATTTAGGATAAATGTTATTTCTTAATATGATATTATTTATGTTCCAAAGTACTGTGATGTAAAAATTGTACTAAGAATTTCTGAAATCTTAACATGTACTTAATATATAATCTTTAATTTCATTATAGTTTATCTTCACATATATGATGGCCCACTATGCTCTCTTTAAAAGTAATTTTTCTGTAATTAATTCTTGGACTGCAATTGATTCTTATATTCTTGTTTTGCCTTCGATCTCAAAGCAACTTTTCTTTTTTCTGTATTTTTTCTCTAAAGTATAATTCCTTCTCAGATACTAATAGTGAGATGGCTAGTGAAGAAACTGTAGTTCACATGGTCCTAGTCCAGCTGTTTGAGAAGGGGAGTTAAGATTACCACAGCTCTCTTCCATTTTTGTGCAGCATCATAATATCTTGCCTGTCCTCATGAACTTGTCCTTGAATTTTTGACTGCATGTCTGAGGTGTGACAAAGAAACTCATACATATTTGTGAAATCTAAAGAAATAGTAAATATGTGGGAATATGAAACAAATGGATTTAAAAAGTAACACATGCCAATCAGAATAAACTACTTATTGCCTAACTTACAGCTTTCATTTTATTGGATGTTACCTTGTGCAACAAAAGCAAGTGAAGAAAAAAAAAAGCCAAATCTCAGAGGGAAAAAAAAAAAAGGATCATTGGTCTCATCCTTTATAAATACTGCAAGCTACTATAACTCTGATGAGAAGAAACCAGGGGACCAACATGGATAAACCCATGGATTAAACAATTGCTCTCTGAATGGGTAATAAATCCATTCTTATTGTCAGGAAACTCATGTCTGATATTGAAAACTTACCCAAATAACAACAGAAGGCAAGCAAATAGACACTGGGCAGAAACAGATGCCTTAGTATTAACTATTAAAACCTGATAGTAACCCACCATCTAAACACATCTTATTTAACTCTCAGATAAGAAAAGCTCTCAGAACTAAACCAGGATGCACCCTAGTACAATAAAAGCTACTGACGCAGAAAATCACAACTGGTCAGAACGCAAAATATCAGTGACCCTGTAATGGGCCGCCCTAAACAGGCCATCGAAATTTTTCCCCACTCTATTGGTCAGAGAACCCTGTGGAGGAGGGGACAGTAAGATTTTAAGAGCCCAAAAGTAAGGTAGTATAATTCTGACTAACATACTTTAGTCATGACAAGGCTGCTGTACTCAAAAGTTCCCTACAATGAGAGCTACACTGTGGCCAAAACAACAACATTCCCCCAAGGACTAACAAGGATTTCAGGAGAAACAACTGCACTCTGAGAGTGTCTCTGGGGTAGGTACTGGACAATGTAAAAGGAACCTTCCCACTTAAAACTTTTCCTACTGAATAGTGCTATCTTCAGGATGGGGAGAGATTAGGCAGGCCTGATACTTGACTCCCCAAACAATACAAACACCCCAAAGAGACCCCTGTGGTCCCCAAATGCAGAGGTACAGGAGAGTAAAAGGAACATGAATGGATTAAAGAGGGGAGGGGAGGAGTGGAGAAGAGGGAGATGAGTCCTGAAGGACTTGGGCAATAATATAAACCAATTTTGTTTATATAAGGAAAGTTATCATTAAAAATAAAAGATAAAGTTAATATTAATAAAACGATTTGACTTAATGGATTAAAAAAACTGCCTTCTAAATTTTTTGTCTCTTTTATTTTTAATGTTGTATACATGAACATAATACTTTCAATTTTCTTTTTTATTTATTTATTTTTCTGCTCATACAAATATAATAGGAAACCCTGTCCCCTCCCTCCACCCCTTCCTGGACTGCCCTGTTCCCTCCCCCCTATTCCCCTTCATTTCCCCCTCCCTCCCTTTCTCCCAGTGCCCCCTGCCCCCATCTCTGAAGCATCCTTTAATGAGTATATCAAACTTTCCTCTGGGTCCTCCTCTCTGATGAGGAGTAAGGACTCAGTGGCAATTCCTAGAACTCTTTCTTGTGTTCCCCTTCAGTATAAGAACACTATTGTGACTGTTAATCCTTTGCTTCTAAGGATCCTAGTGCCTTTAGTCCATGCTAGACTTGAGGGGTCAATGATATGTTGGTCATTGCGCAGATCATGCAGAGTCCTGTTACAATTGCTTCGACCCTAACTTGTGTGGAGTATCTTGCATATCATGACTCCTCCCACCCTTGTGCTCTTACAATCTTATTGCCCCCTGTTCCACAAATTTCTCTGAGCTTCAGGATGGGGAGAGATTAGGCAGGCCTGATTCCAGGTGGTTGATATAGAGTCTCTGATGTTCTGAATTATGGTTTGTTGATTTTTTTTTCAGTTTTGTTGTTCCTGCAATGTCCTTCACTCCATCCTGATGGATATCTGGCCAAAGATAAAAACCTGTTAAATTAGTCTTGTTATAAGAGTATATTCAAAGGTAGAAGGAATCGAAGTAGGAGGCAGCAGTGAGAGAGGGGTCAATCACCCATTTGCAAAATGGTTACCTTCTATCTGGCAGCCTATATGCCCTCCCCTTCTAGTAAGATCGTACTCCATCAGTTGAAAATGATCAGGAAGGAAACTTAATCAGATGTCTCATTACTTACTTGCAGTCCTTGATGGTGACCTATTTTCTCTGCTGTAATATGGTCCCCTCTGTTTCTGTTGTGGCCCTCCTTCCCCATCCCTCCTGCTTATAATCTTTACAATTACTGTAGATATTACAGAGATTTGTCTTTGAGTGTCTCTAAGTGGATTTGGTACTAGGATCCACCTATTAGGGAGTACATACGGCACTTAATTTTCCGTGTCTGGGATACTTCACTCAATATAATTGTTTCTAATTCCATCCATGTACCAGAAAATTGCATTAATTCATCATTTTTGATTGTTGAGTAGTATTCCATTGTACAAATGTACCACATTTTCCTTATTCACTTGTCAATTGTTGGACATTTGGGCTGATTCCATGACTTTGCTATTGTGAACAGTGCTGCTATGAACATGGTCGTGCTTGTGCTATCAAGGTGAATTTTTGCTGTATGGGGGATAATTCCCAAAAGTGGTATAGCAGGGTTATATGGCATTTCAACCTTTAACTTCTTTAAGAATCAACAGATGGCTTGCCAGAGTGGTTATATGAGCCTGCATTCCCACCAGCAACGTAGGAGATTTCCCCTCTCTCCACATCCTCTCCAGCATTTGATGTTCTTTGTATTGTGGATTTTGCCATCCTGACCAGGGTGAGATGATATCTCGGGGAAGTTTTGATTTGCATTTCCCTGATGGCTAAGGATGTGGAACATTTTTTAAGATATTTGTTAGCCATTTCAACATCGTCCCTGGAAAAGTTTCTTCTGATTTCCCAGGCCCATTTTACAATTGGCCCATTGGTTTCCTTGGTGTTTAGTATTCTAAGTTCTTTGTGCACTCTGGACAGCAGAGTTCTATCAGATATGTGGTTACTGAAGATTTTCTCCTATTTTGTGGGTTGCCTGTGTGCTCCAGTTATAATCTCTTTATTTGAACAGAAGCTCTTTAATTTCACAAGATCCCATCTGTTGAGTCTTGGTTGTGCTATTGGATGTCTGTTCAGGAACTGTCGGCCTAGCCCAATCAGCTCTAGGGAGTTCCTTACCCTGTCAACTATGGTTTTAATAGTCTCTGGCCTTATATCGAGGTCCTTGATCCACTTGGAGTTAATTCTTGTACATGGTGACAAGAACAGGTCCAGTTTTAATCTTCTGCATGTGAAGATCCAGTTTTGCCAGCACCATTTGTGGAAGATGTTCTTTTTCCATTGGATTATTTGGGCCCCTTTATCAAAGATCAAATGGCTGTAGTTGTGCGGGCTTATATCTGGGTACTTCAACCCTTATCCATTGATCTGTGTGCCTATTTTGGAGCCAATACCAGACTGTTTTTAAAATTATGGATTTGTAGTATAGACTAAGGTTTGGTATGGTGATACCTCCAGCAGTGTTTTGGTTACTCAGGATTGTTATTGCTATCCTGGGTCGTTTGGCCTCCATATGAATTTTGAGATTGTTTGGTCAACTTCTTTGAAGAATTGCTTTGGGATTTTAATTGGTATAACATTGAATCTGTATATTTCCTTTGGTGGGATGGTCATTTTTATGTTGATTTTGCCAACCCAGGAACATGGGAGGTCTTTCCACCTTCTGGTGTCTTCTGCAATTTCTTTCTTTAGGGTTTTAAAGTTTTCATTATAGAGGTCTCTTGCTTCCTTGGTTAGGTTTATCCCAAGGTATTGCATTTTTTTAGGGGCTATAGTAAATGGGATTGTTTCTCTCAGGGATTTTTTGCTTCTTTCATTCTGGGCATATAGGAAGACCACCGATTTTTGTACATTTAGTTTGTATCCTGCCATCCTGCTAAACTTCTCAATTAGTTCCAGGAGCTTCCTGGTGGAGTTTTTGAGATCACTCAGGTACAGCAACATGTCCTCTGCTAATAGGGATAGCTTGACTTCTTCCTTGCCGATTTGAGTCCCTTTTATGTCCCTTCCTTGTCTTATGGCTTCAGCTAAGACTTCAAGTACAATATTGAATACAAGTGGTGACAGTGGACAGCCTTGTCTAGTTCCTAATCGAAGCGGGAACGCTTCAAGTTTTTCCCCATTGAGTATAATCCTTGCTTTTGGCTTGTTGTATACAGCTTTTATTATATTGATAAAGGTTCTTTCCACTCCTACTGTCTCTAGCATTTTGATCATAAAAGGCTGTTGGATCTTGTCAAAAGCTGTTTCTGCATCTATCGAGAGTATCATGTGGTCTTGGACTTTGGACTGATTTATATGGTGAATTCCATTTATTGATTTGCATATGTTGAATCAACCTTGTGTGCCTGGGATAAAGCTTATTTGATCCCCGTGAATGAATTTTTTGATATGTTTTTGAATCCAATTTGCTAAGACATTATTGAGAATCTTTGCACTTGTATTCATCAGAGAGAGCCTATTGTTTTCTTTTTTAAATGTATTTTTATTAGGTTTTGGGATGAGGACAATATTAGCTTCATAGAAGGAATTTGGTAGTGTTCCTTCCTTTGCTATTTGATGGAACAGTTTAAAGTGTATTGGTGTTATTAGTTCCTTAAATGTCTGGTAGAACTTTGTCCTGAATCCATCTTGTCCAGGACATTTTTTGGTGGGAAGATTTGAGATTACTTCCTCAATTTTCTCATATGTTATAGGGCTATTTAAATAATTCATAACTTCCTGATTCAATTTAGGTAAGTTGTGTTTACTTAGGAATTCATCCATCTCTTTTGTGTTGTCAAATTTCACAGATTATAAGTTTTTGAAATATGATGTTATAATTCTCTGGATTTCTTCAGTATCAGTAGTGATAAGTCCATTTTCATTTCTAATTTTGTTAATTTGAGTTTTCTCTCTCTTGCTTTTGTTTAATTTAGCTAGGGGTGTATCAATCTTATTGATTTTTTCAAAGAACCAGCTTTTTGACAGGTTGATTTTCTCTATCATTTTCCTAATCTTGATTTCAGATATTTCTCCCCTTATTTTGTTAATCTCCTCCCTTCTACTGCTTTTGGGATCAGATTGCTCTAGTGTCTCCAAAGCTTTTAGCTGCATTGTTAAGTTATTTATTTCTGATGTTTCCATTTTTTTGATGTAGGCATTAAGAGCTATGAACTTACCTCTTAGGACAGCTTTCATTGTGTCCCAGAGATTTTGGTAAGTTGTATTTTCATTATCGTTCACTTTCAGGAATTCTTGAATTTCCTTTGTAAATTTCTTCCTGAATCCAATTCTCATTCAGCATCATAGTGTTAAGTTTCCAGGAGTTAGTGTATTTTCTGTTGCTTGTTGTGTGAATGTCAAGCTTTAGGCTGTGGTGGTCTGATAAGGTACAGGCTAGAATTTCAACTTTCCTGTATATGTGGAGATTCGTTTTGTGGCCTAATATGTGATCTATTTTGGAGAAAGTTCCATGTGCTGCTGAGAAAAATGTGTATTCTTTGGTGCGTGGATGAAAATTCCGATAGAGATCTGTAAGGTCCATTTCAGTAAGGGTTTGATTAAGTTCCAAAGTGTCTCTCTTAAGTTTTTTACCTATCCCATATTGAGAGGGCGGAATTGAAATCCCCAAGAATTATCATTTTGGGATTGATTTCTCACTTTAGATGTTGTAGGGTTTGCTTAATGAATGTGGGGGGGGGGCGTATTGGGTGCATATATGTTCAGTATTGAGAAGTCTTCCTGGTGTATTGTACCTGTTGCTAAAATGTAGTGTCCATCTGTGTCTCTTATGATTTTTTTTGGTTTGAAGTCCACTTTGTCCAATAGTATAATGGCTACCCCTGCCTGTTTTCTGCTTCCATTAGCTTGTAGAATTGTTGACCAGCCTTTTATTTTTAGGATATGCCTATCTTTTGTGGTGAGATGGGTTTCCTGTAGGTAGCAGATTGATGGATTGTGATTTTTAATCCAAATTTGTAATCAGTGTCTATTGATCCGTGAGTTAATTCCATTAACATTTAGTTTTATAATTGAGAAACTATTATTATATTTAGTGGTTTTTGTTTTGCTTTTAGTGGTGTTGTACTTCCCTTCTGTTCTCCTGGATATGCCTGTTATTTTCTTCAAGCTTAAGTATCATTTCTAGCATTTTTTGAAGGACTGGTTTGGTGCACATGTACCCCTTCAAGTTGTCTTTATGCTGGAAGATTTTTCTTTCTCCCTTGACCATGACAGATAGTTTTGTGGGGTATATTAGCCTGGGTTGACTTTTTTGTTCATTCAATACTTGAAGTATATCTGTCCAAGCTTTTCTTGCTTTTACTGTCTCGACTGAGAAGACATTTGTTATTTTAATAGGTTTACCTTTAAAAGTGACTTGTTTTTTGTTTTTTTTTTTTTTCCCTTGAAGCTCTCAGCACCATTTCTTTTTCTTGAATGTGGAGTGTTTTAACTATTATTTGCCATGGCGAGTTTCTATTTTGGTCATATATGTTTGGGGTGTGGAATGCCTCTTGTATATGGATGGGCCTCTCTTCTTTTAGATGAGGAAAGTTTTCCTTAATGATTGTTTGAAAAATTTCCTCAGATGTGGTATTTTGATTCTTTCTCTGGTATTCCATGAATATACATGTTAGACTGCTTCAGTGTGTCCCATAACTCTTGAATATTTCTCTCGAGTATCTTTTTGGCTTTAACAACCTCTTCCATTGAGCTGGTTAATACTCCCACTTTGTCTTCTAGGTCTGAAATTCTGTTTTCTGCTTCGTTAGTTCTGCTGATAAGACTCTGTTGAATTCTGGGTTGAACATAACTTGTCTTTTAGTTCTGTTTTAAACTTTGCTTGAGTTTGTTTTAACTGCTCTATGCCTGTTTCTTGAACTGTTTTTCTCAACTCCTCCAAGTGTCTGTTGTTTTCCTCTTCAAAGCACTTGAATCAGTTATTTAATTCCTCTCAGATTTCCTCTTTCATAATATTGAACATGGTTATGATCATGTTTGGAAGTCACTATCCTGGGTCAGGCTTTCTTGGCTATTTTCCGTGGGTTTGTGCTGGTTGGAGTCTATCATTATGGGATCAATTCCTCCAGTGGGAGATTTGTTTACTTGGGTTTTGTTTCTCATGGATTTGCACTTTGACTTGGGCATTGTCGTTTTAACTCTTAAGACCTTCTTTCAATTCCTGTATGTTTTTCACTGAACTGAATTATTTGGCCTGGTGTTTGGGGGTTGGGCAGGGATGCAGCTTACCTAGGTGTCGGTGAGTCCCTGTTGAACTGTGGGCTTCCGGAGTGGCTGGTGGGGAATGGGTGGATGTGGCAGGCAGTGGGGCACTATTTAATCTGGGGATTTGGGGCGTGGCCAAGGGGGGTCCTCCTGGCCCAGCCAGCTCAGCTCTGGCTCCAGCTGTCTGGTAGGAGGAGCTGGGTTCCTTGGGCTGCCTGGGGTTCTGGGGGTGGGTGGGGGTGGAGCTTACCTAGGTCATAGTGAGTCCAGGCTAGACTGTACACGTCCAGGGCGGTGGTTGGGAAAAGGGAATACTTTCAATTTTCACCCCTTAGTCCCAAGTCCCATTCCCACTCCTTTATTCCTTACAATCCTTCTTCTCCCCTTAGAGAATCTCTCCTATTTTCACATCTTTTCATGTGTGTGGTTTGTTTTGTTTCATTTAGTTTGTCTCTAATCACATATATCTGTCATGCTTCATGATCCAGCAAGTATTGTAGCTCAGTGGGCATATCATTTGAGGAAAGCATCCCTTTTTTCATTCCTATCAGCATTAGCCCTTATTAATCTCTCAGAGAAGTGTAGATCTCTTTGATATCTTTTTGTTTCCATGGTGAGGTATTGAGACAGATTCCATGCAGTTATTGCATAAATATACTTACTTGCCATGAATTCTTGTATATGACAACTCTTTTCATGTTCTAGATGCAATGTTTAACCCAGCATACTCTCACTTCATGCATTTACAATCTTACTATCCCTCTTTCTGTCTGTTTCCTGAACCTTGGGGTGAGCCTTGGGGTGAAGGTATATATATTTAGAGGCAAATAAACTATAATCACTTGTTTTTGCACTTTGGTGAGCTGTGATTTGCAGCAATAAACTCAATCTATCATAGAAGCAGACCTCTAGATTGAGTGCTGAGTACTTTTTCAACTATTGGTATAATAACAGGTATTTACAAAACAGTTTGGTGTACTGTCTTCCTAGATAAGTATTCATAGTCTGGTCTTGCCCTGGGACCTAATGTCTTTTCTCTTTATATGTTCTTATTGTAGCTTACAGTTACAGGAATGCATTCCATTCTGAGAAGCAGATCTCAAATCTAATCAGAAAAATGTTGTCTTCTTGATAGTCATGTCACTATTACACTGATGGTCACCTGTTGCCATAGTGATTGCCATTGTAACTTGAGGATTTCATGGATTGGTGAGATCATTGATTGATTGTTTTTCTCCTTTTATAGATACCATAGTAGTATAATACTATGAAAGTTGTTCAGTAAGGAGGAAGATTCCAAAACTGTTTCAACTTGTGTTTTTTTTCCATGTCTTGTGATGTTGCATCTTCAGTAATAAGGAGAAATCCAGATAACATCTGACAACAAACTTACAGTTTAGAGGCCCAAGCAAAGCAGTTTTTTTTTTTTTATGAAATTAACACCTGTTGAAGTTAAGATGCTAGAAATGCCACATCCAATGTGGGACATTTGCCAAAGAGATCTGTATACACTGAGAGGTGCTAGCACATGAGAATTATGTGTTCTATGGACATCTGAACTAGAGGGGTGGAACCAAATCCCTTTGAAACTGAGATGATTTCAAGGATGTACTCACCTGTTGGACAATGGAGCTTCAGTGACTATAGCTTGTTCTGCTGAATTTTGGTCTTGTTATAGGCTGATGTTTCCTGGATATGCCTTCATTCCTCCCTTTGGAATGAGAATATTTATTCCATATGTTGCAAGTACTTTGACTTTTGATTTAACAGGAGGCTTTGGACTTTTGCACTGTGTTGGGACAATTGATGTAATCTGTGCTGAGAATTTTAAAATTAAAGTGAGTGTGGTTTATATATGATATGACAAGGAGCCTATGGGGGCCAAGGGTGGAGTGTAATGGTTTGAAATGTACCCCCCCACAGTTTCATGTATTTGAGAATTTGTTCATGATACCTTAGGAATCTTGTTGGAACAAGGCAGTCACAGGGGTGGAACTTGATGTGTTCATTAGTCCCATCCTACTTTCACGAGAGGCTTTTCTTGTATCTGCCAGTCATATGATACCTGCAGTGACCTAATTCATTTTAGCTTCTGTCAGACAATCCTGCTTTTATTTCTTTTCCATGAAAGACCATAGCTCCCTTCTGAATCATAAGCTAAATAAATCTTTTCTCCCATTATGTTTGTTGACTTTAGATATTGTCTCACAGCAACACAACCAGTACATTGCTTGTTTTCTTTGATTTATATTTTTTTTTTGCTTGTGTCTACTGCTTGAGTTAAGATTTCTAGTAATTGATACTGAATTTTAGGATGGGTACATGCTTATTAATGTTCTATCTAATGTCACTGGGTACATATTCTTTTGTGGGATGATTGTCTTCTAACTGGGATATTGTATTTCACTACTTGGATGATGTATTCATTTTTTTTCTTTTTTGAAACTTTACTTATTATGTGTTTGTGTGTGCATGCTTGTGCATGTGCGTGCATGTGTTTGCACATCAGAGGTAACTATATGTCCCTGTGGAGGACCAATGGTGTATTTGGGAATCATCCTGGATTGCTTCTATTTCTTTTTGTTTCAGTCTGGGGTTTCCCAGATTCTGCCCATCAGGGCTGGAAGTAGAAGCTGCTGCCATTCCCCCCTGGCATTTTCACATGAGACCTGGAATGTAAACTCAGGGCCTTCTGCTTGTGAGGCAGAGTCTTAACTCTCGATCCATCTCTCCAATCTAGATGATTTTTTTCTATGTTTGTGATCAGATGTTATTGAATCTATTTGAGACAAAAAGTCAACAATCCCAGCATTCTCTGGCTGTCAAAGAGTGTACCTGCTTCTCATATGAGTTTTCTGAAGTTGCTATTCTGCTTTCCTGTTAATCAGAAGCCTCTTCTTTCTTTAGTCTTGCAGTTTGGTGTTATATGAAATCTCTTACCTAGACTTAGTGTGTGGATCATTAGTGTGTGGGGGAAAAGAATTTGAGAGCTGCATAGGGTTGCTGGTACATTATAATGGTGTAGTAAAAGACAGCAGAGTTAGGAGACATTCTGATATCTCACCCCTGACCTGGCAGACTGAGGGATGCCTTAACATAGCTGAGGGGATAGTGTAACAGGGGAAAACAGAGTCAGATTGGGTCCTCAAACTTAAGCTCTCCTGGCAGGCTGAAAGCAGCCTTACTTCAGGAGTGGGCAGGGCTGGCAGGGAAAGGCAGAGTCAGACAGGGTCCTGGGCTTTGGATCTAACACAGGAGACTGAGGGCAGCCTTACCTCATAAAATTATCTTGATATTGTTATATGTATGTATATGTACTTATATATTTTTATGTATTTATTTATACATGTAGTATGTATGTTTTGTATAACTATAAATATATTTTGTGTACACAAATATGATAACCACAGTTGTTTCATGAAGAAGCTTTTATGCACTGTATAATAAGATATTCAAATTTGAAGTTAACACATATATTTAGCAACAATACATACATGTAGTACAGATATAAGTGACTATAGAGAACATGTAATTAAGAGCATGTCTGAATAACAAAACAGCTCATAATTTTTTAATAGAGAAGTCCATGTCTACCCAAGACCAGAAAAACTGAAGGTATAATTCTGTCAATCACTTCACACCAACTAGGAGGTATATGAAAGACTATAATCAAAGGCCTAAAACAGGCTTACATTATTTAAATCAATGCATCTGGAAAATAATGTGTCTAAAAGTACAGTGAAGTATCATAAAATATTGTGCATTATACAGGACAGAAAATCAGTGGAAACAATGCAACTAAAGTCTTTAATTTCAATGCAGAGGCAGAAGTTAAGTGACTGTATTCTTAGAAACTCTCCTAGAAATTCATTTGGACCTCGATAAGACAGATGAGAAACAAGAACCAAGCAAGAAAAAGAATAAGCTCTCACCTCCAAATCTTGAAATGTCTACCCTTTCTTTTTGAAATATAAACTGGAAGCATTTTACATAGTTTTTTCTAAATTTTTAAGAATTATTTCTTTTATTTTCATTTTGAATGCATTATTATACTCTGTTTTCCAAAAGAAATAATGAATAAGACACAACTCAGTCCTCCAAGATGCTTATAATGTAATTAAGGTTTCACCACTAATAGGTCAAACCAACATAACTATACAGATAGTTTCTTTAGGGTGTAGACTTTCATTCCTCAGAGAATTTGACTTGCAGACAATGTAAGAGATGCTTTTCTGATGTCAATTATTCATTTATGTATTTACATTTATTTAATTTTAATAATATATACTTTTGTTATCTTAACATTAAAAATTTACTACTCATAATTGTCTATGTAGGATCTGTGTTTCCATCTGAAATAAAATCAAGGAAGTAACTTACCAGTTTTGGAACCTCTAAAGGTTAGGAGTCTAACTGCAGTTGACCATAGAAAGCAGTAAAATGACCTCCTATAATAGAAGTTTTATTCTTCTTCTCAGTAGTAATAGCATACACACACACACACACACACATACACACACACACACACACACATATAATCTTTCATTGCCCTAGAAATTCACCAGAAGCTAAGGGAAAAACATGTCACAAATTCAAAAGAAGTCAATGCTTACATCTTAGGTTTAGATTTCCAGACTTTAAAACTGGGACTCAGGACCTACACAAGGCACTGGAATCCTTGCTAGTACTCAGCCACTTGACTGGGCTCTGAGACACCAACAAGCATTGGGATATTGAATTTCTTCTCTCTTGGG
Source organism: Typhlomys cinereus (assembly GCA_023101885.1). Lineage (NCBI taxonomy): Eukaryota > Metazoa > Chordata > Mammalia > Rodentia > Platacanthomyidae > Typhlomys > Typhlomys cinereus. The sequence goes on along the minus strand of JALPQD010000537.1, from coordinate 1,230,603 downwards.
GATAGGTAGTAAGTGCTGCCTGCCCCCTGGTACACACTTGGTTCTGAGTTACAAGGAGTTGTTAGCAGGTAGGAGTTCCTTTTGTGTTTAGGGCTTGTTTAGAGCACTGTGGTTTGTCCTCTGCCACTCCCCCAGGCTCTGGGACAACAGCAGGTTTTGATGGATTGGGTTTCCTCTCTTATGGGGACCTGTGCAAGGCAGTATTAACCAATGCCTTGTCAGTCAACCAATAATAGAACTTCCAAGATTTTTACAGAATACACAGGCACAACAAATTCAGGAGCAGAGCATTAACATCTTGCTACTGAGGACCCTAAAACTCCTTCCATTGACAAAAGGGAATCTTTACATCCAACCCTATGATAAATAACCCTTTTTACTTTCCATCTCATCAAAGTTGACAGCCACCTCTGCTCCACACCTTTGTACAACACATCCAAAACCCCACACATCCACCACTTAGGGCAATAACTACTTAACTTAATGAATCTGGAAGCAACTAATAGTTGCCATAGTATTCTAAGCTTTAACCCATGACTAATAAACCTACCCTATTTCATAATATAAAGCTTATCTAATACTTAAACCAAGCCACACATAAAAGCCTTGTCACCCAAACTCAAACACCAAGCAAATATATACCTAAACTCTGTCATACCAAGAACCACAGTAGGGCTTTCTCAGTTGTTTTTTTTTTTTTGGTAGAATATCACCTAACACATGAAATAATAGCCAGAAAAGTGATACTGAGACCTTAAAAACTTAGGTATACAGTAACAACAACATTCCAAGTGTCTCACAACAGTCAAAAACATATACCAAGACAGATTCTAGAAAAAAACACAAAGTGATCAAGCCACAACATGAATCCAAAAGAAACAAAAAAGACAACTACCCCATAGAAAATTGACCCCGTAACAATAGATCCCTAGCAGAATAATCCCTTGATAACAGTCAAGAATTAAATAACCAAGACAAAGATTTTTCAAAGTGTAATCTTTACCAAGATAAAAAAAATGAAAAAGGAAATCCAAGAGGGGTTCAATAACCAATAAATCAATATGAACAGGAGGACAATTTCACCTAAATTAAATGGAAAGAGAGTTGCAGAAGTAAAACTAGACATATAAAAATAAGCTAGCTATAACTCAAAATTCAACAGAAAGTTTAGCAGAACCAACCAAGGAGAAATTAGAATATCAGAACTAAAAGACAGCATAGCAGAATAAATTACTTTAATCAAAGACTTTGAAATAGAAAAAATGTAGTGGAGAGTTATGGTTCTCCTCGAGGAAACCAAAACTGTGCATTCATGGAACAGGAGAAGAAGAAACCTATAAATCAACTCCTGAAGAGATTTTCACACTATAGTTAATGAAAATTTTCCACAGCTAAGGAAAGAGCTCCCCATCCAAGTACAAGAAGCATATTATACACCATTCAGATATGACAAAAATACAGTCACCATGACAAATTATAGTCAAAACAATACAGACACATGACAAAGACAGTGTGCTGAGAGTGTCAAGAAAAAAATCAAATTTAAAAGTAAGCATATTAAAGTATCAGATATTTTTCAATAAAAAGAATAAAAGTCAGAGGAATTTTGAAAGATAAACTTCAAATCATGAATGAGCAGAAATACTAATCTAGACTAATATACCCATCAATATTGTCAATCATGATTGAGCATGAAAGAAAAATCTTCCACCATAAAGACAGGCTGAAGGCTTACAAGAAAACCAAACAAACCAGGCCTATAAAAGATGCTAGAAAAAATGCAAAAGCTGAAAGAAAAGGACAAACATATCTGATAATATCCAAGGGAAATGTAGTACCAACAGAACTTCCAAACAAAGAAATACACAAATAAAAGACACAAAACACAGAAAAAGACAAGAACTAACAACTTTTTTTTCAATTATTTCCCAAATTTTAATGGAATTAACTCTTCAATCAAAAGACATACATTAGGGCTGGAGAAGTGGCTCAGGGGGGAGGCGGGTTGGGGGGAGGGGGGCTGCGCTTATGGTCCTGGTAGGGCGGAGCCTGTGAATCCCAGGGCAGAAGGACGTAGAGGCGTCCAGGGTGGTTTCACGAATTCGTCCATGGTTCTACACATACACATACATACACACACACAGACATGCGCACGTGCACATACATGCGCACAGTTGAATAAATAATAATAATAATAATAATAAATTTTTAAAAAAGACATAGACTAAAATCATGGATCAAATTCCACAACCCAGCTTTTGCTGCCTTCAGGGAATATCTCTGTCCATGAAAGACAGGCATATTCTTAGAGGAAAAGGCTGGTTAAAAGTACTACAAGCTTGCAGTCCTCCAACCCCATCCCTCCTGTTCATAATCCTTGCAATTACTATAGGGAAAGCAATGTGACACCTGGTTAAGTTCACAGATATTCTTCCTGATCATTTACAACTAAGGGGGTATGAACTCACCAGAAGGGGAGGGCATATAGTCCGGTAGATTAAAAAGTAACCATTTTGTAAATGGGTGATTGACCCCTCCCATTGCCAAATGCCATATGACCCTGCGATTCCACTTTTGGGTATAAGTATTACATCTACCCTTGAATGTGCTCTTATAATAAGACTCCAGTTTAACAGCTTTTTGTCTCTGGCCAGGGGGTGACATACAGTGCCCATCACGATGGAGTGAAGGGCATTGTAGGAGCAACAAAACTGCAAAAGAAAATCAACAAACCACTATCCAGAACTTCAGAGACTCTATATCAACCACATAGAACTAGGCCAGACTAATCTCTCCCCATCCTGAAGCTCAGGGACATTTGCAGAAGAGGGGGCGGTAAGAGTGTAAGAGCAAAAGGATGGGAGGAGCAATGATTTGCAAGATACTCCACACAAGTTAGGGCCGAAGCAATCATAATTGGACATTGCATGTCCGGCGCAATGTCTAACACACTATTGACCTCACAAAGTCTAGCATCTGCTAAAGGCATCAAGATCCTTGGAGGCAAGGGATTGACAGCCACAGTAGTGTTCCTATTCTTAAGGGGAACACAGGAAAGGGTTTAGGGAAATGCCACTGGTTCCTTGTACATCATCAGAGAGGAGGGCCCAGAGGAGAGTCAGGCATGCACAAGAAAGGACTCTGGGAATTGGGGCGGGAGGCATTGGGGGATGGGGAGAGAGAAGTGAGGGGAGGGGGAGCAGGGGGTTCGGGGGGAGGAGGAGAGAGGGAGGGAACTGGTGTGCCTATTAAGTTTGTATTAGCTGAAATAATAATAAAAATGTATTAAAAATAAATAAAACTTAATTTCTGAAAGAAAAAAAGTACTACAAGCTAACAGACAAAGGAAACAAGAAGGAGTAGCAATTCTGACTGTCTGACAAAATAGATTTCAAACCAAAAGACCTCATAAGATACAAAGAAGGATACTATGTGTTAGTCAAAGAAAAATTCATCAGAAAGAGTTCACAATTCTAAACTTACAAATATCTAATATAAACAAAACCACATTCATTAAGCACACCTTAAATGTGTTGAAAATGACAAATCAACCCAAACATGATAATAATAGGGGACATCAATACCTCACTTTCACCATTGGTAGGTCAATAAGCCAAAAATTTAACAGATATCCTGGAGTTTAATCAAACCAAAACCCAGATGGACCTGACTGACATCTACCAAGATTTCCAGCTAGACATTCACAACAAAGTAAATGTCAGAAGGTACACAAATTCCTGGAAATAAAATACCATGATACTGAATAAGAAATAGGTTTAGGTACAAATAAAAAGGGAAATTAAAAAATTCCTAGAAATAAATGATTATGAAAACACAACATATTAAAATTTTGGGGAAAATTTTCTGCCTTGGACTCTGGACCCAGGTGGAATCACTGCTTCTCAGGTAAGGCCACTAGACAATGCTCAAGGAACTGGGTCATCTGCATGACCAACTAGCCAACCTGACTTTATGCTCCTGGGGAAGGACCCTAAGCCATGCCCTAGGCCTCAGGTCATCTGTGCAACACACTATCCACTCTGTCTTTCTACCCCAAACCCTGACATGGATGGTCTCCCTGCTCCTCAGGTAAGGCCCCAAAACCATGCCCAAGACCTCCAGGTCATCTGCAGCCACTCTGGAAGCCAGTCTGCCTTTCTGTTCCTAAGGAAGGCCCTTAGGCCATGCCCCAGGCCCCAGGTAATCTGTGAGCCCCACTATCCACTCTGTGTTTCTGCCCCAGATCTCGGACCTCCTGCAGACTCCATGCTCGTCAGAATTCAACAGAGACAAGAGAAAAACCCCAGCAACAGGATAGGGGAACAATACCACTATTCACATGGGTATTCTAAAATCACTCCAGCATAAGGGAGAGAGAATCTTCACATCCAACTCTATGATAAGTAAATCCTTTTTAACATTCTTTTCCTTTCACAGTAGTTTAATTTTTACATATAGCCATACCAAAACCCACACAACTTTAGGGACTATACCATTCACCTTCATATATAACCAAGGAAAAAAAACCTAAAAAGTGCACTACCATACTAATCTTCAATCCCTGGCTACTAAACCTTCTTTATAGCCTCATCTAGGAAATAACACCAACACCACAGAGGCATAATTGAACTTCAATGTAAATACTAACAATAAATGTTCAAGTGTAGTAATACTGTCTAATTCAGTTCAGCCAAACACACACACACACACACACACACACACACACACACACACACACACACACACACAAAATGTCCAGGTCATGATGCAAGTCCATCAGAAACAAAAAAACCAAAATAACAAACCTTTTACAAAAAAGAATCAACCCCTTAATGATGGAATACAACCAGAAAACTCACAGAAAATAGCCAAGAAAGCCATAACAAAGATGATGATTTTCAAAGCCTGATTTTTACTATTATCAAAACAATGAAAGAGGAAATCCAGGAGGAGTTAAATAAACACATCAACCACTTTGAGCAGGAAAACAAGAGGCACTTAGATAAAATGAGAAAGCAGTTGAAGAAACAGAAATTGGCATAGAGCAGTTAAAACAATCTCAAGCAGAGTTTAAACTTGAACTTAAAGACAAGCTATCTTCAACCCAGAACTCAACAGAGTCTTATCAGCAGAAGAAAATAGAATATCAAATATTGAAGACAAAGGGAAGAACTAATCTGTTCAATCGAAGAGGTTGTTAAAGCCAAAAGGATACCCAATAAGAATATTCAAGAGTTTCCAAACCCACCCAGCCCACCTAGAGACAGTAATTGCAAGGATTATGAACAGTAGGGATGGAGTAGGAGGGCCACACCAGAAACAAGGAGAGAAGGGACCATGTTACAGCAGAGAAAATAGGCCTCCATCAAGGACTCAAATAAGTAATGAGACATCTGATTAAGTTCACAGACTTTTGTTCCTGATCATTTACTACTGAGGGGTTATGATCTCACCAGAAGAGGAGGGCATATATGTCTGGCAGATAAAAAGTAACCATTTTGCAAGTGGGTGATAGACCCCTCTCTCACTGTGGTTTCCCACTTTTATTACATCTACCTTTGAATGTGCTTTTATCACAAGACTCTAGTTTAACAGCTTTTTGTCTCTGGCCAGGGGGTAACATACAATGCCCACCAGGATGGAGTGAAGGGCATTGCAGGAGCAGCAAAACTGCAAAAGAAAATCAACAAACCACAACCCAGAACTTCAGAGACTCTATATCAACCACCTAGAACTAGGCCAGCTTAATCTCTCCCCATCCTGAAGCTCAGGGACATTTGCGGAAGAGGGGGCGGTAAGATTGTAAGAGCAAAAGGATGGGAGGAGCAATGATGTGTAAGATACTCCATGCAAGTTAGGGCTGAAGCAATCATAATTGGACTTTACATGCCCTGCGCAATGTCCAACACACTATTGACCTCACAAAGTCTAGCATCTGCTAAAGGCACCAAGATCCATGGAGGCAAGGGATTGGCAGCCACAACAGTGTTCCTATACCTAAGGGGAACACGGGAAAGGGTTCAGGGAAAGGCCACTGGGTCCTTGTACATCATCAGAGAGGAGGGCCCAGAGGAAAATCAGGCATGGGAATTGGGGCTGGAGGCACTTGGGGATAGGGAGGGAGGGGGTGGGGAGGAGGAGTAGGGGGTACGGGGGGGGGGGAACTGGTGTACCTATTAAGTTTGTATGAGCTGAAATAATAATAAAAAATGTATTAATAAAAAAAATAAAGCAACAGAAAAATAAAAAAAAGAAAAAAATATTCAAGAGTTATGTGACACCTTGAAAAAACACAACATAGCCATTCATGGAATACTAGAACAAGAATCCAAAGAACGCACCTGATGAAAATTTTCAAATTATCATAAAGAATATTTCCATATCCTTCCACATCTAAAGAAAGAAAGGGGACTGGAGAGGTGGCGCAGGGGTTAAACCTCTGCGTTGCAGGCAAAGGGTCCTGAGTTCGGATCCTAGACCTCACATATAGACACCAGGTGGAAGTGCGGGCAGCCTGCATTTCTGGTGCTGGTAGGGTGGAGCTTGTGAATCCTGGGTTAGAGTAAACAAGAAGGAGGTGGAGGGTCCATGGTGTTTCCTGAATTCACCTGTGGTTCTACACGCACACATACATACATACACACACACACACACATACATACACATATGCTCAATTGAATAAATAAAAAAAAAAAGAAAGAAAGGTCCATCCAAATAAAAGAGGCATGCCACAACCCAAGCAGATATGAACAAAAAAGAAACTTGCCGTGGCAAACGATAGTCAAAACACTACACATACAAGACTAAGAAAATGAGCTAAGAGATTCAAGAGAAAAAAAAGTCATTTTAAAGGTAAACCTATTAAAACAACAAATGACTTTTCAATGGAAACAGTAAAAGCCAGAAGAGCTTGGAGATACATACTTCAATATTTTATGAGCACAAATGTCAACCCAAGCTGATATACTCAGTGAAACTATCAGTCGTGATCAAGAGTGAAAGAAAAATTTTCCACCATAAAGACAACTTGAAGGTTTACATGAACAACAAACCAGGCCTTCAAAAAATGTTACAAAAGATATTCAAGCTTGAAGAAAAGAACAAACATATCCATGATGACAAAATGGAAGTTTGATACCACCATAACCTACAAACTACTTAATATACTTATCAAAGCCACTAAACACAAAAAAATGAGGATTCAAACCTAAATGTCAATGGAATGACCTCACCAATCAAAAGACACAGGTAATAAGTACGGATTAGAAATCAAAATCCATCCATGTGCTACCTTCAGGAAACACATCTCACTACAAAAGTTAGGTATCTGGTCCAGGACAATTTTGGTGAGAAGACTCAAGATTACTTCATCAATTTCCTCATTAGTTATAGGACTTATTTACCAAAAGCAGTATAAAAATTCAACATTATACCCATAAAAATCTCAAAGCAATTCTTTAAAGAAATGGACCATAAATTCTCGCAATTCATGTGGAAGCACAAAAGACCCAGGATAGCAAAAACAATCCTGGGTAACGTAAAGTACTGTTGTTGGTATTACCATACCAAACCTTAATATAGACTACAAATCCATTGTGCTAAAAACAGGTACCTGGTACTGGCACCAAAACAGACATGAAGATCAATGGATAAGGATTGAGGACTAGTTATAAGCCCACATGATTACTGCCTTTTGATCTTTGATCTTTGACAAATTGCTCTAAAATTTTTAATGGAAAAAGAGCAACATCGTCAACAAATGGTGCTGGCAAAACTGGATATCCACATGCAGAAGATTAAAAATGGACTTGTACTTGTCACCATGCACAAAAATTAATTCCAAATGGTACAAAGACCTTAATATTAGGTCAGAGATTATAAAAACCCTATTTGAAAGGGTTGAGCACTCCCTTGGAGATTACTGGGCTAGGCCAACAGTTCCAAAACAGAAATCGAATAGCACAGGTCTTATGAAATTTAAGACCTTAAGACCTTTAAGACCTTCTGTTCAGCTAAATAGAATGAGCAAAATAAACTGAGCAAAAAAGGCAACCCACAGAATGGGAGAAAATCTTCAATAACCACTTATCTGATAGAGTTATATTATCTAGTATGCACAAAGAACTTACAAAACTAAATGCCAAAGAGATAAATGGCTGAATTAGAAAATAATGGGTCTAGGAACTCAAAAGAAACTTTTTCAGGAATGAATCAAAATATCTAACAAATATCTTAAAACATGCTCCACATTATTTATAATAGCAAAGTCATAGAATAAACCCAAATGTCCAACAGTTGATGTATGGATAATAAAAATGTGGAACATTTTTACAATGGAATACTACTCAGCCATCAAAAAAGACAAATTAATGAAAATTGTCAGGAAATGAATAGAATTGGAAAAAAATTAAATTGAATGAAGTATCCCAGACCACACAAAATTAAATACCTTATGTACTCCCTGATAGGTGAATCCTAGTTGAACTTAATGACATAATCAAAGGTAAATCTCTGTAATACGTACTGTAATCACAAAGATTATAAACAGGAGGGAAGGGGAAGGAATGCCCCCCCAAAATGAGATAAGGGATCATGCTTCAGCAGAGAAAATAGGTCACATCTGGTGAAAATCACTCTCACTTCCCCTCCTGGTCACTTTTGATTAAACAGGTTTAATCTCACCAATAAGGGAGGGTATAGGGATTGCAGATAGAAGGTAACCATCCTGCAAATGGCACAGTAACCCCTCCCCTTAATGCTGTTTCCTACTTCTATTCTTCTATCTAACTTTGAGTCTCCTCTTATATTAAAATCTTCATTTAAATAGTCTTTTATCTTTGATTAGGAGGTGGCCTTCCATGCCAATCAGGATGCAGCCAAGGGCAGTGCAAGAATAGAAAAAATGAAAACAACAACAAACCCTAAATCAGAACACCAAAAACCCTGTATTAATCACCTGGAAACAAACCTCCTAAATCTTTCTCCATCCTAAAGCTCAGGGAATTTTGTGTGAGAGGGGGAAGCAAGATTGTTAGAGCCTAAAGATGGGGAGGACCAATGACATGCAAAATACTCAACACAAGTTAGGGCTGCATCAGTCAGAATTGGTCTTTGCCTGACCAATACAATGGCTGACATGTCAATGACCCCCAAAGTGTAGCATCACAGGGGAGAAAGTTCCAGGTAGTAGGATCCTTAGAGGAACAGATTAACAGTCATAACTGAGTTCCCATATTAACGGGGGGCCCAGTGGCTCCAGGCTATGCCACTGTGTCCTCGCCTTTCACTAGGGTGGAGGGTTCAGAGAGAGATATGGCATTCACACAAAAGTATGCTGCAGGGCATGAGAGGGAGGGAAGGAGCATGGTGAAAGGAAGGAGAGAATTGGAGAGTGTTAGGGGTGACTGAGGTTGGGAGGAAGGAGGGAGAGGACAGGTGTACCTATTGAGCTTGTATGATTAGTAAAAAAAAAAAATAAATGTGGGAGAAAAAAATGTTCCAGATTCCTAGCCATTAAGGAAATGCTAATCAAAACTACTCTGAGTACTACCATCTCACTTTGGTCAAGATGGTTAAAAATCCATGACACAAACAATTCCAAATGCTGGAGAGAATGTGCAGAGAAGGAAACTCTTCTTCATTGCTGGTGGGAATGCAGGTTTATAAAACCAATTTGGAGATGAGTATGGCCATTTCTAAAAAAGTTAAGGAAATGCCATATGACCCTGCTGTACCACTTCTGGAAATAATCCCCTATAATACAGAAATTCACTACAGTAGCATGAGCACAACCATGTTAATTGTAGCACTATTTATAATAGCAAAGTCATGGAATCAACACAAATGTCCAACAGTTGACAAATGGATAAGAAAAATGTGCTACATTTATACAGTGGTATACTAGTCAGCCATCAAAAAGATCAATTAATGGATTTTGCTGGCAAATGGATAGAATTGGAAAAAATTAAATTGAGTGAAGTATCCAAGACACAGAAAGTTTGACACCATATGTACTTCCTAATAAGCAGATCCTAGTTCTAAATATGACATATGCCAAGGTAAGTCTCTGTAATACCCACTGTAATTGCAAAGGATAATTAACAGGAGAGAAGGGGAAGGAAGACCTCAAAAGAAAGGAGATTGATGATCAAGCTTCAGTAGAGAAAAATAGGCCATGGTCAAGTATTACATGTAAGTAGCAAGATTTTTGGTTCAGCTCATTCTCACTTCTCTTTCTGGTCATTGTAACTGAACAAGTTTGATCTCACCCATCAGGGAAGATATGGGAACTGCCAGATAGATGTAACCATGCAGCAAATGGGACACTCACCACACCCCAAAACACACACACTGGTGTGTCCTACTCCTATTCTTCCATCTACCATTGATTTCCTCTGATGTTAAGATCTTCATTTAACAAGTGTTTATCTATGGTTAGGAGGTAACCTTCAATACAAACTACAATGCAGCCAAGGGCAGTGGAGGAAAAAAAAACTGAAAACCACAAAAAAACATAGTTTAGAATACTAAAAACATTACATTATTCACCTGGAACTAGACCAGCCAAATATCTCCCCATCTTAAAGCTCAGGGAAACTTGTGGAAGAGGGAGTGACAAGATTGTAAGAGTCTAAAGGTGGGGAGGTCCAACTATGTGTAAGATACTGTACACAATTTAGGGCTACATCAGCTAGGATTGGATTTTGCCTGCCCTGCACATGGCTGACATGTCAATGACCCCTCAAATTCTAGAATGGATCACAAGGAAGAAGGCTCCAAGCTGTAAGATCAAAAGAAGCAAGGGATTAAACAGTTGTAATATAGTTTCCATACTAATGAGGAGCCCAAGAAGAGTCTCTGGGCTGTGTCACTGAGTCCTGAACCCTCACTGGGATGGAGCACTCAGAGGGAGTTTCTGCATTCCCACAAAAGGATGCTCTAGGAGATGGGGGAATGGGTGGACATTGGGAGAAGGGGAGGTTGGGAGGGGATGAAAAGAAGGGGGAAAGGGGAAGAGTGCAATGGGGATGATTGTGAAAAGGAGAGGATGGGGTACCTATTGCACTTGTATGATTAGAACAAAATAAAATGTTGGAAAAATATTTGGGAAACATGAAGGCTGTCCTAAGAGGAAATTTAATAACAATGAAAGCCTATATAAAAAATGGAAATGTCACAAATAAATAATTTAACAGTACAATGTAAAGCTTTAAAGAAACATGAGGATTTCAATCCCTAAAGCAATAGATTATCAGAAATTAGTAAAATAAGGGGAGAAATATCTGAAATTGACAGAAGGAAAATGATACAAAAATTAATTAAATTAAGAGCTGATTCCTTGATAAAATCATCATCAAATTAAACAAAGCCAAAATAGTAAAATCTCAAATTAATAAAATTAAAGGGGAAAATGTAGTCATTACAACTGAAACAAAGAAAATTCAGAGAATCATAAGATCATACTTCAAAAATTTGCACTCTACAAAGTTTGACAATCAGAAAGAAAAGTTTTGAATTTCTTAATATCCACAAATTACCAAAATTGAATCGGGATGAACTGAGTTAGTTAAATAGTCCTTTAAAAAGTGATAAAATTGTAGAAGTAATGACAAATCTCCCCACCAAAAAAGTCCAGGACAGATGAATTTAGTGTAGAAATCTACCAAACATTTGAACAAACAACACTACTCTTAAACTATTCCATAAAACAGCAAAAGAAGGAACATCCCCAAGTTCTTTCTATGAAGCTAATATTACACTAATCACACAAAACAAGATAAAAGTACAATTAAAAAATAAAAATAAAAAACTATATACCACTCTCATTGAAGTACACAGTTGCAAAATTCCTCAACAAACATATAGCAAATCAGATTGAAAAACATTTAAAAAAAAAAAAACTCTTTCTACAAAGAGATTCCAAAGACAAACAAAGATACATCAAAGAAATGAAATTATAGGCCACTCTTATTAATGAACACAGTTACAAAAAATGTTTAAAAATTACAAGCAGACCAAGTTAAAAAATATCAAAAGGTCATAAATCATTATCAAACCACAGTCATACCAAGAATGCAAGGATCATTTAATATGCATAAGTCAATAAACTCAATTAATCATACTAACAAACTCAAAAAAGCCTTATGATCCTCTCAATAGTTGCAGAAAAGCCTTTGACAAAATTCAGCATGCCTTCTTGATAAAAATTTTGGAGAAAATGGAAATGGAGGGGATCTATCTCATTTTGATAAAAACTATGTATGACAAGTGTAAAGCAAGCATTATCCAAAATGAAGAAAAACTTGAAAAATTCCAACTTAGATCAGGAATGAGACAAAGCTGTTTATTGTCACCACTCCTGTTCAATATTGTGTTTGAAGTCCTAGCTCCAGCAATAAGGCGAGAGAAGGAAATAAAAGGGAAACAGACAGGTAAGGAAGAATTTAAAATATCTGTATTTGCAGATGATGTGATTCTATACTGGAGAGATTCACATTAACAAACAATTTCAGGAAAGGGGCAGGCTACAAAATCAACATGGAAAAAAAATCAGTGACCTTCCTATTAACCAAGGACAAACAAGCTGGGAGAGAAATGGGAGAATTTATTCCATTCACCACAGCAAAGAAAATAAACTGCCTTGGAATAAATTGAACCAAGAAAATAAAAGATCTGTATAATGGAAACTAGAAAACACCGCTGAACAAGTTAAAGAAGATACTGAAAAGTGAAAAGACCTTCCTTACTCATGGATCAGAGGGTCAATATTGTGAAAATGACCAGCTTACACAAAGCAATATACAGACTCAGTGCAATTCCAATCAAAATCCCAATGAAAATCTTCACAAAACTAGAAAAACCACCTCAAAATTTATATGAAAGAAAAAAAAAGACACAATTTGCCAAAGCAATTTTGGGTAATAAGAATGCTTCAGATATTACCATACCAGATTTCAAACTATACTACAGAGTTATAGTAATAAAAACAGCTTGTAACTGGGACAAAAATAGATACATTGAACAATGGATCAAAAACATGCAAGCTGAGGAAAAGACAGCATCTTCAACAAGTGATGTTGGTAAAATTGGACATCTATATGTAGAAGAATAAAAATTGACAGTTGCCCCTCTCTGTATATAAACATCAACTCCAAATGAATCAGAGACCTTATAATTAAACCTGAAATTCTGAAATTATTAGATGAAAAAAGTAGGAAGTACACTTGAATTGATAGGCCTAGAAAAGATTTCCTAAACAGAACAACAAATGCCCAGGAACTAAGGCCAATAATCAACAAATGGGAATTCATGAAATTAAAAAAAAAATTTGTTCTATAAGGTTCTATTAATTGTGCAAAAAGACAGTCCACAGAATAGAAGGAAATCTTTGCTATCTATAATTCTGACAAAGGATTAATCTCCAGAGTATACAAAGAACTCACAAAGCTAGACACCAAGAAAACAAGCATTTCAATTTAAAAATTGGACTTTACTCAAAAAAATTGAAATGTCAAACAAATACCTTAAAAGATACTCAACTTTCCTGATTATCAGAGAAATGTAAATTAAGATAACTCTGGGATACAATCTTACCCCAGTCAGAATTGCTAAATCCAGAACACAAACAATAGAGATTGCTGGCAATGTTGTGGCAAGTGTAAACTGATACAGCTTCTTATGGAGATGAGTTTCAAGATTTCTCAGAAAGTAAAAATGGAACTGCCATATGACCCAGCTATACCACTCCTAGGAGTATTCCTAAAATACTCTGCATCTTATTGCAAAGACACTTGTTCATCTATGTTCACTGCAGCTCTATTCACAATAGTGAATTAAATGGAATCAGGAAAATGTACATGATGGAATATTATTCTGCCATCAGAAAGGATGAGACTATGGGATTTTCTGGTAAGTGGATGGAATGGAAAATTTAATATTCAATGAGGTATCTCAGACACAGAAAGTTAAGCACTGCATTTTCTCTCTTGTATGTGGATGTTAGAACTGATATCCTTGTCAATGTATTTGGATTGGAATACCTGTAAAAGTCAGAAAATTTGACAAAGAACTGTGAATAGGAAGGAATGATTGAAGGGAAAACTTTTAAAGGGGAAGTTTAGCCTGGTACTGGCTCCAAAATAGACATAGATCAATGGATAAGGGTTAAAGACCCAGATGTAAGCCCACACAATTACCGCCATTTGATATTTGACAAAGGGCCCAAAAACTCAATGGAAAAAGAAGAGCATATTCAATAAATGGTGCTGTCAAAATTGGATATCCACATGCAGAAGATTAAATTGGTCCTGTACTGGTCACCATGCATAAAAATCAATTTCAAATGGATCATTCACCTTAATATTAGGCCAGAAACTATAAAATCCCTAATTGAAAAGATAGGGGACTTCTTCAAGCTGATTGGGTTGGTCAACAGTTCCTTAACAGAAATCCAATAGCAAAGGCAGTAGAACCAACATTCAACAAATGGGATCTTATGAAATTAAAGAGCTTCTGTTCAGCTAAAGCAATTGTAAACTGAGCAAAAAGGCAACCCACAGAATGGGAGAAAAATCTTCACTATTATTCAGAGTGCACAAAGAACTTAAAAAACTAAAAAACAAGGAGATAAGTAGCCCAATTAGAAAATGGACATGGGAACTCAAAAGAAACTTTTCCATGGATTAAACAAAAATGTCTAACAAATATCTTAAAAAATGTTCCAGATACCTAGCCTTCAGAGAAATGCAAATCAAAACTTCCCAGAGATATTATCTCACCCTGGTTAGGATGTTGAAAATCCACGATCCAAACAAGAACAAATGCTGAAGAGAATGTAAAGAGAAGGGAACTCATACATTACTGGTGGTAATACAGGCTTATATGTCACTTGGTGAGCAGTATGGCATTTTCTGAAAAAGTTTAGTATTGAAATTCCATAGGACCCTGAGATACCACTACTGGGAATAATCCCCCATAATCCAGAAATTTGTTAGAGTTAAATGAGCACAACTATGTGCATTGTAGCACTACTTACAATGGCAAGTCATGGAATCAACCTGAAAGTGTTCAACAGTTGACGAATGGATAAGGAAAATGTGATACATTTATGGAATATACCACTCAATGGAATATTACTTAGCCATCAAAAAAGATGAATTAATGAATTTTGTCAGGAAATGGATGAATGGATGTACAAAATTATATTGAGTGAATTATCCCTGACACAGAAAGTTAGATGCTGTATATACTCCCTGATAAGCAGATCCTAGTTCCAAACCCAGTTAATGATTTATTCAAAGATAAATATCTGTAATACCACTTTAATTGCAAAAGATTATAAACAGGAGGTGAGGGGAAGAAGGACTCCAAAAGAAAGGAGATAAGGGAACATGTTTTAGTGGAGAAAATAGGCCGTAGTCATGTATTGCATGTATTGCATGGCACAGTTCTCCCTCATTTCACTCCCTGGTCACTTGGGACTAAGCAGGTTTCATCTCACCAATCAGGGAGGATATAGGGAAAGGCAGATAGAGGGTAACCAAACAGCAAATGGGACACTGATCTCCCCCACTGCTGAGTCCTACTCCTATTCTTCCATCTACCTTTGAGTCTCCTCTGTATTAAGATCTTCATTTAAAGGGTCTTTATCTTTTGTCTGGAGATGAACTTTGATACCAATTGGGATGCAGCCAAGGGCAGTGCAAGAATAGCAAAACTGAAAACAACAACAAACCATAATTCAGAACCCCAAAGACCCTATAACGTTCAACTGGAACTAGACCAGCTAAATCTCTCCCCACAGAAGAGGGGGGTGGCAAAATTGTAAGAGCCTAAAGATGGGGAGGACTGACAATATGCAAAATACTGCACACAAGTTAGGGCTGCATCAGCCAAGATTTGACTTTTCCTATCTACGCAATGGTTCACAGATCTACCACTGCTCAAAGTCTAGAATGGATCACAGGAGAGAAGGCTTCAGGCAATATAATCCTTAGTGGCAAGGGATCATAATAGAGTTCCTATGCTAACAGGGAGCCCAAGAAGGGGCTCCAGGCTATGCCACTGAGTCCTGAACCTTCACTAGGGTGGAGAACTCAGAGGGAGGTTTGGTACCTACCTAAAGGGATGATCCAGGGGATGAGAGTTAGGCATCTGGAGAGTAGGAGGAAAGAAAGAGGGTGAAAGCAAGGGGGGAAGGAGAGGGAGTATAAAGGGGAGGGGGAGGATGGGAGAAGGAAGTGGAGGGGATTTGTATTGAGCTTGTATTATTAAGAAAAATATAAAATGTTGGAGAAAAAATTTTAAAAATTAAAAATGAGTGTTATACATCAAGGATGAAAAAAAGTGAGAAAGTCAGAAAACAATTCCATTTACCATAGTCCCTAAAAACTTGAAGTACCTTGGTATAAATCTAACAAAGGAAACGAAAGACCAGCACATAGAAAAGCTTAAAACCATAAAGAAATAAATTTCAGAAGACACCAGAAGGTAGAAAGATTTTCCATGTTCCTGGACTGGTAGAGTTAACATAATAAAAATAGCCGTGCTACTAAGCACAATACACAGATTCAATGTTATACCAAAATTCAAAATTTCAAAGCAATTTCTTACAGAATTTGACACTCCATTCTCAAAATTCATATGGAAGCACAAAAGGTCCAGGATAGCTAAAGTAATTCTAAGAATTAAAAACTATGCTGTTGGGATCACCAACTTACTCTATACTGTAAATCCATAAGAGACACAGAAGGCAATGGTTGAGTATCAAAGACCCAGAAATAAGTCCCTACACATACATTCATCTGATTTTCGACATAAGAGCTCAGAAAACTCAATGGCATAAGGACACTGTCTTCAACAAATGGTGATATCAAAACTGGATAATCACATGGAGAAGATTGGAACTAGACCCTTACTTGTCAACATGCATGAAAATCAATTCAAATAGATCAAATACCTTAACATTAGACTAAGGACTGTAAAAATTCTAGAAGAAGGAAAAGGTAATTCCCTCAAATTGCTTGACCTAGGTCCAACACTTTCTAAACAGAACCCCAATAACTCAGGAAATAGAACTCTAAACAAATTGGACTTCACAAAAGTAAAGAAATTTGTTTAGCTAAAGTTGTCAACTGAGCAAAAAAACAACCCATAGAGGGGCAGACAATCTTCACAAACCACACTTCTGATTGTTGAACAATATCTAGGGTATAAAAATAACTCAAAAAATTAAATACCAAGGAGATAAATAGCCCAATTATAAAGTAGGCAATGGACTAAATGGATTAATGGATTAAAATGAATTTTTTTTCCCAGAAAAAGAACCTGAAATGTCCAACAAATATCTTAAAAAGTTTCCACCTCCAAACACATCAGGAAAATTACCATGGGATGTCATCTCCTACTGGACAGAATGGCAAAAATTCAAATGACATGCAACAAAGCATGTTGGAGAGGATGTGGGAAGAAAGGAACCCTCCTACATTGCTGGTGGCAATTCAAACTTGTATAACTCCTATCTTCTGCTTTATTAGTTGAGCTGAGAAGACTGTCTGTTGAGTTCTGAGTTGACGATAGCTTGTTTTTTAGTTTGAGTTTAAATTCTGCCTGAGATTGTTTTAACTGCTATATGCTTATTTTCATTTCTTCAACTGTTTTTCTCATCTCCTCCAAGTGTCTCTTGTGTTCCTATTCAAAGTGGTTGATGTGGTTATTTAACTCCTCCTGGATTTCCTCTTTCATTGTTTTGATCATAGTAAAGATCAGGCTTTGAAAATCATTATCTTGAGTATGGCTTTCTTGGCTATTTTCTCTGAGTTTGTTCTGGTTGGAATCTATCATTATGGGGTTAATTCTTTTGGTGCGAGATTTGTTATCTTGGTTTTTGTTTCTCAAAGATTTGCACTCTGACCTGGGCATTTATGTTTTATCTTTTATGTCCTTCTTTTTGTTTTGTATGTTTTGGCTGAAATGAATTATATATTACTACACTTGAGCAGTTATTGTTAGTGTTTGCCTTGGAGTTGAGAATGCGTCTCTGTAGTACATTGATTAAGTTGGGTTTAGTAGACAGGGATTGAAAATTAGTATGGTAGTGCACTTTTTAGGTTTACTTCCTCAGTGACATGTGAGGGTAAACTGTATACTCCCTGAAGCTGTATGGGATTTTGGGTGACTATATAGAAATGTTAAACTACCATGACTAATAATTGAGAAGAACAAGATGGTAAAAAAGGTTTACTTATTTTAGAGCTGATTGTGAAGATTCTCTCCAATATGATGGGATGATTTTAGAAGACTTCAGATGAATGTTATTGGTCTCCTAGCCCTTTGCGTGGGTTTTCTCTGGATTCTGTTGAATTCTGAGGAGCAGGGATTCTGTCCAGGACTGGGGCATGCAGATGACCTGGGACCTGGGGCCTGTGGTATGGCCTAGGAGCCTTGCCCAGGAGCAGTAAGGCAGGGTGACTAGTGGGGCATGCAGATGACCTGGGACCTGGCACATGGCCTAGGGACCTTCCCCAGGAGTTGAAAAGCAGAATGGTTAGTGGATTGTGCAGATGACCTGGGGCCTGAAGCCTGGCCTAAGGGCCTTACCTGAGAAGCAAGGAGGCTGCCTGTGTCCAGGTCCCAACCTGGGGCAGAAAGGCAGAATGGTTATTAGGTGTGCATATGACCTGGGGCCTAGGGCGTGGTCTAGGGGCCTTATCTGAGAAATAGGGTGTACCCTGGTCTGGGTCCAGGGGATAGAAAGCAAAAAAAATATTTTTATAAATCATTTTTAAGAAATATAAAAATTTGTTGTCTATGTCCGATGAGAAAAATGCATGTCATAAAACATAAAAAATCATAATCCTAATATGTAACAGTAATATAGGCTTGATGCAAAACATATGATGATATAATATAGAATTTAATAACTTTGGTACTTTTCTAGAAGCCAGTTAAAAGTCAGCATTAAAATGCACATACACTGGCAAGCTAACCAAATACTTTATTATTCTAGAAAATAAGACAGGTCCAAATTGACCAATACAGAAAATGATGTCATGTTTCATTGATAAACCCAGGAAAGTAATACAAATGTCAAAATTCTTTAAAGTGTAATCCAATACTGAACTTCTCACACTACTGAAGATACTGTTTTATATATTCTTAATATCAAATTAGCAAGTCATAATGTATTTTTTAAACATTTTTAAGATAATAGGAAAGAAAAACAGCAACAAAAAATAGATGTGATCTCCATGCATGGCATTAAAATATGGTAAACTGTATCCCAAAGACATAAGATTTAATGTTTTAAATAATTTGCTAGTTGTTCTTTTCCTGTATTGCTGGGGTGATTCTCCCAGGCACACACTGTGATGGCTCCAGGCCATAGGGGCAGAGAAAGGCGAACGTGCTGCAGGCCCTTTACCCCCACCCAAATTGAGGGGACTCCGGACACAGCAGGGAGTCTATCAAGGTGAGACTCCATCATTCATTCATTCACTCACTCAAACACACAGCTCCTGGCTGTGATGACAAAGATAAGTAAAGCCTGACCGCCCGCACCACTGCCTCAACCCTCCAGAGACTCGGCCATGGACGGGGAGTTTGTCAGAGCAAGATCTCAGTTTATTGGGGGTAACAAATCAGCTTATATAGACAAAGAATCAAAGCGTGTGAAACAGGCAGCCTTAATGGTCAGTAAAGCACATACTCTGCATAGGTCAAACTAAACATATATCTATGTTGGCTCCTATAAGCCAATTAGGACTCTGTGTAATGTGATCAGGGTTATGCGTAGGACACCAGCTCCCAGCGCCATCTTTGGTCCCATGTGCTAAGCCATGCCCTGCTCACTCCCTCCCAGACTGTTATCCCTGGGCAGGCCCAACACTGTATAAAATCATAGTATTTGTTTGTTGTTATTAACATATCACATGCAAAATAAAGTTTGCCAATATTTTAAAGTCACAACAAGAGTCACAGAGATTCTTACCACAGTATTTGATGTCACAAGACTAGCACGAGTTGGTATTTTTTTGTCAGCATGTGGATCAGTTGAAAAGAATCAACAACTTCATACCTTATGTGTTTTTGACAACTACAAGCCATTGTTTGAACAGATGATGTTTATTATAATTTGAGATTCCTTATAGTTACTTGTCTATTAATTTATTAATAAATATTTTTCATTTTATTTTAAATTATTTGTAATAGATAAAATCTGGTAGATATTTAGAACAGTGTTACTCTGTAATGTTAACATTAATGTTAACACTAAAATGGCTGTACAATATGTCTACAAAATCTTAAATAACTATTTAACATTTTGTTTCTAAGAAATATGTGTAAACAAGAAAGGAAAGAAGGTATAGTGAAGAAATTTTCAATTAACTATTTCCACATAAGTAATTCCATTCTTTTAGAAAAATGTTGACACTGCTCTCAGGGAAGGGACAATGGTATGCTTTAAAGAAATAAAAGGTTATAAAAATAACTGCTATTGTTTTTCTACTTTCACAAACATATTGAGTATTCATCTCAGCTTCCCTCACTCCCCTCTCCCTACCATTCCCTCCCTTTCCTTCACCATTTCCTCCCATTATATCTTTATTATTCTATGGACCCAAAGTTCACTCTAGCTTTTCTACTCTTATGGGCCTCAGACTCTGTAGTTACCTCTCTTCAGTTAAGTTACTTCTCTTCAGACCACCCTTTCAGTCCTTCAGCTTTAGATCCAAAGGTCTCCACTATAATTTCCCATTCTATGGGTATAATAAGAGCTACCTACAGCACTTTGATGTACTGTCTTCCTACCTGTAGGTTTATTGGCTGTCTTCCCTATTGATTCATTTCCTTCCCCCTTTTTATTTTCTTTTAGGTTCTTGCTTTAATATTAAATAACAGGGATGTTTGCCACTGTAACAAGTGTGTCTTGAGTCCAATCAAAAAGCTGTGGGTTGTCTCCTTGGTATTCAGGACATTATTACACTGGGGGTCATATGTTGCCATGGTGATTTATATTGCAACTACAGATCTCATGCAATTTGTGCAGCTTGTGATTGTTTCTCTTCCCAGCTGCTTCTCCAGTATGCCATGGTACTGTGTAAGTTATCCAACAAGAAGAAAGACCTCAGACAAGTTCTAGTTGATATATTTTGCCCATGTTCTATGTTCCATTTGCATTGCATATTCAGAAATATGGTCTTACTGATAGTTGGAGAGCAACCAAGAGCAATGGAAAAAACCTATAATGTTTGGGAGCCTTAAAGAACTCTCTGACCAACATTTTATCAGGAAGTTCCACATTCCTTTCTTTCTAGTATAATTTTGTCCCTGAATTCTAAGTGGATCAATTCAAGGCTTTTTTCCCCTCTTTTTTCTCACTCTGTGCTCCTCTGCACAGAAACTTTTCATTTTTGTTCCTTTCTTTAAAAGACGTAGGTTTTTTTATGGCATCTTACTAACATAGGGGGTTCTTTTGTGGTTGCTTCCTACAATCTTAGGGTTTTCTGTAAATCCCTCTATCCCTCCTATCTCCCATGTCCCTCATGTCTCTCATCCCTTCATTCCTTGCTATATATTTTTGTCAATTATTCCCTCCTTTACCCTTGTCCTGGGATCCTAAGTCTCTCCTTCGAAAGGTTTCACCCTAACCCTTCCTTCCCTCCTTCCCACTCACAGGTCTTTTTCTAGTTTTCCTGCTCTTATAGGGATTCCAATCCAAATGACAATTATATCAGTTAAATCATCTGCATATAAGGGAAAACATGCGGTGTTTAACTTTCTGCTTCTGAGATACCTTGCTCACTATTAAAGTTTCCAGTTCCATCCATTTACCAGAAAATCCCATATTGTCATCCTTTCTGATGGCTGAATAATGTTCCATTGTGTATATGTATCACATTTTCATTATCAATTCCTCTGCTAATGTGTATGTTTGCTGATTCCATTTTTTTTCTATTGTGAATAGAGGTGCAGTGAATCTAGATGAACAAGTGTTTTTGTAATAAGATGCAGAGTCTTTTGGGAATATTCCAAGGAGTGGTATAGCTAGATTATATGGCAATTGCATTTCAAGCTTTCTGAAGAACATCCTAACTGATCTCCATAGGTGGCTGTACCAGTTTATGCTCCCAAGAGCAGTGAATAAGTGTCCCCTTTTCTCCACAGCTTTGCCAGCAATCTCTGTTGTTTGTATCCTTGATCTTACCCACTCTGATTAGAGTAAGATGATACCCCAGGGTTGTTTGATTTACATTTCTCTGATAATCAGAGAAGTTGAACATCTTTTAAGATATTTGTTTGACATTTCAATTTCTTTTTGAGTAAATATCCTGCTTAGTTCCAAGGCCAATTTTTTAATTGAAATAAATAACTGTCATAATTAAGTAAAGATAACAATTCCTGATTTTTTTATTTTCATAATTACTATAGAATATTTCCAGAAAATAATTCATGCTGGAATTGCAAATGCTGAAAATTATAAAACAATAACCAAGTAGTAGAACATTGTAGTAGTAGAACATCACTAAGTAGTAGAACATTGCTTGTCCTACAGGGACCCATAGCTGAATGCATATGTGCATGTGAAGCAAGTATGACAATGTGATGGTGACTGAACCTGTGTCATGAGGATTCACGTATGCATTACACCACCATCATTTTTATTCTGTATTTTCTTTTTAGTATATAGATTGACACTACAACAAGGTCATTTTGAATAGCAGAGTAATAAACATGGTAATGGAACCATATTTCCATTTTCTAGTTTAATCTGCTGTCAATGTGTATTCAGAAGTGGTACTATTAAGACATAAAAATAAAATCCTTTCAATGGGAGAAAAATAAAACACTGTGTCAAAATAAAACATGTGTGTCAAAATAAAACAAGCCAAAAACAGACAATGAAACACCATATGCCTTTATTCACATATGGGAGCATACAATGTATGTCTCAAAGAAGAAGAGAGTATGTCATAGTCAAAAGACATTAGGGTTGGGAAGGAACAACAAGGATTACATAGGAGGAATAATGTCTGATGAGCTATATAATAACCAGTGACTTTAATTTATAAAGATTTTTACAGATTGTTCAGAACTGGAAGAGTTTGCATGCTTCAATACCACCACAAAAGGCTGTGAAAATTTTGATTTTCCTCATTTAATTCATTACATTGTAGATGTATTCATAAAAATATGTGGTATTCAGGAGGGTCCAGAGGAGAATCAGGCATGCACAAGAAAGGACTCTCTGGGAATTAGGGCGGGAGGCACTGGGGGATGGGGAGGGAAGGGGGAGTAGGAGATTCGGGGGAAGGAGGGGGGAGGGAACTGGTGTACCTATTAAGTTTGTATGAGCTGAAATAATAATAAAAATGTATTAAAAATAAAAAATATGTGGTATTCAAAACTGCTTTATTTCAAAAAAATCACTGTTTGACAGAGGTATATATATAGATATAGATATAGATATAGATGTATAGATATAGATATATAAGAATGTTTAGACAAAATACTGAGGATATGTAGAACCATAAAACTATGGTGTATGACACTATAGTGGCAGACACATAATAATACATCTGTTGAAATCTGGCAATCCTGAGGGAAACTATTAACCTCGAGTTGGTGGTATAGCTTCATGGCTCAGAACAGATTGTACTGGTCAGTTAGACATTTTACAGATGCTGCTCTTATATGAGGCCATGAAATTCTGAAATAAATGTGTATATTTTATTCAATTTTACTCTGCATAAAAGACTACTGGAGTCACTGCAGTCTGTCTCCTTTTCAATTTTTTTCTTTTTTGATAGTTTCATAGATGAATACAATGAATTAACATGAGTTCCATTCTTTATTTCCTGATTCCACCCTCCCTTCTTTTCCAAAAGCAAGCCTTTTCTCACAGTTTCATGTCTTTATGTTTGCATAGTTCACTGAGTTTCATCTGCATTGTCAACATTAGCAGGTACCTGTGCACTTGCTGGAGCAGAGATGATATACTAGTGGGAACACCATTGAGGGAAACAGCTTCTGGAATTATGCTTCAGTAGTCTTTCAGGGAGGTCAGATGCCTCTTAAGATCTCCTTTCTATGATGAAATTATGTCAGGCCCATACTTTTGTAGCTCTATGGAAATAGACACATCTGCAGTGCATTTATAGGTTTAGCAGCTCTCTCATTTTCAGATGATATCATAATTAAATCTCTCCCTAAGTTTGTTTTCTTACCCTTTCCTGTTCTTTTATGATTTCCTGAGACTTGGGGTGAATGTGTGTGTATAAATGGTGATTTACATATCTTATTTACAGTCAGCTAGTCTTTAGTAACTCATTTTTACACTTTGACTAGTTGTGGTTCTCTGTACTAAACACTTTCTCTTGCAAAAGGAAGTTTCTCAGTTAAGAGATCAGAATGTCTCTAATATTTGAGTATAATGGAAAAAATTTAATGGAACTTTGATTTTATGTCCTTAGAGGTAAACCTTGGTAATTTTTTCCCTTGAAGTACTGCAGCTTCTTTCCTTATGGATTCCTGACTGATTTTTCAGCAACAGGAAAATGCTGCATTCTTAAGTCTACATTAAAAGTACTTTATAGTCAAATAATCATAATATAGAATGTAAATATTAAAGCAAAGTCCTCTAAATCTCTGTACATTTTTAATCAATGTTAGCTTGCAATTTTCCAAAGAACTATAATGATGATGAGACAAATATTATGAATTAAATTATACCCCACCCTGTTCACATGATGAAGACTTATTCTAAATATGTTGAAATAAAATTTTTCATTAAATAACCATTTCATGGGCAAATCGACGAGATTCTATCAAATAAGAGTAAACTCTTATTCCACTATGAAAAAACGTCCTTGTAAAACTGTAAGACTTGAACACAGCATAACTATATATCACAGAGACTTTTGCCATGAGTGTGAAATATGCCCATTTAGCTACTAGATTTTAGAAGAAAACAAGAAGTATGTTTGCTCTCAGAAGGAATTAATAATGATGAGATCTTCTTCTTGTTCTTGAAAGTCTAGTCTCAAAAATAGTGAGACAATTTCTCTTTCCTATGCTTCTTGAATTGTACCAATTTAGAAAGCTTAGAAAACTAATAATTGAGATTTGTAATTTGAAGTTTCACTGTGTTTTTACTCATTATGTTATAGCTATCCTCAAAAATGAGGCACAGCTCTTTTTTAAATTTATTTTATTACATTTTTGCCTAGTTATACAAGCTCAATGGGTATCTCACTTCTCCTCTCTTTCCCCTCATTTCCTCCCTGTTGTCCCCAATTGTATTGTCCCCAATTGCCCTCACCCCCTTCCCATTCCCATATCCTTCTCACTCTTTTTCCTTCCCTCATCTCTTGGTGCTTCCTGCTTTCTCCCTCACATCCCCCAGAACATCTGCTTATATGGGTGCTAAATTTTCTCTCAATTGTATACACTAGTGAGAGTTCAGGACTCAGTGGCATAGCTTGGGGCCCCTTCTTGTGCTGCCCGCTAGTATGCAAACTCTATTATGACTGTTTAATCCCTTGTCTCTAAGAATATGACTGCCTGAAGCCTTCTCCTCTGTGAGCCCTGCTAGACTTTGGGGGATTGTTGATGTGTCAGCCATTGTGCAGGTCAGACAAGGTTTAATCACATTGTGCCTATATCCTCGTTGCTGCAGCCCTGATTTAGGTGGAGTATCTTGCATTTTATTGGTCCTCCCCATCTTTAGGCTCTTACAGTCTTCCTCAACTCCGCCAAGTGTCTGTTTTGTTCCTGTTCAAAGTGGTTGATGCGGTTATTTAACTCCTTCCAGATTTCCTCTATCATAGTATTAGATCATGGTAATGATCATGCTTTGAAAGTCGATATCTTGGGTAAGTCAAGTTCATCTGGCTTTTAGTTTGTCTTACTTCCAGATTAGCTCTATTCAGTTTTTGGCCTGTTGATCTGTATCTTTTGGTGAGAGTAGGATTTTGAATTCTTCTATTATCATATTTGGGTTGATTTGTTGCTTTACAAGTTGCAGTGCTTGTTTAACAAATGTGGATGATTCTATGTTTGGAGCATATATGTTTAGTATTGTGAATTCTTGATGGTTTGTTCCTTGAGTAATATGTAATATTCTGTGTCTTTTATGATTTATTTTGGTTTGAAGTGTATTTTGTCAGATGTTAGGATGTTTTATCTGTAATGGGTTGTTGTTTTTTGTAGAATACTTACTTTTATGACTTTTTTATATTTTGCATTTTTACAATATAACTTAGTCATCTTGTGTTTGGTCTTTGGTTGTTCTTTTTGTTATATGTTTCTGGATCAGATTATGAGTTAGGAAGTGTTCCCTGACTTTGATAGTTGTTGGAATTGCTTCCTTCTTGGTTGGGATGGTGTTGTTTAAGGATTAGTATAGATTTATCCAGTCCTTTTTAATGTGGGGAAGCTCCAGTGTACTTTTGGTAATTAAGCTCAGCCCTCTTTATAGGGTGAAAGTTTGGAGGCTTAAGTTTGGGATTCAGGCTTGGTGAGTTTGACTTAAGTGTCAGAACAACTCACAAAAGGACAGAATAGTGTGGCTTTAATAATGGAATTGGGTATAGAACATTAGAATTGAGGGAAAGATGCATTTAGGGTCCAAAAGGGGCATGTGAGGGAGAGGTATTTAGAATCAACAGGTTGGGTGTTCGGGATATGGGTTCAGATTATGGAGGTCCTAATCAGGGGTGACCATCACCTGAAAAGCAATCTTGGATGATAATGCTTGAATGTGGTTCTCAGTACCCTCACTTGGAAACATTGATTAGAAACTTTAGCCTTATGTGGTGTCTAGTCTAGTAGTATTCTGGATATATTGATGATAACATGGGGGCTAGAGGAGTCCGAGGGCCACTGACTCTCTTGATCACTTGGAAATTTGGCAGGCGGCCTTTATGTCCTAAGTCAGGCAATCCTCAGTGGAATCCTTGGGCATGCCCAAAAGTTTATTTATAATTCCATTTAGATTTGCTGCTACCAACTACAAAAGATTTAATGTCAAACACTAGTGTCAGTTACCTAAAAATTATAAAGATATTTCACAGAAAATCTAATTGTACACAAAAAGAACTCACTTTGGCTTCTCTATTGCTTCTGTTCTTGAGGACTGCTTTTAGATTGATATTAAAGTAACCATCTGAAATCTCATAACTCTGAGGTACATAAAGGTAATGTGGTGAGAAGTGCAGAATAATAGAAATATTCATTTCCTTAGGTCAATGACTGCTTCTGTGAATCCCAAAACTGTCTATGTGCAGAAATCCAACTGTGTAAGATGATTAAAGAGATTTATTGAATTTTAATTATTCCTTGACTTAAGTTAAATGCATGCCAAAAATATTTAACTAAACACAATAATATTCAGCAATGTAAGGACAGTACGGATTTACATATTAGTGCTCAGTTGATGTACATTCAGATACTACAATCAAAGAACTTCCACATATAGACATGAATTTAAAGATATGTTTATGTATTTATGATATTTTTGAAATGCAAAATGTCATAGTTAGATACAAGTGTCAGTGTTTGAAGGTTTTGGGCTCTGGTCATATTTATTTAAATATATTTTTAAATTATTTATTATTTATTATTTATTCAATCGTGCGTGTATGCATAGGTGCATGTGTGCACATGTATGTATGTATGTGTGTGTGTGTGTGTGTGTGAGTGTGTGTGTGTGTGTGTAGAACCATGGACGAATTCGGGAACCACCATGCACCACTTCCACCTACTCCTTGTTTACTCTGCCCCGCGATTCACAGGCTCTGCCCTACCAGGACCAGAAATGCAGGCTGCCCCGGCTTCCACCCGGCGTCTATACGTGGAGTCTACGATCCAAACTCAGGACCTTTCTCCTGCAAGGCAGAGGCTTAACCCCTGAGCCATCTCTCCAGCCCCTCTGGTCATATTTGTAAAGATTTGTTTGCTGGGTTAAGCCCTAGAAAGCCTGTAGGAGATTGTGTGACTGATGGAAATGCTCAGTCCACGGTGAGTGGGAATCATCTCTGAGCAGTGAATTCGATGGCAGGACCTGTCTAAGAAAGCTATCGTTCTTCTTTGTACTTGTTCAGTCAAAGTGATCTGGCAAGTGAAGATTGCACTTCTCAGCAGTCCTTTTGATTTGATATGGTCAATTCCCTCAGCCCTTGGTATTGTTATGAGGGGTACTTTCAAGCTGGACAAGGACTCAAGGACCATGAGAAAACAGAACACTTTTTCCCTTAAGTTACTTTTTCATGAATTTATCAACAACAATGCAGAGTAACTGTTAACAAGAATTCAGTAGAATTAGAGTAGTCCTAGCTTCCTAATTTTTATCTCCAAGATGTTTTAGTATTTCATATTGTGGTATTTTCACTCTTTAATCCTCAGTCCTATTTTCCCTCTTTCCAATAAAACACTTCTTTTCCCTGAAAGCATCTCTTTATATTCGTGTATTTTCCAATGTGTTACCCAATCAGTTTCATTTAGTTTATCTTAGATGGCATATTCCTGAGTACTTGCTAAAGTATGAATCACATAGAGGTTATACCTCAGTGTATGAAAAGGGCATGCCTCAGTGTTATACCTTTGAGGAAAGAATCCTCCCTTCTGATCTCCCATCATCATTAACCCTTATCTGTGTTTCAGGGATGTGTGGTGTCTCTTAAGATATTTCCCTTTACATGATTAAATTACATGTAGGTCATGTAGAAATACAAACAGCTGTAGTGAGTTCATATCAACAACCCTGCCATGTCCAGCAGATAACATTTGGCTACACACTTGCCCACCTTCAGGCTCTTATTATCTTACTGCTCCCACTTTTGTATATTCTATGATTATCAAAGTATACATTTAAGGTCAACATAAACTTATTTTATTTCATTTTAATTACTCATTAATTTGAGAGAAAACATGTACTCTTTGCATAGTATGGCTTATGGGTCAGAGGATAAATTTCTTTAGTCAGTTTTTTCCTTCCATCATATGGGCTGTCAGGGATTGAACTGAGATCTCAAGGTTTGTGAACTGGCACCTCACCCTTAACATAAATTTATTAACACATGCTTCTTCATAAGTTTTTACTGAGCTGAGCTGAAAGATCTGCTGAGGATCTGTTTCAAGGTACTGCTATCTAACATGTACTTTGGAAGATAATGCTTGGTCATATCTTTAGTAATCTTTCTTTTTGAGGTAACCTTGGTATATTAATTTTTTTATTTATGTAACTTGTAAGCTGGGACATTGTCTCTTTCAGCCTGTTTTTTGGCTGATTTTAGCTGGCAAAGATGGACTTGTCTGATTTGATAGGATAGGCTGTACCATTTAAAGTTTTTTACTACAGAACAGAGTGCCATGTGGTGGATACATCATTCTGGATGATTGGTATTAGGTTTCAGGAATTCTCTTATTTTTTTATTTCTTCCACTCATACAAAGCTGATAATACCCCATTCCCTTCCCTCTCTCCACCCCTCCCTGAATCCCCTTGCTGCCTTCTCCCTTTTCCCCTTCCTTTCCCCCCCTCCCTCCATTTCTCCCAGTGCCCCATCCCCTCCCATTCATGGAACATCCTTTAGTGTGCATGTCAAACTTCCCTCTGAGTCCTCCTCTTTGATGAGGTGTAAGGACTCAGTGGTATTGCCTAGAACTCTTTTTTGTGTTCCCCTTTAGTATAGGAACACTACTGTGGCTGTTAATCCCTTGCCTCTAAGGATCCTAGTGGCTGTGATCCATGATAGACTTTGGGGGTTCAATGATATATTTGTCATTGTGCAAGTCATGCAAAGTCCTATTATGGTTACTTCGGCCCTAACTTGTGTGGATTATCTTGCATATCGTTGCTCCTCCCCATCTTTAGGTTCTTACAATCTTACGCCCCCTCTTCCGCAAATTTCCCTGAGCCTTAGGATTGGAAAAAATTAGGCTGGCCTGTTTCCAGGAGGTTAATGTAGAGTCTCTGATGTTCTGAATTATGGTTTGTTGAATTTTTTTTTCAGTTTTGCTGCTCCTGCGCTGCTCTTGGCACCATTCTGATGGGTATTGATGTCACCCCCTGGCCAGAGATAAAATACTGTTAAAATAGAGTTTTATTATAAGAGTAGATTCAAAGGTAGATGGAATAAGAGTAGGAGACTGCAGTGAGAGGGGGCTCAGTCTCCCATTTGCAGGATGGTTACCTTCTATCTGCCAGACTGTATGCCCTCCCTTTCTGGTGAGTTCATACCCCATCAGTTTCAAGTGACCAGGAAAGAAAGTCTGTGAGTTTAACCAGATGTCTCATTACTTACTTGCAGTCTTGATGGTGGCCTACTTTCTCTGCTGTAGCATGATCCCGTCTCTCCTTGTAGCTGGTGGGGCCCACATTCCCCTTCCCTCCTGTTTATAATCTTTGCTATTACTCTAGGTATTACAGAGATTTATCTTTGAGTGTGTCTCTAAGTGGGTTTGGTACTAGGATCCACTTATGCGGGAGCACATATGCCACTTAATTTTCTGTGTCTGGGATACTTCACTCAATATAATTTTTTCTAATTCCATCCATTTCCCGACAAATTTCATTAATTCATCTTTTTTGATGGCTGAGTGGTATTCTATTGTATAAATGTACCACATTTTCCTTATCCACTCATCAACTGTTGGGCATTTGTATTGATTCCATGACTTTGCTATTGCAAACAGTGCTGCTATGAACATGATTGTGCTATCGAGGTGAATTTTTGCTGTATGGGGGTTTTTCCCAAAAGTGGAATGTTGGGCCCATCCAAAGATAACAGTCTGGGAGGGAGTGAGCAGGGCATGGCTTAGCACATGGGACCAAAGATGATGCTGGGAGCTGGTGTCCTAGGTGTAACCCTGATCACATTACACAGAGGCCTAATTGGCTTATAGGAGCTAACATAGATTTAAGTTTAGTCTGACCTATGCAGAGTATGTGCTATACTGACCATCAAGGTAATTGGCTGGTGTTTCGTGCGCTTGGATTCTTTCTGTATATAAGCTGATTTGTTACATCCAATAAACTGAAATTTTGCTTTGACAAACTCCCCTTCCGTTGCCAAGTCTCTGAAGGGCTGAGTCGGAGGTGCGGGCAGTCAGGTCGTTACAGCCAGGAGATGTGTGTTTGAGTGAGTGAATGAGTGAGTGAGGAAGTGTCACCTTGACAGACTCCCTGCTGTGCCCGGAGTCCCCTGGATTTGGGTAGGGGTAAAGGGCCTGCGGCATATTCGCCTTTCTCCGCCCTGGCGGCTTGGAGCCACCCGACCGCCTGGAGCCGTCACACTGTGTGCCTGGGGGAATCGCCCTAGCATTCTGGTGCCCCGTGTGAGGCAGCTTCTCAAAACGGGCAGAGCTAAGCAGACTTTGGAGTAAGAGAAAACTTGGAAAATATGGGAAATTCATTGTGCAAGGAGATGCAGTGCCAGGAGCACTGGGGTCAGTACTACGAAGCCAAGGTTTAGAAGTTACAAGCTCTGCTATTTCAGAAATGTGGCAAACAGCCCTTGAATTAGCACCTTGGATCCAATCAGATAATGTGTTTTTGTCTACCACCTGGATTCGGGTGAAGGACCTGGCCGAGAAGTGGGAGGAACATTTTGGGGTGTCCCCTTCTCCAGGATTTTATTCCATTGTTTCTGCCCTTGAGGCAATGTTCTGCCCCATCCAATCCAGCCTCCAGGAGAGGCAAAGGTAAAGGGGGAGGGGAAGGAGCCGCCAGAGGTGGGGCTTCTAACTCCCTGGGCAACTCCGGGCGGGTCCCAGCCACCGGAGCCAAAAATAAGCTATCCTGGGTGTCCCTCCATGCAGTGGGGCAGGGAATGCAACAGAGATTCTGCCCGGCCACCAGCCGGGGTCATGGAGCAGCAGCTCGAGGAAACACTCTGTGGGAATGCAGGGCAACAGGGCCGGGAAAGTAGTATGGAGCAGCCAGAGCAGTTTCTAGCTCCCCACTCAACTTCGGAACCACTGCAGCAGAATAGAGATTCTGCTGGGCCGCCTGCTGGGGATGCAGGGAAGCAGGGCGAGGAAAACCTCCACGGGACTGGGGCCACTGGACCGTGGGCTGGGGAAAGCAGCGGGAAGCGGGCCAGTGACTTAGAGGAATTCACACTGGGCCAAGGTGCCCCAGCGCTGGGCACCCAAGGAGATTGGGAAAAGTCCATGGGGGAGAAAACCCAGACATGCCAGGCAGAAAGCCCAGTGGAGCTGAGAGAGGGGGCGGAGCTGCCAGAGCTCCTAGAGCTGGCAGACACTGAGAGCAAATGGCTCAGAGAGGGGGTGGGGCTGTGCACGCCTCCAGACCTGCAGGTTGGGGAGTGGCCAGGGATGGTGCTTGGGATGGACACTTCCTTTCACCAAGATTTATCCCTACTCGTGGGGGAGGGGCCGCGCACAGTCCAGGGGCTGGAAAAAAATGCAAGTGAGCAGCTGCGAAGCGGGACTGGTCTGTGAAGTGGGACTGGTCTGGGGAGTGCGACTGGAACCGGTCGCCAGTATCCAGACTTAGCTTCCTTCAAGAGGGAACTGGGTGCAGACAGGCTGGATGAGAGCTCTTCCCCGCTCACCCTCACCAAAATTTCTTCCAAACTGGCGCTCAGGTACACTGGTCCTTATCAGGCTAAAGCAGGGAATCTGGAGCTGGAGCCCAAATGTATTGAGAACCTAGATACAGAGGACAATTGCCGTACAATATGGTATCCCTGGAAAACAAAGAAATTAAAGACGACAACATGGAAAAAACTAGGTAAAGGTCCCTCTGGAGTGCCAATAGCAGACATTGTACAAAAACCTGGAGAGCCCCCACCCTCACCCCCAGCACGCACCAGGAAGCGGAAAGTCCCATCAATCACCATTACTCAGGGGGGGTTAAGGAAGGCTAGTGCAAATTCCTCAGTTCCCTGTGCAGGCGGATGGGGACTGTCTTTGTGTTTATCTAAGCTTGATTTAAAACAACTTTTGCCCTTCATGCACTGAATGGACCACAAAAACTGTCTGTTGTTCTGTGTACTTTGCCTGTGATAAAAATAGGGCTTAATTTGAAAAAAGGAAACAAAAGAAAGAAAGAGCCACAAAACAAAGAAATCAAAACTTGATATTTGCCTAAGGAGATAGGTAGAAAATTAACAGGCATGCCCAAACAGACGAACCCAAGACCCCTTCCGAAAGGGGAGAGATATAAAGATGCTTTGAATATGACCAGACTGGGTACTTTGAGGCGGTTGCAAGCACCGGAAGATTTCATGTGGCCTATGTCCCAACCATGGGAATTTCCACTGAAGGAAAGATTGCCCCCTGAACCCCAGGGCCCAGAGGTTGAGCACCCTGGTGGAGACCAATGAAATGGCCTGAAGCTCTTAGCTTTCCTCCGATGGGAAAAAGGAGTTTGCCTCTGATATCCAGCAAAAGAAGGCCCAAAACGCCAGGTTGAGCATCTCATGAGAATCTTGGGTTTAACATGCAAATGTGAAGTCTCTTTGTTTCTATACTAGGGAGCACAAGATCCCAGCTTCCTTCCTAGGCTTTTGTCAATCTTTGATTTTACTAGAATGTTAATGATCAAGAAAATGACAGGTTCATCAGTCATTCACCAAGTAACTACTGAAATTCCTTATATGCTTAACAGTGTTGCTTTTAGACATTCCCTCATGTAATAAAACAAAACAGACAATTCACATGGTTTTAAACAGGTTTTAAGATGTGATCATAGAGATTCACAGCTACTAGAGGAAAAAAAGTCTTCAGTATGTAGATTAATTCTTAGTTTTACACCAGACAAAGACAATGACTATTCCAGGTGAGGTAATAGGTTTTCTTTACTAACTTTTGCATGTACCTACAATAAGATTACTGAGCTTGTTTGGTTTACTGAGGATCCCAGGCTGCTCTCTCACTCTCAGTGCCCCATTTCAGCAGGAAGAAGCCAGAATGATCGTCAACCCTTATCCCCTGAGCAGTCTGGATCCTCAAATAGGCTAGAGATAAAATAGGCAGATTTAGAACACCATGCTGGGATGGGTCTCTCAAGGTCTTTGAAGGTCTTTAATATTCCAAAAATGATATCCCCCTCTGTTAGATGACCCCATACTCAACTAAATTAAAGGTCAAACTATTAAAACAAAAAGGGGGAATAAGCCCACACCAACAGCTAGGGTTGGCATTATTTAAAATCAACATTTTAAATTTTCAAAAAATTGATCTGGGTCTGACCTAACATCTAGAAAAAATTGTTCTTTGAATAACTATATCGCATAAGTGTTTCCTCAGCACATCTCTCAACAGCACTTCATCTATGAGACCATGCTACAGACATCCATGCCACGGCCTCCCCAGAGACGTGATTCAAGCTTGGAGGCTTATGAGGCCTTGGTCTAATGACAGACCAGGCAGGCCTGTATTGCCCGTGTGAGCCACATGTAACTTCCTCAAGCTACCTGCTGCCATGCTTGATGCTGATGACAACCTGCTTGACTGAGAAGACCAACCAGGACAGGACAACAGTGAAAGCTCATGCTGGGACTTATGGGACATTGGATACATGTATAGTTAATTGTAAAATACTGTCTCTATTAAAAGAAAAAGGGGCATATGCTGGACCCATCCACAGATAACGGTCTGGGAGTGTGTGAGCAGGGCATGGCTTAGCACATGGGGCCAAAGATGGCGCTAGGAACTGGTGTCCTAGGCGTAACCCTGATCACATTACATAGAGGCCTAATTGGCTTATAGGAGCCAACATAGATTTATGTTTAGTCTGACCTATGCAGAATATGTGCTATACTGACCATCAAGGTAATTGGCTGGTGTTTCGTGCGCTTGGATTCTTTGTGCATATAAGCTGATTTGTTACCCCCAATAAACTGAGATTTTGCTTTGACAAACTCCCCGTCCGTTGCCAAGTCTCTGGAGGGCTGAGTCGGAGGTGCGGGCGGTCAGGTCGTTACAGCCAGGAGATGTGTGTTTGAGTGAGTGAATTAGTGAGTGACGGAGTGTCGCCTTGACAGACTCCCTGCTGTGCCCGGAGTCCCCTGGATTTGGGTAGGGGTAAAGGGCCTGCAGCCTTTCTCCACCCTGACGGCCTGTAGCCACCCTGATGGCCTGGAGCCGTCACAGTGTGTGCCTGAGGGAATCGCCCCAGCAGTGGAATAGCAAGGTTATATGGCATTTCAATGTTTAACTTTTTTAAGAATCACCAGATGGCTCACCAGAGTGGTTGTATAAGCTTGCATACCCACCAGCAATGTAGGAGATTTCCCTTCTCGCCACATCCTCTCCAGCATTTGTGTTCTACTTCACCTCATGAAGATCATTTTTCACCTTTCTAATTTCAAATAAAGTTTATTTCTCTCTTCAATTTTTATTTTTTGACACTTTGACATGTAAGTGCAATGAGTTTATGTGTTTTTATCCCTTTTTTTATATAGACAAACACAGGGACACATATACACTACAAGCAAAGAGTAATGTAAAACTTGAGGTCATGGTATATAAATCTACTGTTTTAAGCTTATTTGAAATAGATTAATATACTTGTAAAATTTAATTTTCTTTTCTTTGAATTGGATTTTATTATTTATTCAATTGCGTGTGTGTATGTGTGTGTGTGTGTGTGTGTGTGTGTGTGTGTGTGTAGAACCACGGATGAATTCGGGAATAACTATGGACCGCCTCCACCTTCTCCTTGTTACTCTGCCCCAGGATTCACAGGTTCTGCCCTACCAGGACCAGAAACGCAGGCCACCTCCACTTCCACCTGGCATCTATACATGGGGTCTAGGATCTGAACTGAAGACCTTACACCTGCAAGGCAGAGGCTTAACTCCTGAGCCACCTCTCCACACCCTGAATTGGATTTTAAAATACACTTGCTTTTCTGAATTCTATGAGTCAAACCTATGAAAAGTTAAGCTTTAGAAATTGTTAATAAACTATTTAGAAATTGTTGATAAACTATATGTCATAGTTAGATATAGGTGTCAACTTGATAGTTTACATGCTTGGTGCTCTGAGAACATTTGTAAAGAATTAGTAGATGAGTTTAGCCTAAGAAATCTCTAGGAGATTTTCTGATTTATAGGAAGACCAATCCCATGGTGGGTAAGGCCAGTCCTTAGGCAGGTGAATAGGACAAGGGAAACTTGTTGAGAGTGTTGGCATCCTTCTATGTACTTGGTCAGCTATGGTG
This sequence comes from Typhlomys cinereus, assembly GCA_023101885.1. NCBI lineage: Eukaryota > Metazoa > Chordata > Mammalia > Rodentia > Platacanthomyidae > Typhlomys > Typhlomys cinereus. The sequence continues at coordinate 1,194,411 of JALPQD010000537.1, read as the reverse complement.
TTCTGTGAAGTAACAATTGTCCCTATTTCAGTGGTTATGTGAATATGGTGTGGCCAGTTCCCTCAGTCCTTGGCATTGGTGTTAGTTCTCTTCTGCCAATTCAGACAAAGAACTATAACTGGATTATAGAAATAGAAAACAGAAAACTACAGGCAGATCTCTCTGATGAACACAGACGCAAAGATTCTCAACAAAGTCTTAGCAAATCAGATTCAAATCATATCAAAAAGATCATTCACAGGGAGCAAGTAGGCTTCATCCCTGGCACACAAGGTTGGTTCAACATACGCAAATCAATAAATGTAATTTATCATATAAACCAGTCCAAAGTCCAAGACCACATGATACCCTCGATAGATGCAGAAAAAGCTTTTGACAAGATCCAACAGCCTTTTATGATCAAAACGCTAGAGACAGTAGAAATGGAAGGAACCTTTATCAATATAATAAAAGCTGTATACAACAAGCCCACAGCAAGGATTATGCTCAATAATTGGAACAATTGGAAGCATTCCCACTTTGATCAGGAACTAGACAAGACTGTCCACTCTCGCCACTTCTATTTAATATTGTACTTGAAGTCTTAGCTGAAGCCATAAGACAAGAAAGGGACATAAGAGGGATTCAAATCGGCAAGGAAGAAGTCAAGATATCCCTATTTGCAGATGACATGATCTTATACCTGAGTGATCCCAAAAACTCCACCAGGAAGCTTCTGGAACTAATTGAGAAGTTCAGCAGGGCGGCAGGATACAAAATAAATGTGCAAAAATCGGAGGCCTTCATATATGCCCAGAATGAAAGAAGTGAAAAAGCCTTGAGAGAAACAATCCCATTTACTATAGCCCCTAAAAAAATGAAATACCTTGGTATAAACCTAACCAAGGAAGTAAAAGACCTTTACAATGAAAACTTTAAAACCCTAAAGAAAGAAATTGCAGAAGACACCAGAAGGTGAAAAGAACTCCCATGTTCCTGGATTGGCAGAATCAACATCGTAAAAATGACCATCCTACCAAAGGCAATATACAAATTCAATGCTATACCAATTAAAATCCCAAAGCAATTCTTTAAAGAAATTGACCAAACAATCTCAAAGTTCATATGAAGGCACAAAAGACCCAGAAGAGCAAAGACAATCCTGAGTAACAAAAACAATCCTGAAGGTATTACCATACCAAACCTTAGTCTATACTACAAATCCATAGTTATAAAAACAGCCTGGTACTGGCTTCAAAATAGACACACAGATCAATGGAAAAGGGTTGAAGATCCAGGTATAAGCCCACAAAATTATAGCCATTTGGTCTTTGACAAAGGGGCCCAAAGAAACCAATGGAGGGGGCTGGAGAGGTGGCTCAGGGGTTACGCCTCTGCCTTGATAGGTGGAAGGTCCTGAGTTCAGATCCCAGATACCACGTATAGGCTCCAGGCGGAAGCGGGGGCGGCCTGCGTTTCTGGTCGTGGTAGGGCGGAGCCTGTGAATCCCGGGGCAGAAGGAAGTGGAGGAGTCCGTGGTGGTTCCCGAATTCATCCGTGGTTCTATACACACACACACACACACACACACACACACGTGCGCGCACATACATACGCACACACGCACAATTGAATAAAAAAAATTTAAATAAATAAATAAATAAATTTAGCCCTGCTGCAGATGATTAAAGAATTGATAACTATAGAAGACATTTGGCATATTATGATTCATTATTATAAGAATTGGAACTGTGGTTTGGGGAGGTTTATTTTCCTTTATCCTCTTTTTATTGAAACAAGACAGTTCTCCAAATCTATCCTAACACGTTTGATAATACATATTTAAGGGAACTGTGTATAACTTTCATGTGTCCTTAAGGAAATGTTTATTAGAATACCAACAACATTTTATCTCTGCTTTTAACATTGTCTGAGAATAAGTGAAGTGTCTGAACTTTAAATAATGGGATATAAAGATCAGTTATCCAGTTAAGTTCATATTTAGAGTAGCGGAGCATATTAAAATATTTCTGCATAAGTCTCTCTCTGTCTCCTACAGCTCAACTTGTTACCATTCCTTTCAATTTCTTGTTTGTGCTTCCCTTTTTTTCCTCTCTTTTCACCTTTATCTACAGAATATCTGTCAAGGACTACCTGAGGTTAATAATACTGGGCAGAATACTTCTGTGCTCACTTTTTGCCTGTGATACTCCCCTCAATAAATCTTTATCCACTTCCCAACTTTCAATAGAAAAACTCATATATGTACATATTTTCAGATTGTGAATTAATGCCAGTGAGATGTCAATATTCATTGATAAATCAAAGCCATCTAGATCCCAGATGGTTGTTTGCACTGGAAATACAACTGCTGATTAACTGACTCTTGAACCATGAGGAGATATAGCTGCAAGAACTTGATTTAGAACACATACATTGTGATACTTTAAGGAATGTAAACATCATGTTTTTTCTTGATTACTTAATATTAATTTATTAAAAACATTATTACTTTATTAGTTTTCATGTCCTAATTTCATAGTTCTTGAAAGGTATGACTCATACTTGCCTATTTTGTCACTATCACTTCTGTTACTGTTGTTTATCTTGTCAACTCAAGTGACACCTATCTTGTTCACAGGAAACTTTTTTGATTTTTAACACTGAGTTTATTTTGAAGAGAAGGAATGAGAAAGACAATCTCAATTCTAAATTCCTAAACAACTTCCTTTTAATTTTTACACTAATGCTTTTTTTTATTGTTGATCACCCAAAGATCATCTAGAGCTTAAAGAAAAATATTAAATACCACAGCTATTTCATTATTCAATTAACCTGAAGAATAATATGAGGACTACCATTCTTTCCATTTTAGAGGTAAGATAGCTGAGATTCAAAGTATAGTGACTTACTCAGAAAAGTCAGATTTGAATCCAAGTAGACCAATGGTAAATGCAATTTCTAATATTTTTTTATTTACTGCCATGAGATAAACTTTGGTTTAAAAATATCATCAAACAAGTTACATTAAAATATAAAACAGAGCCAAATCAAAAATAATTTATACTCAATACTAATTTGTCTGACAAGTAGAGCCAATGGTATGACACAGTTATTGGCTAAAAACAAAGAGCAATAGACTTGACTGTCAAAAATTGTTTTTGGGTTCAATAATGTTTGGACATGGCGCAGGTCATGCAAAGTCCTATTATGATTGCTTCTATTGACCCCACAAAGTCTACCATGGAATAAAGGCACTAGGATCCTTGGAGGCTAGGGATTGACAGCCACAGTGGTGTTCCTAAACCTAAGGGGAATGAAGAAAAGGGTTCTGGGAAATGCCCCTGGGTCCTTGCGCCTCATCGGAGAAAAGGACCCAGGGGAGAGTTTGGCATGCACAGCACAGTAAAGGATGATCCGGGGGATTGGGGGGGGGCACTGGGGGATGGTAAGGGAGGGGAGAGGGAAGCAGGGGGGTCGGGGGGGGGATGTGGAGGGAGGGAGGGGACCGGTGTACCTGTTAAGTTTGTATGAGCGGAAATAATAATAATAAAAAAATAAATAAAAAATAAAAAACTTTTTTTATTATGTATTCAATTGTGCGTGTATGTGTGTGTTCACATGTGTGTATGTATGTGTGTGTGTAGAACCACAGATGAATTCGGGAACCACCTTGGACTCCCCCATCTCCTGTTTACTCTGCCCCGGGATTCACAGGCTCTGCCCTACCAGGACCAGAAAGGCAGACCGCTTCTGTCCAGTGTCTATACGTGGGGTCTAGACTCCGAAGTCAGAACCTTCTGCCTGCAAGGTGCCCTGAGCCACCTCTCCAGCCCCCAAAACTTTTAAATTTAAAAAAAAATGTTTTTGGTTTTCTTCTGATGAATTAAAGTTTCTCTTGTGGCAGTAAATAGAAAAGTATTAGAAATTGCACTCTCAGTCTACTTGGTAAATCTCTCCCCATCTTAAAGTTCAGGGAACCTTGTGAAAGAGGGGGCTGCAACACCGTAAGAGCCTAAAGATGGGGAAGTCCACACCTGGACTAGATAGTCCACTCAAGACTGGGTTGCACCAGCCATGAACTCGCTGTAGTGAAATTTGGCCTTACCTGACATGCACAATGACTGACATATCAACAAGCCCCTACAGACAAGAGACAATCTTAGGGGAGATGGTTTCAGGCAGTAGGATCCTTAGAAGCAAGGAGTTAGACAGGTATAATAGAATACCCGCAGTAGGATCCTTAGAAGCAAGGAGTTAGACAGGTATAATAGAATACCCACATTGCGGCAGAGGCCTGAAACAGCACTAGAGTAGATGATTCAGAGGAAATTCTGGGCAGGTGGGAAACACCAAGAAAGTGGAGGGAAGGAAAGAGGGAGGAAGGGAGAGACGGAAGGAGGAAGGGAGGGAGTGTAAAGAAGGTAGGAAAGAGGGCTGGAGAGGTGGCTCAGGGGTTAAGCCTCCGCCTTTGCAGGCGGAAGGTCCTGAGTTCGGATCCCAGATCCCACGTATAGACGCCAGGCGGAAGCGGGGGCGGCCTGCACTTCTGGTCCTGGTAGGGTGGAGCCTGTGAATCCCGGGGCAGAAGGAGGTGGAGGCGTCCATGGTGTTTCGCGAATTCGTCCGTGGTTCTACACACACACATACACACATGCGCACATACATACACACACACACAATTGAATAAAATAATAATAATAATAATAAAAAAATTAAAAAAAAAAGAAGGTAGGAAAGAATGAGATGGTTGACAGTGAAATCAAAACACAGGAGTGTCATAAGGGCTACCAGAGTCCTGAGGCCCTCTCACATTGGGATGCTGTCAAGGTGATGGCAACTTGTGTCTTACAAAAACACAGTTCAGTTCATTTTTAATTTTATGCCTAATTAAGCACTCTTTCTTCTTTCTTCACTTTTGTTTGGTAAAATGTGCTATTGACCATTGCACTGGAAATTCTTTCCTACACCCTCCAAATAATGTTGAAGTCCAAACCCTGTTTCTCCAGATGTGACCATTCTTTTGCACACAGAATTACTGCAGAGATAATTAATTGAAAACTGAAATCATGTGGACCTGAAATCTAATATGATTTATATGTTTATGAGGAGAAGCTCCATGATGATAATCAGCCTCAGTGGTTTCAGAGAGAATATAAACATGCTAATATTTTGAATATAGATATCAAACATTCAGGGAGGTGAGAAAATTAATTTTTGATTTTCAACTCAGTTGGAATTTTTCATGGCACCCAGCCTAGGACACTAATACAACAGTAGATGTGGACTTTTTTCATGTTGAGGGGTTTGTTTTACAACACTGTGACAAAATTTTAAGAGAGGAAATATTTTCCTGGATTGTAGTTTCACAGGTTTCAGGCAATCAGTGCAAGAGAGCATAGTAGAGATTAGCTTAAAAGGTGGCTGGAAACAGAAACAGAGAATGCTTGGGATAATATGCTTTCACTTTATTCCCTGTTTAGGTACATTTGGGACTCTTGGAAACTGACAGCACCAACACATTCATAGCATATCTCCCCCACCTTCAGGTAGCCCTTCCTGGAATCACAACCACAGACAGACAGACAGACGGACAGACACACACACACACTCACACACACACACACACACACACACACACACACACACACACACAAACACACACACAGTGTTTTATGAATTTTGTATGTCTCTTAATTAAATCAGGTTGACAAGTTAACCACTTAAGAGAAAAGAGAGAGGGAGATAAAAAATAAAATCATACAAACATGTGTAGCAAGGAGCCATTTTGTGTAGATGTTATGAATAAGCTGTGGAATTTGGATGTATCAAGATATTTATTTACTTTTTATCAGAATTTAAGTTTTCTTCAAATACTTTTTAGAATGTGCTTATTGTGCTATCCTAACACATTTTAAAAAGCATGTCCTAGGGCAACAGAAATCTTCACTAAACTTTGATGAGCAAGAAGCTCCTTATGGGTCAATGACACTTGAAATCGCTATCTTCTAGAAATTGTTTTATAAAACTAACAAAAATGACCTTGAAATTATAACAGAAAATCTGAAATGCTATTAACATAAGTAAGTAGCTCATGACTATTGTGAAGTCCATTTTAGAACTTTATTTTCTATTTATAACAATAAAATATTATGTTATACACCAAGGAACTTATTATATATGTATCTAAAACATTATATATTCCGAAAAAACTATTCAGGCCTTAGAAATATTATAGCTACAATATTTGAATGATCAGAAAAATGCCTTGAAATATATATGAATAAAAAGTATACCATTAATTATTTAAGTGTAATTGCTTAGAAATACAAATATGATGGCTAGAATATCACTGAACATTGTAAAGATAAAAATGGAAAATACTTTAACCATGTCATGAGGATAAGAGCCATTGGTTTCATTATTAATATGCTTCTTATATCTCAGACACTATTTAGGTGCCAGAGTGCCACAATTACTTCAGCTGATGCAAAATTTGTCAAGCTTTCTCTATCACATAAAATTCTATATAAGCCCTCAGAAAAAATTTTGAGTATGAGAAATATTTTCAGATATGAGACTGGTTTATGAAAAATATTTTAAAGAAATATTTTCCTAATTGAAAAGTTACATATTTTCAAAAATTGAGATTTCTTTGTAATCCTAACTCACAAGCATTCACAATCTTTACCATACTGACTTCAAGATTGAAATATTTTAGAGATATTAGACAAATGGAACTTAATTTTATGTGTGTGGGGGGTGTGTAGTTGTGTGTGTAGGAGAGAGCACTGTGTGTGTTCATGGTGGTTCAAGGGTGACTCCAGGAACACCTTGGATTGCACCATCTTCTTTATTCTGTTTTACTCTGGTATTCTGCAGGATAAGCTTTCCAAGGTTGGAAATGCAGGCCACTGCCATTTTCACCCAGCATTTGGATCCCAGAATCCAAACTCAGGACTTCTGCTTGAGAGGCAAATGATTAACATCTGAGCCATCCCTCCAGGTACCAGAAATGAAATTTTAGCTGCAGGTGGGAAGTGAAGCCAGAAGGACTTTGAGTTCAAGTACATTACATTCTGGTCTACATTATGTGACTCTGTCAAAAAAACACAGATATAAAACGTGTATACAAAAAATCTGAATAAATAAGCAAAATGATATTTTAAATGTGCATATTCTTTTTTTAGTTAGATTTTACATATTACTACTTTATCCTGAAACTTTAATAAAATTATTTAATACATCCAACAATCTATGTATAGATTCCTTTGAATTTCCTATGTACCTATTAAGATTATACATTAAACAATTCTTAAAATAGCCTCAAAAATTTTATAGTTTACTAATCATGGAATAGAATTAAGGACATAAGAGAAATGAAAATGAACTCAGAAAATTATAAATAATTACCAGAAAAATATTAATATTTAATTTATCAAAGACCCCCAGATAAAATGAAAAAGCTTTTAAATATAATAGCCTGTGTTAATGAAATCTCATTATAGAGGTACACTGTAATTATGAGTTCTGCAAATACATGCACAAAATATTTTAGATTTCACATAGTTCTAATGCTCATATTTATGTTATCATGTATATTTCTGTTCCTCAGGATGAATGTAAATAGAAGTAGCTACAGGAAGCATTTACCCAAATGTAATATATTGTAAAATCAACTGTAATTGCAAATCATGGAGAAGAAAGAAACATGCTGCAACCCCTTCTGGCACTATCAATTCAGGGAAGTCCTAGCCCAGACCCCGAGCTACCGACAAGCCTGGACACATACAGACATGCCCCAGACATGTCCTAACAGAGAACCAATCAGGCGGAGGGATGAACAACCAGTGGGAAGCAATGGACACCTAGTAAACAGTTAAATGATTAGTGGCTGTCCCCCAGAGTGGAGGAATGGCAACATCTGATTGGACCCCAATGCTATATAAGCCCAAACACTTCTTTAATAAATTTGAATCTGCAGCAACTCCTCCATTGCTTGCTCCTCATCTGATCCCCGGGGTTTGGGTCGTGACCCCATCGCCTGCTCAAGCCTTGCCTCAAGCCTCAAGGCCCCGCTGTTTCCCCCTCCTTTCCCTGGCTGGCCCGGTGGGGATTCGACAACAACCCCCTCCTAATAATATTCTCAGAAAAATTCAATAGAGAAATAAGTAAGATTTACAATAGATTTTGTGTGAAAATGAATGGAGTAGTGACATGTATTTTTTTCACTGAGGAAACAATAGCTATTTCTGAGTCATCTTACCAACTTTTATGTCTTAATATATAAAGTATGATATCATAATGAGAGATGTGTCAGAGAGGTGACTTAGAGGTAAAGGTGTTTGCTGCCAAACCTGAAGATGTGAGTTCAAACTCTGAAACTCACAAAGAAGTAGAACTGACTGCTACAATTTGTCCTCTGACATATACACAAACCCTGTGGCACATGGTCACCAACATCCACCCCCTCACACATATATGTACACACACGAGTAAAGGAATGTAAAACTATTAATTAAAAGTAATGGTATAAAGTCATTTAGGTCATGATTATAATAATTTTTGGTGATATGAGAAAATAATCTTTAAGTGAAAATTTGGAAAAAGGGAAAATGAGCTTCCAATTTAATGAGAATAGAGTAAGAGACTAGAATCTCACAAATCTAAAGGCGAGCAATATCTTAAAATACTGTGGATGAATTTAATTCCCTTTTCCTTTTTAGTAATTTGCTGCAATAAATAGAGCATAGGGCACGTAGAAATCTCCCTTATTCTGTTTGGTTAGTTTATGAATTATTTTATAATTAAGCCCTTTAATTTATCTCTTTTTACATATTGTAAACCAGGAAATAGTTCATGGTAAGCATCAGAACCCTTTATATTTCCAGCAGGAAAGTACAAAAAAGCATGACCCTTCTTTCTAGGAAATGTTTGCATAGAAAACAAATAATCATGAATACTCAGCCACTGAGAAAGCAGACTGAGCTTCAGCATTCTCTTGTGTAAACATTGTTTTTCTTCAAGCTCTTTGATTTCTCAAATTAACTTTAAATCACACACATAAAGTATCCTACCAAATAATTCCATTCCAGCAAATCTGATGATGAGTGCATGAGCCTTATAGTACATCCCAGGGAAATTCCTTCAGGGTCCATTGTTCTATGTTCTGAGGCATTTGTTTCAGTGATTTGTTATCTCTCCAGGCATAGTTGCTCCTTTGCATAAACGAGTAGCAAATGGCAGCCTACTACAATTAAGACTACAATGTAAGGGCCAGCATTCTGAGAGAACCTGCAGTGTACAACCCCTCTGTAAATAAGGGCTCTGCAAGTAACTTGGACAGGGTTACTATCCCCCAGATTGGATCCTTTGAATTTCTGACCTCTTCTGGTCATTCATTTTCTCACAAATACTTTCTTTCTTAATATCTGCGCCACCTTCTATTTCTTTCAATATTTTTGTACAATTGCTTCTTCTAGGGCACATGAACCTGAAAATCCCATATGATAAACATCAGACTCCCATATATACTTATAACTGCTAGCAAGCCAACCAGGAGGGAGGATTTATATTTCTAATCTCTTCAAAACTACCTACTTAATTTCATGGGCATCTGAGAGCAGCTCATAGTGCTTTCTGTCTCTTCTTACTTAAGGAACAGGCCCATCAAATGTCAGTTTATTTCTGCCTTTTTTCCCAGCTTCTCGTCATATTGGAGGCTGATGAAAACAGCTGGCTTGGGAATGATCTATGCTTCAAGGTTAACAAAAGCCCTGGTGGGGGCTGGGCTTCCATGGTGTAGGTGTGATGTGAAAACCAGTTGCACCACCACACCTAGTACCAGTGCATGACTCTGGGATGCTGCAGTTCAAGTGTGTCATTCAAGGCAAGTTCCTGATAGAGGTAAAGTTTGAGATCTGTTCTAGTAAGATACAGTGCCAATATTACAGTTGAGGGTTCAATCTCAGGGCCCTTTTGTAGAGAATTAGTAGAGTTAGTTCAGAGCAAACTTGCAGGAGGAAATTTAGTTGATAAGGAAGGCCCAACTCATGATGGATGGTACTAGTGCCTGAGCATATGAATAAAGTGGAAGGAACAGGTTGAAAAAGTTGGCAAATTAGGGGGTGACATCCAATACCCATCAGGATGGAGCCAAGGGCAGTGCAGGAACAGCAAACCTGAAAAAAAATCAACAAACCATAATTTAGAAAATCAGAGACTCTACATCAACCACCTGGAGCCAGGCCAGCCTAATCTCTCCCCATCCTAAAGCTCAGGGAAATTTGTGGAAAAGGGGGCAGTAAGATTGTAAGAGCCTAAAGATGGGGAGGAGCAACAATACACAAGAAACTACACAAGTTAGGGCCGAAGAAATCATAATAGGACTTTGCATGACCTGCACAATGACCAACATATCATTGAACCCCCAAAGTCTAGCATGGATCACAGACACTAGGATCCTTAGAGGCAAGGGATTAACAGCCACAATAGTGTTCCTATACTAAAGGGGAACACACACACACACACACACACACAAAGAGCTCTAGGCAATGCCACTGGGTCCTTACACCTCATCAGAGAGGAGGACCCAGAGGGAAGTTTGACATACACACTAACAGATGGTCCACGAATGGGGGGAGGGGATACTGGGAGAAAAGGAGGGAGGGGGAAAGGAAAGGGAAAAGGTGCGGAGGCCTGATCATTTACAACTAAGGGGGTATGAACTCACCAGAAAGGGAGAGCATATAACCCGGCAGATTAAAAAGTAACCATTTTGCAAATGGGTGATTGACCCCTCCCATTGCCTAACGCCGTATGACCCTGCGATTCCACTTTTGGGTATAAGTATTACATCTACCCTTGAATGTGCTCTTATAATAAGACTCCAGTTTAATAGCTTTCTGTCTCTGGCCAGGGGGTGACATACAGTGTCCATCACGATGGAGTGAAGGGCATTACAGGAGCAACAAAACTGCAAAAGAAAATCAACGAACCACTATCCAGAACTTCAGAGACTCTGTATCAACCACCTAGAACTAGGCCAGTCTATTCTCTCCCCATCCTGAAGCTCAGGGACATTTGCAGAAGAGGGGGCGGTAAGAGTGTAAGAGCAAAAGGATGGGAGGAGCAATGATTTGCAAGATACTCCACACAAGTTAGGGCCGAAGCAATCATAATTGGACATTGCATGCCCGGCGCAATGTCCAACACACTATTGACCTCACAAAGTCTAGCATCTGCTAAAGGCATCAAGATCCTTGGAGGCAAGGGATTGACAGCCACAGTAGTGTTCCTATGCTTAAGGAGAACACAGGGAAGGGTTCAGGGAAATGCCACTGGGTCCTTGTTGGAGAGGAGGGCCCAGAGGAGAGTCAGGCATGCACAAAAAACGACTCTGGGAATCCGGGCGGGAGGCACGGGGGGGATGGGATAGGAGGGGTCAGGGGAGGGGGAAGAGGGGGTTCGGGGGGGAGGAGGAGGGAGGGAGGGAACTGGTGTACCTATTAAGTTTGTATGAACTGAAATAATAATAAAAATGTATTATAAAAAAAAAAGGTGGGGAGGGAGCAAGGGGATCCAGGGAGAGGTGGAGGGAGGGAGGGGAATTGGGTACTTATCAACTTTGTATGAGTGGAAGAAATAAAAAATAAAATTAAAAAAAGAAAAAGTTGGCAAATTTTACATTGTCATCAGATAGCATCTATAGCCTGGAACAAGGATTTTCCCTCTTGGTTGTATCCAACAGCTGTGGTTTGAAATGTGAGCTGTCCTCCACAGGGTCATGTATTTGTTTGGGAAGGTCATAGCACCTTTAACAGGTGCTTGCTAGAGGAAGGCAGTGACAGGGGGTAGGCCTTGAAGTTAATTAGCTCCACCCTACTTGCAAGTCTACTCTTGCAGTTGGTAGTTTTGCAGCTCTGAACTTCCAAGATGGCTGTGACTTAGCCACCTCCAGCTTCTTCCAGTCAATTATACCCTTTCTACCTTAATGGCAGAACATTTTTTTAATTTTATTTTTTATTTATTCCACTCATACAAAGTTGATAAGTACCCCATTTCTCCCCTTAAGTTGTTTAGGCCTCAGTGGTATCTCACATCAACACAAAGAGTAGCTAATATACCCACCTATCTGATATGAAAGTATTATAAAGGCATCTTGATATTATTGCTTTCTTTGTTTTGTGATTACAAAACCTCCTCAAGAAAATTTTCCTATATTGAAATAGTTGCAATTCAAGACAATTTGAATCTCTATTCCTAGGTTATGATCACTAATATTTGGCTCCACAATAAACTACCTCTTATCCTTTTGAGGTAAAAGTTGTGATTTTTCCATTTATACTTACATAGCAATGAATTTTTTCAAAAGTTATTTCTTACAGCACGTTATGTTCTCAGAGGCCCAGGTGGTAAAAGGTTTCCAGTTTTTGCTTAAAAGCAGTTCCTTTCACATGCTAATTTTGAGTTTTATATTTTTCAGTCTCTACTCTCTTGTCATAGGGCAGTAGGATTAAAGTCTGGACCTAGTGCTATACATGGTTCCTGTATTGAGGAGTATGGTATTACAGTGCTATGGGCTCGGGGTGTATTTTATTCACAAAATAATGAATTATCACAAGGAAAATGGTGAGAATGCTTATGTTCATTTATTGCACCCTTACATAAGAAAATCTCTCCCTAAACCAAGATGTGCCTTATTGCAGAGGAAAATTAATGAGGCAGAAAATCACAACTAGTCAGAGTGTAGAGCCCTATCAGGCCATCAAAATCTCTCCCCATACCAAGAATCAGGTAATCTTGCAGAAGAGGAAATAATGAGATTTTTAAGAACCTAAAGGTGGGCTGGTCAAGACATTCCAGTCACAAGAGGGCTATTGCATCAAGGAGCTGATTGCAATGAGATTTACTACCACCAGATCTACACAATGACTGACATATCACCATTCACCGTGGACCAGCAAGGATCTCAGGAGAAACAACTACATTCAGAATCTCTGGGACAGGTGCTATACAATAGACAGGGAGACTTCCTACTCATGATTTTGTTCACTGAGGGGCCACATATACTACTACAGAGAGTAGCACAGTAATCCCAAAGGGAGTCCTGTGAACTACAAATGCAGTGAGACAGGAGGGCAGTAGAGGGATGTTTGAATTGGTGAAAGGAGGAGAAGTTGGGAAAGGAGGTTGGTGGAAAATGAGGGGGATGGGAAATACAAATTCATTTTATTTGCATATGAAAAATTATCAATAAAAGTAAATGAAAATGGAGAAACGGCAGGACCTGCTGGAAATCTAGGGATGGGAATTCTGAAGTTGAAGAAAGAGGCAGAGATGATGACAAGACAGTCATATCTTTTTTTTATTCAATTGTACGTGTATGTGTATGTGCACATATGTGTGTGTGTATGTGTGTAGAACCACGGGCGAATTCGGGAACCACCATGGATGCTTCCACCTCCTCCTTGTTTACTCTGTCCTGGGATTCACAGGCTCTGCCCTACCAGGACCAGAAGCTCAGGCTGTCCCTGCTTCTGCCAGTCGTCTATACATGGGGTCTAGGATCTGAACCCAGGACTTTCCGCCTGCAAGGCAGAGGCTTAAACCCTGAGCCACCTCTCTAGCCCCAAGACAGTCATATCTTTAGAGCAAGACAAGAAAACAGAAAGAAACAGAAAACAGAAAAAAGAACCATATCTGGAGACATCCTTAAGGCGGCTAAGTCTGCTTTGAGCATGTCATTTACATTAAATGTGTATCTATTGAACTTACTTCACAGGGACATCAATGCAATATATCATATTTAAATTAAAATTCATCTATCATATATAGGTAGAGGTGTCACCTTGAGTTGAGGGTTTGAAGTCTGGTCACATTTGTAGAGAATTAGTAGTTGAGTTAAGCACAGACCAAACCATCAGGAGATTTTCTAGTGGATGGGGAAGACACAGCTCATGGTGAATGGGATTAGTCCCAGGGCAGCTGAATAACTTGAGGGAACTATTTGAGAAAGGGGCCATCCTCTCTAAGGTGGTATGTGGAGATGGTGTGGCCAGTTTCCTCACCAACTGTGTTAGTGTGAGCTTTCCTGCCAACTGGACTAAGAACTATAACCAGACTATGGTAAGAGAATAAATCCCTTGCTCTCTTAAATCATTTGATGGTGCATTCATCAGCAAGAATGCAGGTGAACTGCAATGATATCTTAAGCTCAATTAATAAAATAAAATTTTAAAGTGTTTACAAAATATTTTCATTTAAAAACTGGAGTGTACATACCAATCCTTTACTGAATAGAAGCTTGGCTGCATTGATCATTTTTTTTATTTGCTGTGACAAGATGCCTGACTTAAAGGATAAAGAAGGGCATATTTTCTTTCCTTATTTGATTGACTACAGTCAGCTCCATGAGGCATTAAATAGATAAGTGAGATTATTAGTTATCAGTAATAAATCCTTAATAAATATCATCTTTATTTTATCAGTGAGATTTCCAAACATGAAAAAAGAAAATAACACAGATTTTAAAAATATGAAAAAAGGAATTTCAATCAGATCTATGTCTCCAGGGTTCTGACAATTTATATTTTGCCAAAATCACAGGTGATACCTAGGTGAGAAAGAAAGCATGTGATTAAGTAGAGATTTAAGTTTGATGTCAAGAATCAAATATTTCTGGAGAGGTGGCTCAGGGGTTAAGCCTCCGCCTTGCAAGCAGAAGGTCCTGAGTTCGGATCCCAGATCCCACATATAGATGCCAGGCGGAAGCGGGGGCGACCTGCGCTTCTGGCCCTGGTAGGGCGGAGCCTGTGAATCCCGGGGCAGAAGGTGGTGGAGGCGTCCGTGGTGGTTCCGGAATTCGCCCGTGGTCCTACACACACACACACACACACACACACACACACACACAGACACACACGCGCGCGCGGGGCGCGCACATACATACGCACATTTGCACAGTTGAATAAATAAGAATAATAATAAAAAAATTTAAAAAAAAGAATCAAATATTTCTAAAAATCAAAAGAAAACAAGACTATGTGGTAAGAAATGCAAATATAGAATTATCTTACTGCTTTCTGAAAGGTTAATATCATCTTCTTTGCTTTTTTATTATTTATTCAATTGTGCGTGTGTGTGCGTGCATGTGTATATGTGTGTGTGTCTGTGTGTGAGTGTCTGTGTGTGTGTGTGTGTGTGTGTAGAACCATGGGCGAATTCAGGAACCACCATGGATCGACTCCACCTCCTCCTTGTTTACTCTGCCCTGAAATTCACAGGCTACGCCCTACAAGGACCAGAAATGCAGGCCACCCCCGCTGCCCTCCGGCGTCTATATGTGGGGTCTAGGATCCGAACTCAGGACCTTCCGCCTGCAAGGCAGAGGCTTAACCCCTGAGCCACCTCTCCAGCCACAATATCATCTTCTTTAATATTCATTATTAACATGTACTATATGTACTAATAGGCTTCTTAGCAACATTTTCATACATTATTGTTTTATTCTTTTCCAGTATAGGTCTTGTGCCTCCTCGCTCCCATTGATCTCTTCTTTCCAACAAGTGTCTCACATATGTTCATGTATCATGTTATTTTAGGGTGTGTATGTGGGTGTGGGTATGTAGGAAAATGGGAGTAGGTTTGGGGTAATTGTGTTTCCAGGAGTTTAATTGAGGGCAGTTTACAGGAGTATGAGTGGAAATGATTTAGGAGCATGGGCACCTTACCAGTTTTTAGTCTATTGTTTCTGCAATGGCTCTTTTTTTTTTCTTTGCCAATTCTTTTTTTTAATCTTTTATTATTATTATTATTTATTCAACTGTACGCATGTGCGTGTGTATGTGCCCGCGCGTGTGTGTGTGTCTGTGTGTGTAGAACTACGGACGAATTCGCAAACCACCATGGACTCCTCCACCTCCTTTTGCCCTGGGATTCACAGGCTCCGCCCTACCAGGACCAGAAACGTGGGCCGCCCCCGCTTCTGCCTGGCGTCTATATGTGGGATCTGGGATCTGAACTCAGGACCTTCTGCCTGCAAGGCAGAAGCTTAACCCCTGAGCCAACTCTCCAGCCCCGCCAATTCTTGAATTGTCCTTGAAACATGCCCCCAAATTGTCCTTTGCTCCCTAGTGGAAGGATCACTTATCGCAACACAACTTTTCAATTATTCTTTCATAAATAAAGATTCTTCAGTTTATGACTGTTTTAACCAGTAATTTTATTCTTCCTGTGTTCTTTTATTGTTTTATTATGCTTTCTGACTCTATAAAGTCATACTTATACACATTGCCTTCATGTTTAATACATCATGCCCCACTTCTTGCTACTTCCTACAGCTCCTTTGTAGTTACTGTCATAAGCAATTAGTACATTTTTTTCCAATTTTAAAAAGGCCTCTTTATTGATAAAATAGGTTCCTGTCAAGTACAAATTCTCCAACATAAGTTAAAAGGTTCTGCTTAAAAAAAAAATACAAGGGATGGAAAACTTGCTAAAAAACAAAGTAAATGTCATTTAACACAATGGCTTTAAATTATAACCAAAAACTAAATAAAGGGATAAAGCAATTACTATAAGAATAATTATTGTCAAATAACGTCTAGCACAGCTGCCTCAGTGAACTGCCTCAGAGTTCATTGACCATGTAGCTTCTCTCACACTCTTGGCTGAGGAAACTGAACCAGCTAAGGGTCTGTCCTATAAAACAACAGAAAACCTTAGAGACAGGAAAATCATTTGTTTCTAAATATTAATTAAGGCCTCTGAATGAGAAATTTGTGTGAAATGTGGACCATTAGCCCTTTTATACCTAGCCTCAATCAACTTACTCATCTCAATTGATTTAGTACCTTTTTTTGTAGAAAATTATTGACCTTGCCTCAATTTTCATCAAAAATAATTCATAAATAGATACTATATTGAATTTAATGTGAAAATATTCAGGGTGAACATCCAAGACACTTGAGTATAATTCTTATTGAAACAAATTTTGTGTGAGAGAGCAGACAGATGTATACAATTGTACATGTTGAATTTCAATCTTAAAATATCCAACAATGTCAAGTAGTCAAAGAAAATCCAGCATATTGTTTTTAAAATACTGAAAACCTCAATGGTTTTTAAATCTAATTTTAACCTATGTGTGTGAAGTACCTTTTCTCTTTATGTAAATAACCGATAAAATGCCACATAACTCAATGTGTATTCTCAGTTATAGCATCATAGTAGACAACCACTAATGTGGAAAACAGAAATACCTTAATGGATTATTCTTCCATTTTTTCTTTGTTTC
This sequence comes from Typhlomys cinereus, assembly GCA_023101885.1. Lineage (NCBI taxonomy): Eukaryota > Metazoa > Chordata > Mammalia > Rodentia > Platacanthomyidae > Typhlomys > Typhlomys cinereus. The sequence continues at coordinate 1,177,136 of JALPQD010000537.1, read as the reverse complement.
AGAAGTCACATAACCAGTCTTTAGGTGGACATGTTACCCTTTATTTTCTGTCTCAAGAGTGTCCAGTAATAGAGCAAGTACAATGTTTCCTATCAAAGATTCTTGAGTTGTCTATGGGTTAAGGGGCTTGTGCTTCAGCTTCAGCTTGATTGCACTGGATTGCTTGGCTTTGCACGAGTTTTGAAAACATAAAATTGACCAATCTTAAGTCATTTTTTCTTATTAAATGAAATGAAATAATGTATGTAAATCATATTTTTGATAACAGTTTTTGTTATACAGTTTTGTATGTGATGTGTGTATGGATGCATGTGTGTGTGTGTGTATGTAATGAGCCATAAGCTCTTAAGGATTTCTTTTACCATGAAAACAATAAAACATATGTAAATCAGAGACTGGGGGATCCTTATTACTTCTTGAAATCCTTATTATAGATAGTGAAATGATGCAGAGAAGTCATTTCTTGCCTTTGATTTGTTTCCAATCTCTGCTGGCCCGATAATTCCCTCAGGAGCCTCCCAGTAGACTATAGTACTTCAGATGGCGTTGCCACTGTACTTAGCCAAAGTAGTCACTGGTAGGAGATCAAAGGCTATGAAATAACAAGGCTGGAACATGGGCTTCCTGCATTCTTTCTATCTTTAATAATTCTAAGCAATTTGTGGCCTTCTAAGTGAATATGTTCTAAGGAGCTCTATATATCTGATCTTACTTTGACTGACTTTGACTGACTTACTTTGACTAACTTTGATAAAACACTTAACCTTGGAAATGTATAAAAAGATATGTTGCTAGTAATGCTAGGAGGATGCAGCAGTCTTTGTTAATTCCCCAGACCTTGTTTCAGTTACTCTGCACAGTTATTGATTAAATTCTCAACCAAGGGCTTACAGGAACAAGGACTTTTATTCTCTCTTACAATAATGCAGTCACAATTCCTTGTGTAGCTTGACAGGAGAGTCCACACCAAAATCAAGGGCCAAGGGAACTGGCCATAACATATCCACCTAATAGTTGGCTCTCACTTGCCAGACCATAATTTCTGGCTAAGTATACAGAAGAATTTTCACTTCTTCAATCAGCTTTCTATATTTTATTCACCTGTCCAAGGCCTAGTCCCATCTGCTATGGGCTGATGTTCTCCTCTTTTTTTCTGTGCTTAACTAAACTAGTAATTCTCTACAAATGTGACCAGAGCTCAAATATCAAGTTGACACCTAATCTAACCATGACAATAAAGAAGACTAAACTGAAATAAGTTCATCAAAGGGCTGTGAAGATACCATCCAAAAGAAACTATCTGAGTTAGTACAAAGTAATGTAAATTATTTTTAAAATAGCAATACAAGTACATCTTAAAAGACATTATTTTACTTGTTCTTCTGTCCAAAATAAACAATCACATTGCCTAATTTTTGTGTGTTTTTTATTAGAAAATTGAACAGAGCATTAATTAATCACACAGATGCACCAATTTTAAAAAGTTAAATTTTTCATGCAAAACAAAAGTTCAAGTCTTTCATTCTTTGGAAATTGCTAGAAGTTGTCTCTAGAAAAGATGATTTTGTATGCATTACACTGGAAATGCAGTGTAAGAAAAGACTGATTTTCACTTAGTTTCTGTTGTGTAGAATATAAATGAGACTTTGTTTAACCTTAGAAATATGAATATATCCCTTTGGCTTCATAAAACTTACATATATAGATATATTTATAATTTTATGTATATAAATGTCATTTTAAACTGAATATTACATTAGAATTATTTGTTATATTCTTATTTTATTATATTATTTATTTATTATATTCTTAAAGGAAAATTTCATGGTTTTTATTATAATTCTTGTTGGAAACTTTATTCTTACTATTTTATTTATTTATTTGAAGTAGAGAAAAAAAGGAGTGAGAGAGTAAATACATACCATAGCAAATGGTGGAATATAGTAATCCACTACTTTTGGAAGTCAGTTCTATACTTCTGCCATTATTCTTTGCCCAAAATGAGGTTAATAAGAATAATTAGTTCATTTAGGAAGAAGTTATTATGACTTAGTTCTGAAGAAGAACTCTTCTATGTCATTGGGGAAGGAAAGTACAAATAAAATTAGCAAACTTGATGCTTTTTCTTAATCTACTTGTAGGAAGGGCACCAAAGGGGAGGCAGGGAGGGGGATGAAAGAAAGGGGGAGAGGGGAAGAGTGCAATGGGGGATAAGTAGGGAGGGGAGGAGGGGAGGGAAAGGACATGAGTATCAATTGAGGTTGTATGATTAGGAAAAGAAATAAAATGTCAGAGAAAAAAAACAAATAGAAAAAAAGGAGAAAAAGCAGAGATTAGTGTGAAGGTAGTCACTAATGAAAATAGTAGCAAAGTGTTTTGAAATTTGTGGACATAAAATAAGAATGATAGACTTGATTTTAGATTGATTAGTGAATACCAGCAAAAGAAAGTTCTGAAAGTATCAAAACTTGTTTCTTATATTGCAGTTCATAGTCAAGATGTTCTCACATTCAGTCCTGCATTAAGTGTGACATGAACATTTACATTTTTTCATGCTATAGAATCATCCTGTCATGAGTATTGCCATTCAGGGAGGAAGGAATGCTGCTACAAGTAATGAAAGAACACTGCATTTGATCAAGTATGAGTCCTTTAGCTCACACCACTCTTAACACAGTCACATGAAGACAACTCAAATCTAACAGATGTGAAATGTTGTCTTCCTGAAGATCAATGACAAGGAAGTGAGCTTGGATTTGGCAGCTACTGGTGCGGGTGTGAGTCTTGCAATATGTGAGTCTTCTTTGGAATATGCCAGATGTTAATGACACAGGGCACACAGGTCAAGACACAGGCTTTTCTACAGACACTAGATGAAAATACCCTTAGTCTGGCTGTGATAACCTTCTTAAAAGCTCATTCTGGCAGGCATGTAAGTCATGCTCACAATGTCAACTGGATGAGGAGGGTTACTGGGCATTTGACAGTGACTGGGCTCACATTCACGATTTCAAATGGATGAGGATCACCGGGCATTTGAGAACAACTTGGGCTACTTAAGTGAGTTTTCCTGGCCAGCCTGAATTATTACTGATAACTGTTCTCTGGAAATCAAAAACAAAACAAACCAAAGTAAAGCTCGTCTCCTAATAAGTAAATATAATTATTGTTGTTACTGCTTTGAGAGAATATGGAATCGATGCTAAAATATAAACCAAGAGTGTATGATTAGTTCTTATGATCTGTCATATTATTGAAGACATAATACTCAATAGAAAATTTTCTAAGATTTTTCTATGGAATTAAAATTAAAATTACTCGACTGTAGTGACTAACTTCTTGATATTTTAGTGGCTTACTTCTGACCATTCATGCTCTTTCCCTATATCCTGAAAAAATATGCTTTGTATTACGTTAATCTGTATTAGGTCCCCTGTTACTTCCTGCCATGGTTTGAGTGTGAAATGATTCCCACAGGGTCATGTGTCTGAATACTTGGTTCCTAGCTACGTCTTCAAGAAGTTTATGGAAACCTTAGGAGTTAGAGCCTACTGCAGGACTTGGGCAGGCCTTGCAGTTTGATAACCCTGTTCTCTTTCTCTTGCTCGCTCCTTTCTTTCCATCCACACTGCATGTAATTACAGAGTAACAGACTGCCAGTCTTCTGCACTGATGCCATATTTTCTCTATCTGTCACCATGTTTTTTCTATGACAATAAACTCCTCCTCTAGAACCATCATTCAAAGTAATAAGCTCTTTCAGTCTTAACTTGCTTGGGTCAGAATATTTTATCAGAGCAACTAAATACTTAGTGGAATAGATATATTTTAGAAGTCTTAAAAAAGATGACTTAATCTCAGTAATGTGCTAAAAAATTAATAAATATCTACATTCAAATTCAGTATTAAAAATAAATTTCTAGAAATTGGTTTTATATATATACATGCTTGTGTGCATGTGTACTCCAGACTTACATGCTAATATTCACATAATATTAAAAAAAGTTAAGTAAGATTAACTGTAAGAATATTTCTATCATTTTCTTCTCAATGAGATGACTCACTTGGAAAAAGATCAAATCAATTTCAAGAAAGATATTTTCTACACTGAAGGCCATTGTTTGAAACAATTCCCCATTACTGGGTCATTAACATCTGGCATATTCCAAAGAAAAGAGGAACCAACATCTCTACAAAGCACTTTTCTTTGAGGTCTATTTTCTTTCCTGATGACCTGCTGAGGCTAGTATCCAAAAATAAGCTAACTATGAAATAAGATTCTTCCCCCATCATTCCCAGATTATGGAAGTTCTGGTGCTGACCACAGATCTGAATAAAATAAAGAATGCTGACAGTAATTAAAATCAAAACTAGTATCTTCAATTTACCTTATACGGTTACTAGTAGGCTGTTTGCAGGCTAACAGACTACTTATTCATAAAAATCTGAGTTCTTCAGAAAATAACATGAAAATTATCCCGGATTACTAAACTAACTCAGCATTTACTGGGCAAAATAGTTATGTAGAATGAGAATGTATCTATGTGAAAAAGTCAGCTAAGTTATGATAGCAATGCTATAGAAACATACAGATACCTGTAATAACAGCTCTCATTTCAAATTTATTCTATGCAAAACAAATGCCATGCTCTCACTGATTTACTTATATGAAATGCTTATTTTATAGTGCCTCATTTTCTTTATGCAGATATGAAAATTTGTGGCTCAGTGAATGAAATCATCAATCATAAATCAAAGCAGTAGTGTTATTTATGTCACAACATTTGGTGTTAACCACTCAATCAACTGCATTTGTACAAATGGACACTATACATTTAAATAATTTTGATCTGCCTCTGCTTGAGGTTTGTTCCTCTCACTGTACTTCATGTCCCCTTCTTTTTACATGTCTCCTACAAGATCAACTATCCTAAATATTGTTATTTTAAATGTATAAACTCTAGGGTAATTATTTCCTAAGACACTGAAATCCAATAATTCTAGAGATAGTAGTAGTCTACAAACAGTGAATACTGCATTTAAAGCAAAGTTACACTTTGTTGAGAGAGCGAGGTTTGCATTATGGCTTCCTATCTTATGACTAGGAATGATGTTACAATATATAGGTGTTACACATTTCTGACAACACTAATTTATAATTTAAGTTGCTTTGAGTTTTCTTTTTTGTTGTTGTTCTTAAAAAGCATAAGTGCTTATTTTATTTATTTTTATTTATTTTTACATAGATATACAAGCTCAATGGGTAGGTATATTCTTCCCTCTCCCCTTCCTTCCTCCCTTCCCATTTCTGTCTCCCTATCCCTACCTTCTTTCTCCTTTCCTCCCTCCCTCCCCTTTCTTGGTGTTTTCTGCCTGTTCCCTCCCAATGTCCAGATGGTCTGTTTATATGTGCTATTAAGTTCCTTCTAAGTTGTCTACACTAGGGAGGGTTCAGGACTCTGTGGAATACCTTGCAGCCCCTTCTTGGGCCTCCCACTAATATGGGAATTCTGTTATATCTGTTTAACTCCTTGCCTTTAAAAACCCTACTGCCTAAAGCCATCTCCTGGAGTCTATGGGGGCCTGTGGATATATCAGTCATTGTGCAGGTCAAGTAAAGACAAATCACATTGCAATGAGATCCTGGCTACAGAAGCCCAGATATAAGTGGAGTATTTTGTGCATCTGTGAACCTGTTATATTCCTTTGCAGTCATAATAGGTGTTACTGAGATTTGCCTTTAAGTATGTCACTAAGAAGGATTAAAACTAGGATCTACTTATAAGGGAGAACCTGTGGCATCTAATTTTATGTGCTTGGCATACTTTGCTTGGTATAAGTTCTTCTATTCCATCCATTTACCAGAATATTTCAACAATTCATTTTTTGATGGCTGAGTGTAATGGTTACTCTTAACTATTGCTGAGAGAGAACACTCAAAGTCAAACAACTTAAGGGAGAAAAGGAAATTTTTTTTTCACCTTACCAGAGGGGAGATACAGCTGGCTGGCCAAAGCTGAAGTGAGGCTAAATCACTTTCATTCATGAAGCTGGTGGCTGAAAGCTGAAGAATTCCTGGAGAGTATCTTTTCTCTTCTCAGTCTCCTGTTCTGTGGTTCTTTCATCTGGTCTGCTGCTGGGAGGTTCCAATGAGAACTAGGGAGGTTCCACTTGGACATAGGGCTCGTCTTTGTATTGTCCAGATAATCCCTTCAGGTGGTCTCAGCTGATCTTAGTTAATGCCAGGTGTGTCAAGTGTCCCCCAGGATTACACTGAGTAATATTCCATTGTGTAAATGTACCACATTTTCATAATCCTTTCATTAACTATTGGGCATTTGTGTTGATTCCATGACTTTGTTATTGTAAATATTGCTGCAATGAACATGGATGTACTCATGTAACTCTAGTGAAATGATGCACTTTGGGGGATTATTCAAAGTAGTGGTATAGCAGGGTTATATGACATTTCAATCCTTAACTTTTTTAGAAACTACTATAATGATATCCAGAGTAGATATAGAAGACTGCATTTCCCTTTTGCCCACATCCTTTCCAGTATTTGTTGCTGTACATATTTTAGATTTTATGATATCTCAGATTAGTTTGATTTGCATTTCCTTGATGGATAGGGAGATGAAACTTTTTAAGGTTTCTTTCACATTTCAATTTTATCCCCAAAAAAGTTTCTTTTAAGCTTTGTGGCCCTTTCTAATTGGGCTATTTTTTTCTATGGTGTTTAATCTTTTAAGATGTTTGTGCACTCTGGATATTAGACTTTTATTAAATGTGCAGTTAAAATTTTCTCCTATTCTGTAGGTTGTTTTTTTGCTTGGTATATAATCTCTATAGTTGAACAGGAAGGTATTTAATTTCATGAGATCTTATTTGTTGAATGTTAGTTCTAGCACCTATACTATTGGGGTTCTGTTTATAAACTGTTGGCCTAGTCCAATCAGCTTGAGAGAAATCTCTACTCATTCTACTAAGGTTTTTATAGTCCCTGGCCTAATATTAAATTCCTTCATCTATTTGGAGTTAATTTTAATGCATGATGACAAGCACGGGCCCAGATTTAATTTTCTGCATGTAGATATCCAGTTTGGACAGCACAATTTGTTGAAGATGGTGTTCTCTTTCAATTGAGTTTCCTGAGCCCCTATGTTAAATACCAGATAATTGTAATAGTATAGGATTATGTCTGGGTATAGGGTAAGTTTGACCTATGTGTCTGTTTCAGAGCCAGTGCCAGGCTGCTTTTATTATTATGGATTTGTAGTACAGATTAAGGTTTGGTATGGTGATATCTCCAGCAGTGATTTTCTTACTCAGGATTGTTTTTGCTATCCTGGACTTTTTGTGCTTACATATGAATTTTGAGATTGTTTGGTGAATTTCTTTTTTTTTTCACCCACATTCTATTTTTTTCCTAATCCTACAAGATCAATAGGCGCCCCCATCCTCTCCCTTCCTCCTAGACTTCCCCAGTCATTGCCCATTGCACTCTCCCCCCCTTCTTCCCTTCCTTTCACCTCCTTCCCTCCCTACCCCTCTCCCAGTCCCTAACCCTACCCCCTTCCTATCCACTGGGGCATACTTTTGGGTGGATACCAAACCTCCCTCTGAGTCCTCCACTCTAATGAGAGTAATGGATTCAGTGGAATAGCCCAGAGCCCTTTCTTGGGCTCCTGTTAGTATGAGAACTCTGTTATGACTCTTAACCCCTTGCCTTTAAGGATCCTACTGCCTGGAGTTTTCTCCCCTGTGATCCATGCTACACTTTGGGGATGTTTATGATATGTCAGGGATTGTGCAATTCAGGCAAAATCCAATTCTGCTGTTATAACCGTAACTTGTGTGGAAAATCTTGAATATTGCTTGTCCTCCCCATGTTTAGGTTCTTACAATCTTGTGTCCCGTCTCCCCCCCACCCCCGCAAGGTTTCCTGATCTTTAGGATGGGGATAGATTTTGCTGCTCTGGTTACAGGTGATTAATGTAGGGTCTTTGGTGTTCTGATTTATGGTTTATTGTTGCTTTCAGTTTTGTTTTTACTGCACCGTCCTTGGCTGCATCCGAAAGGTCACCTCCTAACCAAAAATAAAAAAACCGTTTAAGTGAACATCTTAATATAAGAGGAGCCTCAAAGATAGATGGAAAAATAGGAGTAGGACATACCAGTGAGGGGAGGTTAATTTCCCATTTGCAGGATGGTTGCCAACTATCTGTCAGTCCCTACACCCTCCCTGATTGGTGAGAACAAACCTATTCAGTTGCAAATGACCAGGAAGAGAAGTGAGAATGAGCTAAACCAGATTTCTAACTACATACATGCAACATTTGACAGTGACCTATATTCACGACTGAAGCTTGATCCCCTAACTCCTTTTTTTCTTTCGAGGTACTGCTTCTGTTTCCCTCCTTTTTATAAATTTTACAATTACAGTAGGTATCACAGAGATTTACCTTTGAATATATTATTAAGTTGGTTTGGAACTAGTATCCACCTACTGGGGAGTACATAAGGCATCTAAATTTCTGTGTCTGAGATACTTCACTCATTATAATTTTTTGTAATTCCATCCATTTACCAGCAAATTTCCTTATTAATTTTTGTGTCTGATAACAAGTATGGGTCCAATTTTAATCTTCTACATGCAGATACTTTGCCAGCACTGTTTGTTGAAGATGCTGTTCTTTTTCCATTGGATTTTTTGGGCCCCTTTGTCAAAGATCAAACAGCTGTAATTGTGTGGGCTTATATCTATGTCTTCAAGCTTATCCATTTATCTACATGTCTATTTTGAAGCCATACTGGGCTGATTTTATTACTATGGATTTGTAGTATAGATTAAGTTTTGGTATGGAGATACCTCCAATAGAATTTTTTGTTACTCAGGATTATTTTTGCTATCCTGGGCCTCTTGTGCTTCCATATGAATTTTGAGGTTGTTTAGTCAATTTCTTTAAAGAATAGCTTTGGGATTTTTATTGATATAGCATTGAATCTGTATATTGCTTTTGGTAGGATGGTCATTTTTATGATGTTGATTCTGCCAATCCAGGAGCATGAGAGGTCTTTCTACCTTCTGGTGTCTTCTATAATTTCATTCTTTAGGGTTTTAAGGTTTTCATTATAAATTTCTCTTTGTTGGTTAGATTTATACCAAAGTATTTCATTTTTTTAGGTGTTATAGTAAATGGGACTTTTTCAGTTTTTTCATCTTGGGTATATAGGAAGGCCCCAGAATTTTGCACATTTATTTTGTAACCTTCCACTCTGCTGAATCTATTTATTAGTTACAGAAATTTCCTGGTGGGGTTTTTAGGATCACTTAGGTACATAATATTGTCATCTACAAATAAAGATATCTTGATTTCTTGCTTTCCAATTTGAATCCCTTTTACCTGCCTCTCTTGTCTTATGACTAGATAATATTTCAAGTACAATATTGAATATAAGTGGTGAGAGTGGACAGCCTTGAATAGTTCCTAATCAAACCAGTTTTTCCCCATTGAGTATAATCCTTACACTTGGTTTCTTGAATACAGCTTTTATTATGTTGATATAAGTTCCTTCCATTCCAACTGTCTCTAAGATTTTGATCATAAAAGGATGTTGGATCTTGTCAAAAGCTTTTTCTGCATCTAAGGAGAGTATCATGTAATCTTGGACTTTGGATTGGTTTATATAATGGATTACATTTATTATTTGCATATGTTGAACAACCTTGTGTGCCTGGGAAAAAAAAACTACTTTTTGACAATGAATGATCTTTTTGATATGTTTTTTAATCTGATTTCTACGATTTTGTTCAGGATCGCATTCTCCAAAGGGATTGACCTATAGATTTCTTTTGTAGGTGTTATCTTAATAAGCTTTGGGATTAGTATTATATTAGCTTTGCAGAAAGAATTTAGAAATGTTTTTTCCTTTGCTATTTTATGGAACTGTTATAGGAGTAGTGTTGTTAGTTATACTTTAAATGTTCAATAAAAATCTGTGCTGAATCCATCTAGTCCAGGAAATTTTCTGATGGGAAGATTTGAGACTACTTCATCAATTTCTACTTCATCAATTTCCTCATTTGTTATAGGACTATTTAAGTAATTCAAAACTTCCTGAATCAATTTAGGTAAGTTATTCTTACTCAGGAAGTCATCCATTTCTTCTGTGTTATCATCACATTTAATGGAGTGTAAGAATTTCTTGGTTATCAGTTGTGATAACTCCATTTTCATTTTTAATTTTGTTAATTTGCGTTTTCTTTCACTTGATTTTGGTTAATTTAGCTAGGAGATGTATCAATCTTTTTCCCTTTTTAAAGATCTAGCTTTTCATCTGGTTGATTCTTTGCATCATTTTCCTCATATCAATTTTGCATATGTCTTCCCTGATTTTGCTAATCTCCTCTCCTATTACTTTTGAAATTGGACTGCTCCTTTGTCTCTAAAGCTTTAAGCTGCATTGTTATGTACTTGTGACATTTCCATTTTTTGATATAGGAATTAAGAGCTATAAACTTACCTCTTAGGACAGCTTTCACTGTGTCCCAGATATTTTGATATGTTGAATTTTCATTATCTTTCACTTTCTAGGAAATCTTGAATTTTCTTTTTAATTTCTTTCTAAACCCATGTCCAATTCAGCATCATAGTGTTAAGTTTCAAAAGTTCTGCTGATTGCTGTATTGTAGATGTCAAACTTTAGACCCTGGTGGTCTGACAGGGTACAGACTATACACTTGATCTTAACCAAAAGGCCGAGAAGCGATGACAGGATACAGACTATAATTTCAGATTTCCTATATATGTGGAGATTCATTTTGTGGCCTAATACATAGTCTATGTTGGAGAAAGTTCTGTGGGATGCTGAGAAGAATGTGTATTCCTTGGTGCTTTTATGGAACATTTGATAGAGATCCATTTCAGTAGGAGTTTGGTGTAGCTACAACATGTTTCTGTTGAGTTTTTGGGCTGTTGATCTATCCCATGTTGAGAGTACAATAATGAAATGCCCAAGTATTATCATTTTGAGATTGATTTCTCCTTTTAGACATTGCAGTGTTTGCTTAATGAATGTAGAGGAGCCCATATTTGGTACTTATATATTCAGTATTGTGAAGTCTTCCTGGTAAATTGTTCCTGTGACTAAAATGTAGTATCCTTCTGTGTCTCTTCTGATTTTCTTTGATTTGAATTCCACTTTGTCAGATAGCATAATTGCTACCACTGCTTATTTCCTGGTTTCATTAGCTTGAAAATTTTTTGACCAGCCTTTTACTTTTACAATATGCCTATCTTTTGTGGTGAGATGGGTTTCCTGAAGGCAGCAGGTGGATGGGTTGTGATTTCTAATCTTTAAATGACATTTTTTGACATATTATTAGTACATGAGATTCCTATGGGCTTACCTCCCACAGTCTTAGGGTGTTTCTGTCTATATTGCATCCACTCATCCCACCCTTGATACTTTTCCCAATTATCTCCCTCCTCACTCTACTGATTTGGTATCCTAAATATCCCCTTCCCATTCATTTGTCCCTTTTGACTCTTCTGGGTCATACAATAATTCTAAATCAAATACATTGGCAAGAATATCAGTACTAGCATCTGCATAAGAAAGAGAATATGTGATGCTTATCTTTCTGTGTCTGAAATACTTTGCTTAATGTTAAATTTTCCAGTTCCATCCATTTACCAGGAAATTCCATAATAACATCCTTTCCAATGGCTGAATAGTAGTACATTTTATATATTTGTGTATATATATATAAAAAATGTACCACATTTTCATTACCCATTCTTCTGTTGATGGGCATGTTAGCTGATTCCATTTTCTTGCTATTGGATAATATAAAGGAAATGGATGAATTCTAAAACATGTTTGACATACCAAAATTGACTCAAGATGAAATAGATACATTAAACAGTCTAATAACAGATGCAATTAAAACAGTAATTCCAACTATAAAAGCCCAGGACCAGATATATTCCGTGCCGAATTCTACCAAGCCTTCATAGGAGAACTAACACCGCTTCTCCTCAATTTATTCCTTAAAATAGAGAAAGAAGGTATACTCCCAAACACTTTCTACAAAGCCAGTATGATTTTGTTTCCAAACCCAAACAAAAACACTTTGAAGAAAGAAAATTATAGGTCACTCTCACTAATGAACACAGATGCAAAAATCCTCAGTGAAATAATAACAAACCAGGGCTGGAGAGGTGGCTCAGGGGTTAAGCCTCTGACTTGCAAGCAGAAGGTCCCGGGTTCGGATCCTAGACCCCAGGTATGCCGGGCAGAAGCGGGGTGGCCTGCATTTCTGGTCCTGATAGGGCGGAGCCTGTGAATCCCGGGGCAGAGTAAACAAGGAGAAGGTGGAGGTGGTCCATGGTGGTTCCCAAATTCGCCCGTGGTTCTACACACATGCACATACATACACACAGGTGCACACACGCACAATTGAATAAATAAAAAAAATTTTTAAAAATTTTTAAAAAAGGAATGATAACAAACCAAATCCGAAAACATATACAAAGGATGATAACCATGATCAGCTCAGGTTCATAACAGGAATGTAACCATGGTTTGACATTTGCAGTTTTCTGTTTTAATTATATCTTTATTTGGTTTTGCGATTAGTATAATACTAGCTTCATAGAAAAAATTGGAAGGTTCCTTCTTTTACTATTTTGTGGAATAACTTAAGAAGTGGTGGTGTTAGTTGTTCTTTAAATGTCTGGTAGAATTCTATGCTGAATCCATCTAGTCTCAGACATTTTTTGGTGGGAAGATTCATGATTACTTCTTTACTTTCCTCATTTATTATAGGACTATTTAAATAATTCAATTCATTCTGATTCAATTTATGCAAGTTGTCCTTATTTAAAAATTTATCTATTTCATTCTGATTATTGAATTTTATGCAGTATAAGTTTTTGAAATATGAACTTATATTTCTCTAAATTTCTTGGGTACCACTTGTGATACCTCCATTTTTATTTCTAATTTTGTTAAGCTGGTTTTTCTCTATCTTGATTCTGGTTAATTTGACTCAGGATTTATCAATGTTACTGATTTTTTTAGAAGAATCAGCTCTTTGTTTCATTGATTCTTTATATCCTTTTTGCTCTTCTCAATTGCAGATATGTATCCCCTGATTGCGCTAACCTCCTCTTTTCTACTACTTTAGGATTGTATTGTGGGATTGTATTGCTCTTGTGTCTCTAAAACTTTAAGTTGCATTGTTACTTAATGATGCAAAGTTATTTACTTGTGACATTTCTGTTTTATTTATAAAAGCATTGAGAGCTATAAACTCACTTCTTAGGGAGTTTTCATTGTGTCCTAAAGATTTTGATGTATTGTATTTTGATTATTGTCTACTTCTAGAAATTCTTGAATGTCCTTTCTTCCTGGACCCATTCCTCATTCAGGATCTTGGTATTTAATCTCCAAGAAGTAGTGTATTTTCTGCTATTTGTTTTGTTGTGGATGTCAACTTTTATTCTTTGGTGGTCTGATAAGGTCCAAGCTAGAATTTCAACTTCCCCATATATATGTAGATTCACTTTGTGGCAAAATATGTGGTTATTTTAGAGAAAGTTCTGTGGGCTACTGAGAAGAATGTGTATTCTTTGGTGTTTGGATGGAAAGTTTGGTAGAGAAGAATGTGTGTATTCCTTGGTGTTTGAATAGAAGGTTTGGTAAAGATATGTTAGGTTCATTTCGGTAATGGTTTGATTCAGTTCCAATATGTCTCTGTTTTTGACCAGTTAACATATCCAATGTTGGGTGTGAGGTATTGAAATTCTTGGGGATATGCATGCCCAATGACAGGGATGCAAAGAGCTTTGAGTTTCCAAGTGCTTATTTTTAATTACTGTAGAATTCTAAATTTTCTTTCATGATGTCCTTAAAAATAAATAAAATATTGTCACATAAAATGCACACTATAAAGCAGTTAATGTTTTCTTCATGTGTATTTCTATCTTTATCCCAGCCTCCAGATAAGTAGCACTCTTTGTCCTATGTTATTACAAATTTACATTTTATTGTCATGTTTCAGTCTTTGTTTCATCCTTTACAATTGAACAGAGTATTCTCCTCCTTTTTGATTGGAAAGCTTGCTTAATTTGACAACCAACCAAAAAAATCACTTCCTCTTAGGAGGATTACCTATTCTTCTCATGGAAAATTATTTGCTAAACTGTAAAATCTTAAAAACTTTCAATTTCTGCTGTGTTCTGATTTATTTGAGGGTTAACAGCTATTTCTACTGGTCTTTATGAAAATAATAGGCATTTCATGTGTAGGGACCACAACAGAGCTCTCTAGGCCTTGCTAATTGTGCTTTATACAAATTACAAAAAAAATTCATTAAGCACTGCATAAAGACACATTATTTAACTCTCCACTCATATAACATTTTGTGATATTGCTGTGTGTTGTGCTTTAAAAGTAGTGTGTGTAGCATGAATTGACTCACTGAGGTCTTATATTGTGGAGTATCTCTATATGAACTTAGACCATTTGTCTTCAAATTAACATTGATAAGCTTTATATGACTATTTCTTTCTATGTTAATGTACCAACTGAAAGTGATGACTTAGCTTCTACTTCCCATTGCCCTCATGTTGCTTCCTAAATACTGTGCACTTCTCTGTATCGTCTTCTGATAATTATCACTATCATCTTTTCATTTCTGGCAAGTACACGTTCATAGACAATTAAACAATAAATGGTTTTAAATGCATGCTTCCAGTACAAGTTCTTCACCATGAATTTGTTTCCTACATCCTGTTGACTACTAGCTTCTGAGAATGCATATTAGAACTCTGAGCTTAAAAATGTAACATTGTGTAATTTCTTTATATTACAATTTACTTACCTTTAAAGTGGAAACACTGATGTTTAATCTTTGGGTTTGAAGCATTTTTTCCTGAGTTATAATTATTAAATAAGCTTATATAAGAATTCATAAAACTACAAATTACTCTAAATGAGAATTATCATTACAATTTTTTTAACGATGTGATCATCGTACTAGTTAATATATCCAACCGGCTATTGATATTTCTTATCTTTCTGCCACAAGTATTGTGAAACTATGCTTTATGCTATACCAATAGTATTATACAATGTTCCTACTCTTTTCTGTTTACTTTCTTCAAACTTGCAACACCATCACTTAAGCTCTAAAACATTTTAACTATTGATGTTCTACATTCCTCCCAAATTTCAGTGACTTCACAGAAGAATTGCACCTGCATTATCATCATCCAGTCACAGAAAGCAAAGTCTGAGAGGAACGAGGTACTCTTGTCTATGACAGACAGGTCATTCAGGTCTCAAATAGTGAATTAATCTGAGTCAACTGAGTCAAGGAGTCCCACCTGGCATAACAGAGAGAAGAAAGCTCAATGCTTCTCATTCTTTGAAGCTCAAGTAATACAGGGTTCTTAAATCCACATCTTCTTGATCAGAGTACTCACAAACTCCACATAAAATAAAGCCATCTCTGAAAACCTTTAGTTCCTATGCAGGCAGACACTTCTCATAATCAGCTCTACACTATGGAAAGGAGCATGATATTTTACTTTAAATCAATTTATTTAATCTCTATTTTTCCTCTCCTTAATATTATAATGAACCACAAATAATGCTCTCTATTTCTGGTTAGCCTATACATAGAAGCAGAGATACTTCATGCTATGAATTTTACAAAGCAGAACTTTTTAAATTTTATTCACACAAGTACTTACTTCTAAATTTATGAGTTAAGAAAAATAAGTATTGAAATCATATGACCTGATGCTCATTTATCATGGTCCCAATATTAATAGTCACTGATTTCTATTCTACTACAGAAGTTCTTAAACTATGTGGATGAACAACTGTTTTCATAAATGTCTCTAAGGGGTTAGGTCACAGACAACTCTTTTTAATTTGGCTGTTGGTATATTTGGCAGCATCTTCCATTCTATTTTCCACAAATACTATTCATTCCTTCTTGTTGACTCTATACTTAATTACAACCCATCAATCTCACACTTAATGAACATAATGCTTCCATCATTTGTATTGCTGATTTCTTTTGTTTCATCTCTTTACTTCTCATTTTGCTGTCTCTTTAATTTGTTATCTAGACTATAACTGGTAATAGCCACCAAAACACATTCACATATCCAACCACAGTTTTAACATTTATACTATGTGCTGTAATTCTGTGCAAGAGAAAATAAACTAAAAATTTAACTATTTTCTTGCTTTGACTTCGACAATCTCATCTTTTGAAGTATTTTCTCCTTTGACTAATGTGTGCAAGAGAATTGAACATACTGTCATATAATTTTGACATAACCAATACATATTTCATTTTGAAATGACATTTAGACCTAGTTATAATATCAATGATAATTATTTATGTTTTTAAAGTTGTTCTAAGACATGAAAAATTATGAAGTAGGATTAAAAATTATCTTGGCTGTCATATGTCTAGAACATTACTGTTTATAAATACTATCATACAAAAATTTCATAGACCTTTCTTTTTGTTCAAATATATTAAAATTATTGCTTTTATGGTGTATCTTTTTTTATAGACCTTTCTAAATAATGAAAACTGAAACAAGCAAGTGAGTAGGTGAGAATTTAATTTGCATGTCTCCATTATGCAAAGTTATCTGAATACTTTCAAACATATTCTTGCAATAAGTAAGCATTTTTAAATTTTTTTCAAATCAATTAATTATTTATTTATTTTTCCAATCATACAAACAATAGGTATCCCAGTCCCCTCCCTCCCTCCACCCCTTCCCAGTCCCCCTTGCACCCTTCCCTTCCTTTCACTCCCCTCCGTGCTTTTCTCCCAGTACCCCCCTTTCCCCTCCCAATTCCTGAAGCATCCTTTAGTGTAAATATCAAACTTCACGCTGCGTCCTCCACTCTAATGAGGTGTAAGGACTCAGTAGCATTGCCTAGAGTCCTTTCTTGTGCTCTCCTTTAGTATTGGAACACTATTGTGACTGTTAATCCCTTGCCTTTAAAGATCCTAGTGCCTGTGATCCATGGTAGACTTTGGGGGGAGGGTCATTGATATGTCAGTCATTGTGCAGGTTATGCAAAGTCCTATTGTGGCTACTGCGTCCCTAACTTGTGTGGGGTGTCTTGCTTATCATTGTTCCACATCATCTTTAGGCTCTTAAAATCTTACCACCCCCCCTCTTCTGCAAATTTCCCTGAGCTTTAGGATGGGGTGAGATTTGACTGGTCTGCTTCCAGATGATTAGTGTAGGGTCTCTGATGTTCTGAATTATGGCTTGTTGTTGTATTCAGTTTTGCTGTTCCTGCACGACCCTTGGCTCCATCCTGATTAGTATTGAAGGTCACCTCGTAGCCAGAGATAAAAGGCTGTTTAAATGCAGCCTTACTATAAGAGTAGATTCAAAGATAGATGGAATAGGAAAAGGAGACCAGAGTGAGGGGGGTCAGTCTCCCATTTTCAGGATGGTTACCATCTATCTGCTAAACTCTATGTCCACCCTGACTGGTGAGATCCAACCCCCTCAGTTGCAAGTGGCCAAATAAGAAAGTTTAAAAAAGAAACAGCATAATTAATACCCAAAGCCCCCTTCCTGAACTTATGTTTTGTTACACATGTTGCTTTCTTTAACTTTAGCCTATATGTTTAGTGTACTCAATGATAAACAATGAGCACTATTATGAGAGCAATATTATTCAGCTGTATATTATTGATAGTGCTGGAATGAAAGATGAAAAGAAAATAAAACATGAATCTATGATTTTGATGTACATTGTCATGATAAGTTGCACATATATGAGTCTGAAAATTGCAAGCATCTGTGAAAGACAGAAATGCATGATACCATGCTTCTCTGGTAGAAAGATTCAAAAAATATATAAAGTAAAATGCAGAAGTGATAAAAATAACAAATGCAATATTTACACAAGAATCATGGTATTATATTTTTATGAGTTTTAAAACTATTGTATTTGCCCTAAAAATTTGTGGCATAACAACAGTTCCTATGGCACAGTCACCGCTACCAACTCTCAACAGTTGGGATCTTGTGAAATTAAAGAGCTTCTGTTCAGATAAAGAGATTGTAACACAAGCTCAAAGGCAACCCACAGAATGGGAGAAAATCTTCACTAACTACATATCTGATAGAGCTCTCTTATCCAGAGTGCACAAAGAACTTAGAAAACTAAACACCAAGGAAACTAATGGCCCAATTAAAAAATGGGCCCTGGAACTTAAAAGAAAATTTACTAGGGATGAAACTAAAATGTCTAACAAATATCTGAAAAATTGCTCCACTTCCTTAGCCATCAGAGAAATGCAAATCAAAATTTCCCTGAGATATCATCTCACCTGGTCAGGATGGCAAACATCCACAATACAAACAACAACAAATGCTGGAGAGGATGTGGAGAGAGGGGAACTCTCCTACATTGCTGGTGGGAATGCAGGCTCATGCAGCCACTCTGGTGAGCCATCTGGAGACTCTTAAAGAAATTAAAGATTGAAATGCCATATGACCCTGAGATTCCACTTTTGGGAATAACCCCCCCATGCAGCAGAGGTTCACCTCGACAGCACAAGTGCGACCATGTTCATAGCAGCAGTGTTTACAATAGCAAAGTCATGGAATCAATCCAAATGTCCAACACATGATGAGTGGATAAGGAAACTGTGGTCCATCTATACAATGGAGTACTACTCAGATATAAAAAATGATGAAGCACTGGAATTTGCCGGGAAATGGATGTCATTAGAGATAATTATATTGAGTGAAGTATCCCAGACCCAGAAAATTAAGCACCGTATGTACTCCCTAATAGTTGGCTCCTAGTACCAAACCCACCCAGCCCACCTAGAGACAGACACTCGATGATAAATCTCTATAATACAGTAATTGCAAGGAGTATGAACAGGAGGGATGGGGTATGAGGGCCACACCAGAAACATGGAGAGAGGGGAACATGTAACAGCAGAGAAAATAGGCCTCTATCAAGGACTGCAAGTAAGCAATGAGACATCTGGTTAAGTTCACAGACTTTCGTTCCTGATCATTTACAAATGAGTGGGTGTGATCTCACCAGAAGGGGATGTCATGTAGTCTGGCAGATAATATGTAACCATTTTGCAAATGGGTGATTGACCCATCCCTCACTGTGGTTTCCTACTTTTATTACATCTACCTTTGAATGTACTCTTACAACAAGCCTCTAGTTTAACATCTTTTTATCTCTGGCCAGGGAGTGACATCCAATATCCATCAGGATGGAGTGAAGGGCATTGCAGGAGCAGCAAAACCACAAAAGAAAATCAACAAACCATACTCCAGAACTTCAGAGACTATATCAACCACCTAGAACTAGGCCAGACTAATCTCTCCCCATCCTGAAGCTCAGGGACATTTGCGGAAGAGGGGGTGGTAAGAGTGTAAGAGCACAAGAATATGAGAGCAATGATATGCAAGATACTCCACACAAGTTAGGGCCGAAGCAATCATAATTGGACTTTGCATGCCCTGCGCAATGTCCCACACACTATTTACCCCACAAAGTCTAGCATTTGCTAAAGGTACCAAGATCCTTGGAGGCAAGGAATTGACAGCCATAGTGGTATTCCTATGCTTAAGGGGAACACAGGAAAGGGTTCAAGGAAATGCCGCTGGGTCCTTGTATGTCATAGGAGAGGAGGACTCAGAGGACAGTCAGGCATGCACATTAAAGGATTCTCCGGGGATTGGGGGAGGAGAGGCACTGGGGGGTGGAGAGAGAGGGTTGAGGGAAGGGCAAGCAGTTGGGTGGGATAGGAGGAAGGAGGGAGGGAACCGGTGTACCTATTAAGTTTGTGTGAGCGGAGCTAATTTAAAAAAAATTGTGGCATAAAACTATGGTTTCCATTATTAACTGAGTTAAGGTTTCCACTATTAAATGAGATTAATATCACAATGGAAATAATTAGATTTCTTTAAAATAATTTACAAATAAAAATCTTCAAAAATTCTGCTTTCTATTGTTTGTTTCTCTAGTCTAGATTTGTTCTGGCTTTGCATAATTTTTACAGCTTGTCTTTAGTGCACATTTAAAATATTGTTTCAGTTGTCATTTCCCATCCTTTTTACCTATTTATCTAAAAATTTTATGCAATTGCATTGTTCACATTACTTTTAAATTACTTGTACACTATCTTAAAATATTAGTGTATAAATTTAAACTTATATTCTCAGTGAAATTAGTCCATTTAGTCAATATTACAAACCATACCTTCTGTAATAACAAGCCTTTTTCAGAGATAAATGACATATTGTTCACTATACCAAAATTAAAGTTTATATAATAGAATTGTTTAGAAATCTATTAAACCTGAGAGTTACTGACCAGGCAGTATAACAGAATGTGAGCTCATCATATTTGCAGTCTAAAGAGACAAAATGAATTACTCAGTTTGATGCAAATGTCGACTTGTCAATTGAAGACTGTGAGTATGGTAGCATCTGTGAAAAATTGGTAGTTCAAGGAGATCTAACTGACATGAAAAACCTAGCATATTATGGGTGTGACCATTCTCTGAGTTGGTGAGTCAAATGGAGAAAGCAGATTTGGTATGCTTTAGCAAACTGAAAAGTGAGAAAATTTTCCGGTCTCTAAGCAATTCCTGTGGATATGTAGTGTTCAGTTCCTCAGCTCCTGATGTTGGTATGAACTCTCCTGACATGCTGATAAATTAGAACTGACAATTTTAAGCGAGAATAAGCTCCTTGTTCCTTTAGTTATTTGGTTATGGTTATCAATAACATGTACAGAGGGAGAAAGTGAGGGGGAGAAAGGAAGGGGAAAAAGGAGGTCGGAGCAAGGGGATCAGGGGAGGGATGGAGGGAGGGAAGGGACCGGGGTACTATTAAGTTTGTATGAGTGAAAAAAATAAATAAATAAAAATAAAAAATAAAAAATAACATGTAAAGAAACTGCAACTGTGAACAATCAGAGTCCTAGTGAGATACATACATACATACCTATATACATATGTATATACATATACATATATAATACACATTTCAGTATATAATTATAATATAATATATATTCACATACATATTAATAATTTGATATTTTTGACAAAGCTATTTAGTTTATTAGCTTGACCTAAATTATGTGTGAAAACCACATTATTTTGAAAATACTAACTCACATACACACAAAAAACTGTCATGCCTGAGGTCTTAGGTTAAATCAGGATAAAAGCAACTTTTTACTATCAAAATATTTCTTTTCCAGTCCCCATACTCTCCTCTCCTTTTCTCCAGTAATAACCACTGCTGCAGTTTCATATTACTATGAAATCAATTGTTGAGCTTCAATACATTATTGAAACAGGCAGTATTTGTCTTTCTGTTCTGAATTGCCCTTAATGTCCCTAGTTCCATCTGTGTTCCCTGAAACAACAGAAATTCTTCCTATGTGATAACTGCATGGAAAGCATCAATGTTACTGTCTTACAGCACAATAAGGAGACCATGCTTGTCATCATTACATTAAACATCAAAAAAACTCAACGACAAGAAGTTCAAATGTTTTCACCACAGTGAAACAATAAAAGACATGTATATATAAAAGTTACCTGTGTGCTTATTAACCACTGCATTCATATATCACATAGTATTCCTTATAAATTACAAATAATTATGATTCAATTTAAATTAGACCATTAGACCTATATGCGATAATGATAAGAGAATCGGTAGAATGCCACAAATTTTTAAAAAAATTATGCAGAGAATATATATAGATACTGGACATGAACATGATGTGAATTGTGATTTTATCTGAAACAACAATTAGAACAATGGTCTATATGTTTTAAGAGGTTAAATTATTAAACTATTATACTAGAAGCCTATAATTCTAGGTAAAATTTTTTGTTTCACAGTTTCTTGACTACTTTCATGTATACTATCCATTATCTCCATATCTGAATTATTCTTGTTTTTAACCTAATAAAACTCCAAATGTTTTTTGAAAGCTAAGTCTAAATTAAATGTAATAAAATGTTTCCATGAGCCAATCACCATAATAGTTATAGTATCTAATTCTGTTATAAAGAGATTCAGAACGAGTAAGTGGTTATTACACATATTTAATTAATTTCTCATTTCCATGTACTATGCTTTTATGCAATGAATATAAAAAGTCGGATATAGAAGAAATTATATTTTATTGGATTAATTTCATTTAGATGGAAAATGCATGTAAGGTGAAGGTTTAACATTTAATGTGTAATTTTGGTTCTTTCCTCATTAAGAATATGAATAATTTTATAAGATAGCACATTCAATAATGAAAGCTACTTTCAGATTTAGCGTGGAAAAAGTTTGCATGAGTATTCCCTCATTCCCTAAATGAGATAGATGTCCTGGGAAGAGGGCAAAGTAAACCAAGAAAAAGAAGTTACCAAACTAAGAAGTTACTTTGGAAACGTTAACAATTTTTCCAGAAAAAGATATTTAAAAGATACATTATCAGTCCCTTCTCTAATGATAAATGAGACAAATCTTAGAAATTAAACATTTAAACATTTACTGTCACAATACAGTATATATACATAGTTCAACATTGAATTTTCTAAAGAGAACTAAAAGAAAATAATGTTAATTAATTAACTAATGACAAAATGTCTTTTAATTAAGATACTAAAACTTAAATGCAGAAGAAAATTTATCCAACTGACTTTCATAAAAGATTTGAGTTACTGAAACAAGGAAACAAATAATAAAAACAGAAACAAGAGAAAGTACTTTGAGATAGCTATTTCTTGACAAAACTACCAAAAGAACTATAGATTCAGAATGTAGATGCTGAAAGACTTTAGCACGAATTTTTAAAATGCGTCAGTTACACCACTAGTGAGCCCAAACAAAGGGTGAAGAAAGATTTCAAATGTTCTGCTTGGCTAACAAGCAGAAAGTTGAATTGACTATATTCATATACAAAAGATCACAGTAAATGACAACAAAATATAAAGTTTATAAAGGAATAATGAATTAAAGTATCTACAAAGTGTCTAGACAAATATGCAAAATACAGAAATAGAAGAATTGATAATATTAAACAAGCTGAATATTGGTTAAAACCTCATTCAACCTTACACATAACTATAAAAACTAATAATTAATGTTTAATGAAAGAAGAAAAATGCTAATAATTATATAACTTTTAGGAAATACAGCATTCTTATGCATATAATTATTAAAATATTAATATAAATTGACAGATATAAAGTAGAAATGTACCTTATTAGTGATCAGAGGACATGGACAAAAAATACCAGCTAAAAGTGGTCTGAAAGCTTCCACCTTGCTGGATAACTGATGTGGGAGAAAAGCAATCAAAGGTCTCATACTTTGTGAAAGCTTCAACTTGCAATACCAATCACCATGACAAAAGGTGATCACTAGTATAATAGTGGCATGAATACCAAGAATACAACTAATAGCTTTCTGGTGGTATATAATGTCAATTTGTCAGCATTCCTTTGCTGTAAAGTAGAACAAGAATTATGGAAGGTGGGACATAAGCCCTAGCATAAGAGCGGATTATAAACATTTAGCTATAAAAAAAACTACATCAAACTGCCTTTTAAAAAATTAGTAGATTGGAGAAACACTCAGCACTCAACCTCACAGCCTCCTTCTGCAACAAAAGGTGTGTACTACAGAAAAATACAACTGGATAAAATGTAGAAAACAAATGACTTTGGACTGCTTGATCTGAAACAGTACATCTAAATCACCCACAACTTCATTCCATGTCTCAGGAAACATCATGGAGGAAGGGGCGGTAAGATTGTAACAGCCTGAATTGGGACAGTGACTGACCATTTTCCCCTGGACATGTCAGTGCTGTGATATCCATGATTCATAACGATATGGGAATTGCCCTATGAATATCTTACCATAGAAGGGAAAAGACCTCAAGAAGCTCCAAGCCTTCCTGAGAGATTGATGAGGACTAATATGATGGGGAATAAAGAAAGACACCTCCCTCTGGGATGCTTCCCAGTGTACCTACCAATGTATGATACTTGCTGGAGCATGAATCATGTTTGGCATATATTATTAAAATTCAAACTAAATGAAACATATTGGGCCACAGAAGTAAAAAGACTTGAAAATAGGAGACAGTCTGGCAGAGGAGATGTAAGGTTACAAGGAGAAATGGAAGAGGGATGAAATTGGGGATTAAGGGGTGAAAATATCAGGCTGGAGAGTTGGCTCAGGGGTACAGCCTCTGCCTTGCAGGCAGAAAGTCCTGAGTTCAGATCCTAGACCTCAGGTATAGACGCTGGGCAGAAGCGGGGGTGGCCTGCGTTTCTGGTCCTGGTGGGGCAGAACCTGTGAATCCCAGGGCAGAGTAAACAAGGAGGAGGTGGAGGCAATCCATGGTGGTTCCTGAATTCGCCCGTGGTTCTACACACACACACACACACACACACACACACATATGCACACACGCACACACGCACGATGGAATAAATAAAAAAAAAACATTTTAAAAAGGGGTGAAAATATCATAATTCACTGAATTCATATATGGAACACTAAAAAATTCATGCTAAGAAATCAAAAATGCAACAGGTTAATATCTTGATACTAAATATTGAAAGCACATTAATGGTGTAAGTCATTTATGTATATCTATTTAAATAGTAAAATCTACACGTTAACAGATATAAAGCTACATATAGGAAGGTTTTAGATATAATCATGAGACATAATCATAAAGTAATCAATTCTATCAAAATTGGTATGAATATTTATGTAATCTAAATAAACTCATAAGATTTTCAAGAAATTAAAATTTCTCAGAACTACTTACATTTGTATTCATTTGTAAAAAAGCTTGAAAAATTAATTTGAATATATGTGATTTATTTTAGAGGATGACTGAGCTAAAAGTACTGAAGTGGCAGTTAGGGTTCTGGAAAAAATAACACACATAAGAAGATGTGGTTCTCTGCAACATTGTTTTGTCTGCGCTACAATGAGAAGTGTAAAGAATGATTTCTAGAGGCCTGAAAGTCTAGCAATTGTTACAATTAATTTCTTCATTAGTTTTGTGTACTATGGGCATTCAGGCAGACCTGTTCATACACTTGAGATAAATAGGCTTCAGTTTTGGAAATGGCCCATTGATGAAATTCAAATGATTAACAATTTAATTTATACCGAGGTCCTAACAGTAACAGGTAAAAATCTCAAAGAACTATACAGTACAGATATTACTAAAATTAGAGGCAGGTTAAAGGTAGATAAGGGAATATAGCACAAATGTCTACTATGGAGACAAGTGCGAGTGGGACAGTTTGGTGTCTGAGGAGGATGCATGTCATAGCACTAGGTAGACCAACAACACAGGATGGAAAAACTGTAACTAAATCTTTATGACATGTTAATATATATGCTCATGAAATATTTGGTGAATGAGAAAACTATGGGACATTTTCATGAATATTACTAGATACAAGATGTTGAAGATGAGAGAAAAGACAGATTCTTGAATTTCATCCCATTCAAAATAAACTTATGGTTGGTAAAATTCTTAAGCAATTCTAAAAGGAGTAACAAAACTCTCATGGAAACTTATGAAAAGACATGAATTACTGGAGCACAAGAAAGTCTTTCCAATTCAAGACTAGAAATAATAATGAATCCTTATGAAGTATTTTGCAGGGAAGTAGGGCCTAAATAGTCTATGAATAAGTAATGGAACAAAATATCACAGTATACAGAAATTAAAATCTATTATAATCAAATAAACTCTTAAATATTAATGAGATAAAACAAATGTAACAGAAAGGTATATGGTTTAAATGCCTTTCCTGTTAAAGAAGATGTAGATACCTTTTCTTTTAACATCATTCAAATTTTTATTTACTTAAAAATGGAAGTTTAATTAAATGATGTAATAGGTTAATTAATATTAGAAGCAGGAAACTTTTCAAATAACCAATAAAAAGTAAAAAAGATGCTTGAAATCTATAGTGATCATACATGAAAATTATTCCTCCTATATTGTCTTAAGCACTGAAGCATATTAAAAGGTAAAATTCATTCAGTTATTCTATTTGGTAATTTATCAGCCAAAAAGCACTTAAGTAAAATAAATTAAGATAGGAAAATCCATTGGAAAAAATAGTGAAGTGGATTTGGAAAATTGCAAATGGAAATTAAATTGTTTAAGAGGTATCTCTAATAAGAATTCAGACCAATTATAAATGTGATATTTTAAAGGTTATTAAGATATTTAAATTTTGTGAATTTCATAAATTACATAAGAAAAAATATGTATTTGATTAATTTTATGGTTTTCCTGTGTACAGGAATGTGATGATGGGTCAGAGTAGGCTCTGTGAGGTAACTTGCAGAAAGTTAGCAACATTGAAATCATTTCATTTAATTAAAGGGTAAGGTTGGAATTAATTTACATATGATTTCAGCAATAATTTACTTTTTCCTGTGTGGTATTTTTCTTCATAAGCTCAAGAATGAAGACTGGTCTCTTTATTCAAATTTTGATATTTTTCAAATATTATGCAAAGGAAAAACATATGCTGAAAATTTTATATATTTTAATCCTATAAATAAGCAATATGTTATGAAAAGTGAATAATAATGGATCACAAAAGCTATTCTCCATTTTCCTGAAATATTTCCCTCAAGATGAATTGGGAAAACTTGGATCAAATGAAAAATAACAAGGAGCCTTACTGCCCTAGACATGGACCAGAGCAGATTACCTGCTCCTCAGGTAAGGCCCCTAGACCATGCCATAGGTCCCAGGTCATCTGTGCACCCCATTAGCCACTCTGACTTTCTGCCCCAGACCCAAGGCAGATTCCCTGCTCCTCAGAATTCAACAGAATCCAGAAGAAACCCAAACAAAGGGCTAGGGGACCAACACCATTCATCTGAGGTCTTCTAAAATCATTGCATCATATGAGAGAGATCTTCACATCCAGCTCTAAGGTAAGCAAACCCTTTTTATCATCTGTTCCTGTCAACCCATGCTAATATACATGACAAAACTATCAGGCATGATCAAGGGTGAAAGACAAATTTTCCACCATGAAGTTAACTTGAAGGCTTACATGACCACCACACCAGGACTTCAAAAAAATGCTAGAAAATATACATAAGCTTGAATAAAAGAACAAGCATATCCAAGAGGACAGAAGGGACGTATAATATCACTACGACCTACAAGCTAAATAATACTCTTATGAAAGCCACTAAACATAAAAATATCATGAATTAAAAGAAATTTCTCCATTATTAACTCATCAAACAAAAAAAATAAGTTACAAACATGTAATAAAAATCCAAATCTATCCATGTGCTCTTTCAGGAAACATATCTCATCATAAAAGACAGGAACATTCTAAAAGTAAAAGTTGGTCAAAAATGTTTCAAGCTGAGGGAACCAGGAAATAAGCATAGGTAACAATTATGCTGATGAAGCGACCTCAAACTGAAGAAATTCATAAGAGATACAGAAGGATACTACAATAAAGTCACAGGAACAATTCACCAGGAAGACTTCAGAATACTTACCATATACATACCTAATATGGGCTCCTCCACATTTGTTAAGCAAATGCTACAACATCTAAAACAAGAAATCAACCCCAAAGTGATAATAATTGGGCATTTCAACACTGCACTCTCAACATGAGATAGATCAAAAGGTCAAAAACACAACAGAGACACATTTGAACTAAATCAAACCCTTACTGAAAAGGACCTAACTGATCTCTATCAAATGTTTCATCAAGCACCAAGGAATATAAATTCTTAGCAGCCTACGGAACTTTCTCCAAAACAGACCACATGTTGGGCCACAAAACAAATCTCCAAATATACAGCAGAGTTGAAATTATTATCTGTACCCTCTTAGACCACCAAGGTCTAAAGCTTGACATACTCAACAGCAGAAATACACAAACTTCTGGAAATTAAACACTGTGATGTTGAATGAGAAATAGGTTCAGAATGAAATCAAAAAGGAAATTCAAGATTTCCTGGAAGCAAAGGATAATGAAAATACAACATAACAAAATCTCTGGTACTATCTTAAGAGGTAAGTTTATAGTTTTAATGACTGTAACAAAAAATGGAAACGTTGTTAACAATGCAGCTTAAACCTTTAGACACAAAATAACAGTCCAATTCCAAAAGCAGTGAAAGAAAGGATATTAGCAAATTCAGGGGGAAAATATGCAAAATTGAGATAAGAAAAATGATACGAATAATCAACCAGATGAAAAGATGATTCTTTGAAAAAAATCAATGATTGATACACCCCTAGCTAAATGAACCAAAATCAAGAGAGAGAAAACCAAAATTAACAAAATTTGAAGTGAAAATGGAGTTATCAAAACTGATACCCAAGAAGTCCAGAGAATTACAACATCACATTTTAAAAACTCATACTCCATGAAACTTGATAATACAAAAGAAATGGATGAATTCCTGAGTAAGTACAATTTACAGAAATTGAATCAGGAAGTTTTGGATTATTTAAATAGTCCTATAAAAATTAGGAAATTGATGACATAATCTTGAATCTTCCAACGAAAAAATGTCCTGGAACTGAGGGACTCAGCACAAGTTCTACCAGGCATTTAAAGAACTACTAACACACCTACTCCTTAAACTGTTCAATAAATTAGCCAAGGAAGAAACACTTCCAAATTCTTATAAAAAGCTAATATCATACTTATTCCAAAACCTAATAAAGATACACTCAAAAAAGAAAACTATAGGTCAATTCCACTTGGTGAACACAAATGCAAAGATTCTGAACAAAATCTTTAGAAATCAGATTCGAAAACATATCAAAAAGATCATTCACTGTCATCAAGTAGGTTTTTTCCCCAGGCACACAAGGTTGGTTAAATATATGCAAATCAATAAGTGTAATCCATCATATAAACCAATCCAAAGTCCAAGATCACTCTGTCACAGTTAATCACAGGTGTCAACTTGACTGTTGAGGTTTTGAGCTCTGGGCACAGTTGTAGAGAGTTGATGGTTGAGTTAAGTCCAGAGCAAACCTGAAGGAGATTGTCTAGGTGATGGGGAACACCGAGCCCATGGCGGGTCGGATTAGGCCCTGGGTAAATCACAGAGAGTTGGTTGAGAGTTGGTATCCTTCTGTTCACTTGGTCAGACATGCTAGTCTGGCAAGTAAGGATTGTCCAACTCTCAGCCGTTATGCAGTGATGATGTGGCCAGTTTCCTTGCCCCTGGTGTTGGTGCGTGCTCTCCCGTCAAGCTGTACTAAGAACTGTAACCAGAAAATATAAGAGAATAAACCCCTTGTTCCCTTAAGCCTTTTGATGGTCATTTATCAGCAACCATGCAAGCTGACTGCAACACACTTCATAGATGCAGAAAAAGCTTTTGACAAGATCCAAAATCCTTTTATGATCAAAACCTAGAGACAGCTGGATTGGAAAGAACTTATATCAACATAATAAAAGCTGTGTACAAGAAGCCAAGTGTAAGGATTATACTCAATGGGGAAAAACTTGAAGCATTCCTGCTTTGATTAGGAACTATTCAAGACTGTCGATTCTCACCACTTCTATCCAATATTGTACATGAAATCTTAGCTAGAGCCATAAGATAAGAGAGGCAGATAAAAGGGATTCAAATTGGAAAGAAAAAGTCAAGATATCTTTATTTGAAAATGACAATATTATGTACCTCAGTGATCCTAAAAACCCCACCAGGAAATTCCTGTAACTAATAAATAAATTCAGCAGAGTGGAAGGTTACAAAATAAATGTGCAAAAATCTGTGGCCTTCCTATACACCCAGGATGAAAAAACTCAAAAAGTCCTAAGAGAAACAGCTTTTTATCTCTGGCCAGGGGGTGACATACAGTGCCCAGCAGGATGGAGTGAAGGGCATTGCAGGAGCAGCAAAACTGCAAAAGAAAATCAACAAACCACAATCCAGAACTTCAGAGACTCTATATCAATCACATAGAACTAGGCCACCCTAATCTCTCCCCATCCTGGAGCTCAGGGACATTTGTGGAAGAGGGGGCGGTAAGATTGTAAGAGCAAAAGGATGGGAGGAGCAACGATTTGCAAGATTCTCAACAATAGTTGGGGCCAAAGCAATCATAATGGGACTTTGCATGCCCTGCGCAATGTCCAGTGCACTGTTGCCCTCATAAAGTCTAGCATCTATCTGTTAAGGGCACCGAGATCCCTGGAGGCAAGGGATTGACAGCCATAGTAGTGCTCCTATGCTTAAGGGGAACAAGAGAAAGGGCTTATGGAAATGCCACTGGGTCCTTATATGTCATCGGAGAGGAGGACCCAGTGGAGAGTTAGGCATACACAAGAAAGGACTCTCTGGGAATTGGGGAGGAGGCACTGGGGGATGGGGAGGGAGAGGAGGGGGAGGAGGGGGTTCGGGGGGAGGAGGGGGGAGGGAGGGAACTGGTAAAAAAATTTTAAAATGTATAATTAAATTTTTAATAAAAAAGAAACAATCCCATTTACTATAACACCTAAAAAAATGAAATACTTTGGTATAAATCTAACCAACGAAGAGAAATTTATAATGAAAACCTTAAAACCCTAAAGAATTAAATTACAGAAGACACCAGAAGGTAGAAAGACCTCCCATGCTCCTGGATTGGCAGAATCAACATCATAAAAATGACCATCCTACCAAAAGCAATATACAGATTCAATGCTATACCAATCAAAATCCCAAAGCTATTCTTTAAAGAAATTGACTAAACAACCTCAAAATTCATATGGAAGCACAAGAGGCCCAGGATAGCAAAAACAATCCTGAGTAACAAAAATTCTATTGGAGGTATTCCATACCAAAACTTAATCTATATTACAAATCCATAGTAATAAAAACAGTCCAGTATGGCTTCAAAATAGATATGTAGATCGATGGATAAACCCACACAATTAGAGCCATTTGATCTTTGACAAAGGGGCCCAAAAATTCAATGAAAAAAGGAACAACATTTTCAACAAGAGGTATTGGCAAAATTGGATATTCAAATGCAGAAGATTGAATCTGGGACTGTACTTGCCATCATGCACCAAAATCAATTCCAAATGTATCAAGGATCTTAATGTTAGGCCAGAGACTATGAAAACCCTAGTTGAAAGAGTAGGGAAATCCCTTGAAGGGATTGGGCTAGGCCAAGAGTTCCTAAACAGAGACTCAATACCACAGGCACTACAACCAACACTCAACAAATGGGATCTTATGAAATTAAAGAGCTTCCGTTTAGCCAAAGAGAATTAGGAGAACATATTCACCAGCCACACATCTGATAGAGCTCTATTACCCAGAGTTCATAAAGAACTTAAAAATTTTACCAAGGAGATAAATAACCCAATCAGAAAATGAGCCTCAGAACTCAAAAGAAACTTTCCCAGGGACTAAATTGAATATCTAGCAAATATCTTTAGAAATGCTCCACATTCCTAGCCATCAGGGAAATGCAAATAGGAAAAACCCTGATATGTCATCTCACCTCTGTCAGGATGGCAAATAATCCACAATACAAACAACACTAAATTCTGGGGAGAATATGGAAAGACAAGAACTCTCACACATTGCTAGTGGGAATGCAGGTTTATACCACCACTCTGGAGATCAGTATAGTAATCTTAAAAGAGTTAATGATTGAAATGTCATATGATCCTGCTGTACCACTGCAGGATACAAGTACATCCATGTTTATTACAGCACTATTTACAACAGCAAAGTATGGATTCACCCCAAATGCCCAACAGTTGATAAATGAATAATGAATATGTGGTACATTTATGCAGTGCAATACTACTCAATCATCAAATAAGATGAATTAATGAAATTTCCCAGGAAATGGATGGAATTAGAAGAAATTATACTGAACAAAGTATCCCAGACACAGAAAGTTAGATGCTATATGTACTCCCTAATAAGTGAATCTTAGTTACAAACCCACTTAAATGGCATACTCAAAAGTAAATCTCTGTAATACCCACTATAATTGCCACAGCAATATAAACAGATGAGAAGGGAAAAGAACATCTCAAAAGAAAGGAGACAAAAGAACACACTTCAATAGAGAAATTAGGTCACATAAATTTACTACATGTAAGTAGGAGACATCTTATGCAGCTCATTCTCACTCCCCTTCCTGTTCACTTGGGTCTCAACAGGTTTCATTTCCTTAGTCAGGGAACTGGCAGTTAGATGGTACCCAGCTGGCAGATGAGAGACCCCACTCACTGTTGCATCCTATTCCTATTCTTCCATATACTTTTGAACATCTTCTCATAATAAGAACTTTGTTTAAACAGTCTTATATTTTTGGTTAGGATATGACCTTGATATCCAATCAGAATAGAGCCAAGAGCAATGCAAGAACAGCAAAACTGAAAAGAAAAACAAACCATAAATCAGAATACCAAAGATTCAACAATGTTCACCTGGAACCAAACCAGCGAAATCTTTCCCCATCTTAAAGCAATATCAAACATAGATCACAGGGATGAAGGCTTCAGGCATTAGATCCTTAGAGGCAAGGTGTTAAAAAGTAATAATAGATTTCCTGTAATAGCAGACAGCCCAAGAAAGGGCCCCAAAATATGTCATTGAGACCTGAACTCTCAGTATAGATGACTCAGAAGGAAATTCAGTACCCACATAAACAGATGCTCTGGAAGATGGAAGGGAGAAAACAGGAAGCACCAAGAGAGTTGGAGGGTAAGAAATGGGTCAGAGGGAGGGATAGTGGGAAGGGGGGAGAGTGGAATGGTGGATGACAGAGGGGAAGGGAGGAGGGAGGGAGAAGAAAGTGAGTACCTATTAAGTTTGGATAACCAGGCAAAAAAGTGTAATAAAAATATTATGCATTTGTTCAAGAACATCAGCAAGGGCAAGAAAGTATGAAAAACAAATTAATTCAAAAAGAATTTAAAAATCAGCTAAAATGAGTAAAAAAATCAATGAAGGATATGAAAAATTAATTAAAATATTGAAAATAAGTTTTGTAAGACAAATAAAAATGCAAGAGAAAGCCTTTTCAATAGAAAAAAATATGATAGAGCTTGAATATAGGTAGGCGAAGTGTGACATGCAGACAATAACCAAATCAATTTATAAGAAAATAAAAGCAACATACAGTTCAAGAAACAAGGAGCATGAAAAAAAATCTATGGACACAAAAGAAATATAAGGGCTGATATCATGGTTTGAGATATGTCCTCCACAGTCTCCTGTGTTTGACAAGGTCATGGAACCTAGAGAGGTGGAGTGTTGCTGGAGGAAGGCAGTCAGGAGGGGTGGGCTTTGAGGTGGAATAGCCCCACCTTACCTCTAGGAAAATTTGGCCTTTGCAGCAAGGAGTCTTATAGCTCTCAGCTTCCAAGATGACTGCAGTGACCTAGCCTCCTACAGCTTTGGCCAGCTAGCCATGCCTCCTCAGCTTTGAGAGACTGTTTCTCCCCTCTGGAACTATAAGCTGAATAAATCTCCCTTTCTTCCTTAAGTTGTTCAACTTTGGGGGCCCTTGCATAGCAGTAGTTAAGAGTAATTGTTACAGCTGGTAAGAAGGCTCAAAGAGTAAAGCTCTATCTCACAAGTAGAAGATTTTTAAGTCATTTGAAAAAGATACCCTGCACATCCGGCCCTAGTGGGCAAAGCCTGTGAAATGTCAGAGTAAAGTAAAAAGGAGGAAGCAGCAATTCAAGAGGATTCCACAAGTCACCCTTGGTTCTACACAGGGACACTTAGCCCTTTGATACACACACACACACACACACACACACACACACACACACACACACACACACATGCACATAATAATAATAATAATACAAAAATAAACTCATAATTTTTAGTATCGAATTTTTTTTTTATTCATTTATTTATTTATTCATTTACTTATTTAGAGTGTGTGTGTGTATTTTGTTTTTTTTTAACATTTTTATTATCTCCGCTCATACAAACTTAATAGGTACACCGGTTCCCTCCATCCCTCCTCCTCCCCCAGACCGCTCTGCTCACCCTCCCCTCAACCCTCCCTCCACACCCCCCAGTGCCACCCCTCCCCCAATCCCCAGAGAATCCTTTAATGTGCATGCCAAACTCTCCTCTGAGTCCTCCTATCCGATGACGTACAAGGACCCAGCAGCATTTCCCTGAACCCTTTCCTTTGTTCCCCTTAAGCATAGGAACACTATTTTGACTGTCAATTCCTTGCCTCCAAGGATCTTGGTGCTTTGAGCAAATGCTGGACTTTGTGGGGTCAATACTGTGTTGGACATTGCGCAGAGCATGCAAAGTCCAATTATGATTGTTTCAGCCCTAACTTGTATGAAGTATCTTGCATATCATTGCTCCTCCCATCCTTGTGCTCTTACACTCTTACCGCCCCCTCTTCTGCAAATTTCCCTGAGCTTCAGGATGGGGAGAGATTAGTCTGGCCTAGTTCTAGGTGGTTGATATAGAGTCTCTGATGTTCTGGATTATGGTTTGTTGATTTTCTATTGCAGTTTTGTTGCTCCTGCCATGTCCTTCACTCCATCCTGATGGGTATTGGATGTCACCCCCTGGTGACTGTTAAACTAGAGGCTTGTTGTAAGAGTATATTCAAAGGTAGATGTAATAAAAGTAGGAAACCACAGTGAGGGATGGGTCAATCACCCATTTGCAAAATGCTTACATATTATCTGCCAGACTACATGACATCCCCTTCTGGTGAGATCACACCCCCTCAATTGTAAATGATCAGGAATGAAAGTCTGTGAACTTAACCAGATGTCTGATTGCTTACTTGCAGTCCTTGATGGAGGCCTATTTTCTCTGATGTAACTTGGTCTCCACTCTCCTTGTTTCTGGTGTGGCCCTCCTACCCCATCCCTCCTGTTCATAATTCTTGCAATTACTGTATTACAGAGATTTTCGTCGAGTGTCTCTAGGTGGGCTGGGTGGGTTTGGTACTAGGAGCCAACTATTAGGGTCTGGGATACTTCACTCAATATAATTTTTCTAATGACATCCATTTCCCGGGAAATTCCAGTAATTCATTTTTTTTTTTTATGGCTGAGTAGTACTCCATTGTATAGATGTACCACAGTTTCCTTATCGACTCCTCAACTGTTGGACATTTAGGTTGATTCCATGACTTTGCGATTGTAAACAGTGCTGCTATGAAAATGGTCGCACTTTTGCTATCAAGGTGAACCTCTGCTGCATGGGGGGTTATTCCCAAAAGTGGAATCTCAGGGTCATATGGCATTTCAATCTTTAATTTCTTTAAGAATCTCCAGACGGCTCGCCAAAGTAGCTATATAAGCCAGTATTCCCACCAGCAATGTAGGAGAGTTCCCCTCTCTCCACATCCTCTGCAGCATTTGTTGTTGTTTGTATTGTGAATTTTTGCCATACTGAGCAGGGTGAGATGATATCTCAGGGAAGTTTTGATTTGCATTTCCCTGATGGCCAAGGAAGTAGAGCATTTTTTTTAAAATTTTTATTATTATTATTATTATTTATTCAACTGTGCGCATGTGCGTGTGTGTGTGTGTGTGTCTGTGTAGAACCACGGACGAATTCGCGAACCACCATGGCCACCTTCACCTCCTTCTGCCTCGGGGATTCACAGGCTCCGCCCTACCAGGGCCGGAAGTGCAGGCCGCCCCCGCTTCCGCCTGGCGTCTATACGTGGGATCTGGGATCAGAACTCAGGACCTTCCGCCTGCAAGGCGGAGGCTTAACCCCTGAGCCACCTCTCCAGCCCCATAGTAGAGCATTTTTAAAGATATTTCTTAGGCATTTTAATTTCATCCCTAGTAAAGTTTCTTTTAAGTTCCAGGGCCCATTTTTTAATTGGGCCATTGGTTTCCTTGGTGTTTAGTTTTCTAAGTTCTTTGTACACTCTGGATAATATAGCTCTATCAGATATATGGTTAGTGAAGATTTTCTCCTATTCTGTGGGTTGCCTTTGAGCTCGTGTTACAATCTCTTTATCTGAACAGAAGCTCTTTAATTTCACAAGATCCCAACTGTTGAGAGTTCATAGCAGTGACTGTGCCATTGGATGTCTGTTTAGGAACTGTTGGCCTATCCCAATCATCTCAAGGGAGTTCCCTACACTTTCACCTATGGTTTATACTCTGGCCTTATGTCAAGGTCCTTGATACATTTGGAATTAATTCTTGTACAAGGTGACAAATACGGGTCCAGTTTTAATCTTCTACATGTGGAGATCCAGTTTTGCCAGCACCATTTGTTGAAGATACTGTTCTTTTTCCATTGGATGTTTTGGGCTCCTTTGTCAAAGACCAAATGGCTGTAATTTTGTGGGTTATATCTGGGTCTTCAAGCCTTATCCATTGATCTGTGTGTCTATTTTGGAGCCAGTATACAGCCAGGCTGTTTTTATAACTATGGATTTGTAGTATAGACTAAAGTTTGCTATGGTGATACCTCCAGCATTGTTTTTGTTACTCAGGATTGTCTTTGCTCTCCTGGGTCTTTTGTGCCTCCATAGGAATTTTGAGACTGTTTGGTCAACTTCTTTAAAGAATTGCTTTTGGGTCCCTTTTTTTCACCCCACCCCGCTCCGCCGGTCGGGACGCGTACTCGAGATGCAGCCGGGCCTCACCGCCCGCTCTAGGACCCCAGGTCAGCCCACAGGGACCCGGCTCCGACTCCCGCCATCCAGCCGGAGCCGCGCGGGGGCCGAGGGATGAGGAGGACCTCCCCCTGCGCCCGGCCCCGCCCCAGCTGCCATCGGGTTAAATAGCTCCACGCCAACGTGCCCATCCTCCCTTTTCACCCCACCCCGCTCCGCCGGTCCGGACATGCGCGAAGTCCACCCGGGCCTCACCCTGCGCCCTAGGTAAGTCCCCGTTCGGGCTCCGCCCACCAGGACCCCAGGCCAAATAATTCAGTTTAGTGAAATTGAGAGATCTTAAGAGTTAAAATGACAATGCCAAAGTCAAAGTGCAAATCCATGAGAAGCAACACTCAAGTAAACAAATTTCCCACTGAAGGAATTAATCCCATAATGTTAGACTCCAACAAGAACAAACCCGTGGAAAAAGGTCAAGAAAGCCTGACCCAGGATAACGACTTTCAAAATATGATCATTACCATGTTCAATAATATGAAAGAGGAAATCCGGGAGGAATTACATAATCGAATCAATCGCTTTGAAGAGGAACACAACAGACATCTGGAGGAGTTGAGAAAAACAGTGCAAGAAACAAAAAGTGGCATAGAGCAGTTAAAACAAACTCAAGCAGAGTTTAAAACTGAGCTAAAAGACAAGTTATCTTCAACCCAGAACGCCACAGAGAGTCTTATCAAAAGAACTAATGAAGCAGAAAACAGAATTTCAGACCTTGAAGATAAAGTGGGAGTACTAACCAGCTCAATGGAAGAGGTTGTTAAAGCCAAAAAGATACTTGAGAGAAATATCCAAGAGATATGGGACACCCTGAAGAAGCCTAACATGCGTATTCATGGAATACCGGAGCAAGAATCTCAAAATACCACCCCTGAGGAAATTTTTCAAACGATCATCAAGGAAAACTTTCCTCATCTAAAAAAGGAGAGGCCCATTCATATACAAGAGGCATTCCGCACCCCAAATAGATACGACCAAAATAGAAGCACACCGAGGCAAATAATAGTTAAAACACTCCACATTCAAGATAAAGAACTGGTGCTGAGAGCTTCAAGGGAGAAAAAACAAGTCACTTTTAAAGGCAAACCTATTAAAATAACAAATGACTTCTCAGTCGAAACAGTAAAAGAAAGAAGAGCTTGGAGAGACATACTTCAAGTACTGAATGAGCAAAAATGTCAACCCAGGCTGATTTACCCTGCAAAACTATCAGTCATGATCGAGGGAGAAAGAAAAATTTTCCAGCACAAAGACAACTTTAAGGGATACATGGCCACCAAACCAGGCCTTCAAAAACTGCTAGAAATGATACTCAAGCGTGAAGAAAAAAACAGGCATATCCAGGAGAACAGAAGGCAAATATAACACCATTAAAAGTGAAGCAATATACTTATAAAAGCTACTAAACATAATAAATGTCTGGAATTAACAATAGTTTCTCCATTATAACACTAAATGATAATGGACTTAATTCACCGATCAAGAGACACAGATTACAAACCTGGATTAAAAATCACAATCCATCAATCTGTTGCCTGCAGGAAACCCATCTCACCACAAAAGATAGGCATGCTCTAAAAATAAAAGGCTGGTCAACAATTCTACAAGCAAATGGAAGCAGAAAACAGGCAGGGGTAGCCATTATGCTATCAGACAAAGTGGATTTCAAACCAAAAAAAATTATAAGAGACACGGATGGATACTACATTTTAGTCACAGGTACAATTCACCAGGAAGATTTCACAATACTGAACATATATGCACCCAATACGGGCCCCTCCACATTCATTAAGAAAAGCCTACAGCGTCTAAAGCAAGAAATCAACCCCCAAACGATAAATTCTTGGGGACTTCAACACCGCCCTCTCTACATGGGATAGATCAACAGGTCAAAAGCTTAACAGAGACACTTTGGAACTTAATCAAACCCTGAAAGAAATGGACCTCACAGATCTCTATCGAACTTTTCACCCACGAACCAAAGAATACACATTTTTCTCAGCAGCACACGGAACTTTCTCCAAAATAGATCACATATTGGGCCACAAAATGAATCTACACATATACAAGAAAGTTGAAATTCTAACCTGTGCCCTATCAGACCACCACGGCCTAAAGCTGGACATCCACAACACATCAAACAAGAGAAAATACACTAACTCCTGGAAACTTAACACTATGATGCTGAATGAGAACTGGATTCAGGAAGAAATTAAAAAGGAAATTCAAGATTTCCTGAAAGTGAATGATAACGAAAATACAACTTACCAAAATCTCTGGGACACAATGAAAGCTGTTCTAAGAGGTAAGTTCATAGCTCTTAATGCCCACGTCAAAAAAATGGAAACATCAGAAATAAACAACTTAACAATGCAGCTTAAAGCTTTAGAGAAACTAGAGCAATCTGATCCCAAAAGCAGTAGAAGAGAAGAGATTAGCAAAATAAGGGGAGAAATATCTGAAATCGAGACTAAGAAAACGATAGAAAAAATCAACCAATCAAAAAGCTGGTTCTTTGAAAAAATCAACAAGATTGATACACCCCTAGCTAAACTAACCAAAAGCAAGAGAGAGAAAACCCAAATTAACAAAATTAGAAATGAACATGGAGTTATCACTACTGATACCCAAGAAATCCAGAGAATTATAACATCATATTTCAAAAACTTATACTCTGTGAAGTTTGACAACACAAAAGAGATGGATGAATTTCTAAGTAAACACAACTTACCTAAATTGAATCAGGAAGTTGTGAATTATTTAAATAGTCCTATAACATATAAGGAAATTGAGGAAGTAATCTCGAATCTTCCCACCAAAAAATGTCCTGGACCAGATGGATTCAGCACAGAGTTCTACCAGACATTTAAGGAGTTAATAACACCAATACTCCTTAAACTGTTCCATCAAATAGCAAAGGAAGGAACACTACCAAATTCCTTCTATGAAGCTAATATCGTTTTAATCCCAAAACCTAATAAGATTCACTTAAAAAAGAAAACTATAGGCCGATCTCCCTGATGAACACAGATGCAAAGATTCTCAACAAAGTCTTAGCAAATCGGATTCAAAAACATATTAAAAAGATCATTCATGGGACCAAGTAGGCTTCATCCCCGGCACACAAGGTTGGTTCAACATACGCAAATCAATAAATGTAATTCATCATGTAAACCAGTCCAAAGTCCAAGACCACATGATACTCTCGATAGATGCAGAAAAAGCTTTTGACAAGATCCAACAGCCTTTTATGATCAAAACGCTAGAGACAGTAGGAATGGAAGGAACCTTTATCAATATAATAAAAGCTGTATACAACAAGCCCACAGCAAGGATTATGCTCAATGGGGAACAATTGGAAGCATTCCCACTTCGATCAGGAACTAGACAAGGCTGTCCACTCTCACCACTTCTATTCAATATTGTACTTGAAGTCTTAGCTGAAGCCATAAGACAAGAAAGGGACATAAGAGGGATTCAAATCGGCAAGGAAGAAGTCAAGCTATCCCTATTTGCAGATGACATGATCTTATACCTGAGGGATCCCAAAAACTCCACCAGGAAGCTCCTGGAACTAATTGAGAAGTTCAGCAGGGTGGCAGGATACAAAATAAATGTGCAAAAATCAGAGGCCTTCCTATATGCCCAGAATGAAAGAAGTGAAAAAGCCTTGAGAGAAACCATACCATTTACTATAACCCCTAAAAAAATGAAATACCTTGGTATAAACCTAACTAAGGAGGTAAAAGACCTTTACAATGAAAACTTTAAAACCCTAAAGAAAGAAATTGCAGAAGACACCAGAAGGTGGAAAGACCTCCCTTGTTCCTGGATTGGCAGAATCAACATCGTAAAAATGACCATCCTACCAAAGGCAATATACAGATTCAATGCTATACCAATCAAAATCCCAAAGCAATTCTTCAAAGAAGTTGACCAAACAATCTCAAAGTTCA
Organism: Typhlomys cinereus; assembly: GCA_023101885.1. Classification (NCBI taxonomy): domain Eukaryota; kingdom Metazoa; phylum Chordata; class Mammalia; order Rodentia; family Platacanthomyidae; genus Typhlomys; species Typhlomys cinereus. The sequence goes on along the minus strand of JALPQD010000537.1, from coordinate 1,136,412 downwards.
TATGGAGGCACAAAAGACCCAGGATAGCAAAAACAATCCTGAGTAACAAAAACACAGCTGGAGGTATTACCATACCAAACCTAAGTCTATACTACAAATCCATAGTTATAAAGACAGCCTGGTACTGGCTCCAAAATAGACACACAGATCAATGGATAAGGATTGAAGACCCAGATATAAGCCCACAAAGTTACAGCCATTTGGTCTTTGACAAAGGGGCCCAAAGAATCCAATGGAAAAAGAACAGCATCTTCAACAAATGGTGCTGGCAAAACTGGATCTCCACATGCAGAAGATTAAAGCTGGACCCGTACTTGTCACCATGTACAAGACTTAATTCCAAATGGATCAAGGACCTTGATATCAGGCCAGAGACTTTAAAAACCATAGTTGAAAGGATAGGGAACTCCCTCGAGCTGATTGGGCTAGGCCAACACTTCCTAAACAGACATCCAATGGCACAGTCACTGCTACCAACTCTCAACAGTTGGGATCTTGTGAAATTAAAGAGCTTCTGTTCAGATAAAGAGATTGTCACACGAGCTCAAAGGCAACCCACAGAATGGGAGAAAATCTTCACTAACCACATATCTGACAGAGCTCTACTGTCCAGAGTGCACAAAGAACTTAGAAAATTAAACTCCAAGGAAAACACTGGCCCAATTAAAAAATGGGCCCTGGAACTTCAAAGAAACTTTACCAGGGATGAAATTAAAATGTCTAACAATTATCTTAAAAAATGCTCCACTTCCTTCGCCATCAGGGAAATGCAAATCAAAACTTCCCTGAGATATCATCTCACCCCGGTCAGGATGGCAAAAATCCACAATACAAACAACGACAAATGCTGGAGAGGATGTGGAGAGAGGGGAACTCTCCTACATTGTTGGTGGGAATGCAGGCTCATACAGCCACTCTGGCGAGCCGTCTGGAGATTCTTAAAGAAATTAAAGATTGAAATGCCATATGACCCTGCTATCCCACTTTTGGGAATAATCCCCCATGCAGCAGAGGTTCGCCTCGATAGCACAAGCTCGACCATGTTCATAGCAGCACTGTTTACAATAGCAAAGTCATGGAATCAACCTAAATGTCCAACAGTTGAGGAGTCGATAAGGAAACTGTGGTACATCTATACAATGGAGTACTACTCAGCCATCAAAAATGATGAATTACTGGAATTTGCTGGGAAATGGATGTCATTAGAAAGAATTATATTAAGTGAAGTATCCCAAACCCAGAAAATTAAGCGCCGTATGTACTCCCTAATAGGTGGCTCCTAGTACCAAACTTACCCAGCCCACATTGAGACACTCAAAAGTAAACCTATGTAACACAGTAATTGCAAGCATTATGAACAAGAGAGATGGGTTAGGAGGGCCACACCAGAAACAAGGAGAGAGGAGACCATGTTACAGCAGAGAAAATAGGCCTCCATCAAGGTCTGCAAGTAAGTAATGAGAAACCTGGTTAAGTTCACAGACGTTCTTTCCTGATCTCACCAGAAGGGGAGGGCATATAGTCTAGCAGATAAAAAGTAATCATTTTGCAAATGGGTGATGGACCCCTCCCTCAGTGAGGTTTCCTACTCTTATTACATCTACCCTTGAATGTGCTATTACAACAAGACTCCAGTTTAACAGCTTTTTGTCTCTGGCCAGGGGGTGACATACAGTGCCCAGCAGAATGGAGTGAAGGGAATTGCAGGAGCAGCAAAACTGCAAAAGAAAATCAACAAACCACAATCCAGAACTTCAGAGACTCTATATCAATCACATAGAACTAGGCCAGCCTAATCTCTCCCCATCCTGGAGCTCAGGGACATTTGCGGAAGTGGGGGCGGTAAGATTGTAAGAGCAAAAGGATGGGAGGAGCAACGATTTGCAAGATTCTCAACAATAGTTGGGGCCAAAGCAATCATAATGGGACTTTGCATGCCCTGCGCAATGTCCAGCGCACTGTTGCCCTCATAAAGTCTAGCATCTGTTAAGGGCACCGAGACCCCTGGAGGCAAGGGATTGACAGCCATAGTAGTGATCCTATGCTTAAGGGGAACAAGAGAAAGGGCTTATGGAAATGCCACTGGGTCCTTATATGTCATCGGAGAGGAGGACCCAGAGGAGAGTTAGGTGTACACAATAAAGGACTCTCTGGGAATTGGGGGGGAGGTACTGGGGGAAGGGGAGGGGGAGGAGGGGGGAGGGAGGGAACTGGTAAAAAATTTTAAAATGTATAATTAAATTTTTAATAAAAAAAAAAGAATTGCTTTTGGATTTTAATTGGTATAGCGTTGAATTTGTATATTGCCTTTGGTAGTATGGTCATTTTTACGATGTTGATTCTGCCAATCCAGGAACATGGGAGATCTTTTCACCTTCTGGTGTCTTCTGCAATTTCTTTCTTGAGGGTTTTAAAGTTTTCATTGTAAAGGTCTTTTACCTCCTTAATTAGGTTTATACCAAGGTATTTCATTTTTTTAGGGGCTATAATAAATGGGATTGTTTCTCTCAGGGCTTTTTCACTTCTTTCATTCTGGGCATATAGGAAGGCCACCAATTTTTGTACATTTATTTTGTATCCTGCCACTCTGCTGAACTTCTCAATTAGTTACATGAGCTTCCTGGTGGAGATTTTGGGATCACTCAGGTATAAGATCATGTCATCTGCAAATTGGGATAGCTTGACTTCTTCCTTTCTGATTTGAATCCCTTTTATCTCCCTTTCTTGTCTTATGACTTCAGCTAAGACTTCAAGTACAATATTGAATAGAGTGGTGAGAGTGGACAGCCTTGTCTAGTTCCTGATCGAAGTGGCAATGCTTCCAGTTTTTCCCCATTGAGCATAATCCTTGCTGTTGGATTGTTGTATACAGCTTTTATTGTATTGATAAAGGTTCCTTCCATTCCTACTGTCTCTAGCGTTTTGATCATAAAAGGCTTTTGATCTTGTCAAAAGCTTTTTCTGCATATATCAAGAGTATCATGTGGTCTTGGACTTTGGACTGGTATATATTATGAATTACATTTATTCATTTGCGTAAGTTGAACCAACCTTGTGTGTCGGGGATGAAGCCTACTTGGTCCCCATGAATGATTTTTTTGATATGTTTTTTAATCCGATTTGCTAAGACATTGTTGAGAATCTTTCCATCTGTGTTCATCAGAGAGATTCACCTATAGTTTTCTTTTTTAAGTGTATCTTTATTAGGTTTTGGGTTTAAAACGATATTAGCTTTATAGAAGGAATTTGGTAGTGTTTCTTTCTTTGCTGTTTGATAGAACAGTTTAAGGAGTGTTGGTGTTATTAACTCCTTAAATGTCTGGTATAACTCTATGCTGAATCCATCTGGTCCAGGACCTTTTTTGGTGGGAAGATTCATGATTATTTCCTCAATTTCCTTATATGTTATAGGACTATTTAAATAATTTACAACTCCCTCATTCAATTTAGGTAAATTGTGTTTACTTAGGAATTCATCCATCTCTTTTGTGTTTTCATATTTCACAGAGTATATGTTTTTTTAAATATGACGTTGTAATTCTCTGGATTTCTTGGGTATCAGTAGTGATAACTCCATTTTCATTTCTAATTTTGTTAATGTGGGTTTTTTCTCTCTTGCTTTTGGTTAATTTTTGGTTTTGTATCAATCTTATTGATTTTTTCAAAGAACCAGCTTTTTGACTGGTTGATTTTTCTCTCTCGTGTTCTTAATCTCGATTCAAATATTTCTCCCCTTATTTTGCTAATCTCCTGTCTTCTACTGCTTTTCGCATCAGATTGCTCTAGTTTTTCTAAAGCTTTAAGCTGGACTGTTAAGTTGTTTATTTCTGATGTTTCCATTTTTTTGATGTAGGCATTAAGAGCTATGAACTTACCTCTTAGGACAGTTTTCATTGTGTCCCAGAGATTTTGGTAAGTTGTATTTTCATTATCATTAATTTTCAAAAAATTTTGAATTTCCTTTTTAATTTCTTCCTGGATCCAGTTCTCATTCAGCATCATAGTGTTTAGTTTCCAGGAGTTAGTGTGTTTTCTGTCTTTTGTTATGTTGTGGATGTCCAGCTTTAGGCTGTGGTGGTTTGATAGGGCACAGGCTAGAATTTCAACTTTCCCGTATATGTGGAGATTCGTTTTATGGCCCAATATGTGATCTATTTTGGAGAATGTTCCATGTGCTGCTGAGAAAAATGTGTATTCTTTGTTACATGGATGAAAAGTTCGATAGAGATCTGTAAGGTCCATTTCTTTAAGGGTTTGTTTAAGTTTCAAAGTGTCCCTGTTTAGCTTTTGACCTGTTGACCTATCTCATGTTGAGAGCGTGGTGTTGAATTCCCCAAGAATTACCGTTTGGGGGTTGATTTCTCAGTGAATATGAGGGGCCCATATTGTGTGCATATATGTTCAGTATTGTGAAAACTTCCTGGTGAATTGTACCTGTGAATAAAATGTATTATCCATCTGTGTCTCTTATGATTTTTTTGGGTTTGAAGTCCACTTTGTCTGACAGCATAATGGCTACCCCTGCCTGTTTCTTTGGGTTCCATTAGCTTGCAGAATTTTGGACCAGCCTTTCATTTTTAGGATGTGCCTATCTTTTGTGGTGAGATGAGTTTCCTGAAGGCAGCAGATTGATGTTTTGTGATTTTTAATCCAAGTTTGTAATTTGTGTCTCTTAATCGGTGAGTTAAGCCCATTGATATTACTGTTATAATGGAGAAATTCTTTTTAATTCTGGACATTTTTTATGTTTAGTGGATTTTGTAAGCTTATTGTTTTACATTTTTATTTTTGTGGTATTATGTTTCCCTTCTGTTCTCCTGGATACACTTGTTCCTTTCTTCAAGTTTGCATATCATTTCTATATTTTTGAAGACCTGTTTTGATAGACATGTATCCCTTCAAGTTGTCTTTGTGTTGGAAAATTTTTCATTCTCCCTCGATCATGACAGATAGTTTTGCCGGGTATATCAGTCTGGGTTGGCATTTTTGCTCATTTAATGCATGAAATACGTCTTTCCAAGCTCTTCTTGCTTTTACTGTTTCCATTGAGAAGTCATTTGTTATTTTAGTAGGTTTGCCTTTAAAAGTGACTTGCTTTTTTTCTCTTGAAGCTCTCAGCACCTTTTCTTTGTCTTGAATGTGGAGTGTTTTGACTATTATTTGCCATCGCAAGTTTCTATTTTGGTCATATCTGTTTGGAGTACAAAATGCCTCTTGTATATTTGGATGGGCCTCTCATTCTTCAGTTGAGGGAAGTTTTCATTTATGATAATTTGAAAAACTTCCTCAGGTGTGGTATTTTGGGATTCTTGTTCTGGTATTCCATGAATGTGCATGTTAGGCTTCTTCAGGGTGTCCCATATCTCTTTAGTGTTCCTCTCAAGTATCTTTTTGGCTTTAACAATCTCTTCCATTGAGCTGGTTAATTCTCCCACTTTTCTTCAAGATCTGAAATTCTATTTTCTGCTTTGTTATTTCTGCTGATAAGACTCTCTGTTGAGCTTTGGGTTGAAGATAGCTTGTCTTTTAGTTCAATTTTAAACTCTGCCTGAGACTGTTTTAAATGCTCTATGCCTATTTTTGTTTCTTGAATTGTTTTTCTCAACTCCTCCAAATGCCTGTTGTGTTCCTTTTCAAAGTGGTTGATTCGGTTGTTTAACTCCTCTTGGATTTCCTCTTTCATAGTATTAATCATGGTAATGATCATACTTTGAAAGTCGTTGTCTTAGGTTTGGCTTTCTTGGCTGTTTTCTGTGAATTTGTTCTGGTTGGAATCCATCATTAAGGGGTTAATTCTTTTGGTTGGAGATTGGTCTTGGGTTTTGTTTCTCATGGATCTGCACTTTGACTTGGGCATTGTTGTTTTGTTGTCTAGGGCTAGGGATTTTCAGTTTCTGTGTGTTTTTGACTGATTTAGTTGGTATTCCTACACTTGGGCAGTTATTACTAGTGCTTGCCTTGAAGTTGGGTACGTTTGTCTTTTTTTATTGTTATTTCCTAGTTGGGGCTGTTAAGCTGTTAGTACATCAGTTAAGTCAGGTTAAGTAGAGAAGGAGTGAATATTAGTAGGGTAGGGCACTTTTACGATGTAGTATCTTGGTGATATGTGAGGGTGAGTGGTATGATCCCTGGAGTTGTATGTTTTTGGGGTGGCTTTATGGAAAAGTTAATCTATAGTGATTAATATTAGAAAGGAACAGTAAGGTTAAAAAAAGGAGGTTTACTTATCTTTGGGCTGAATGTGAAGAATCTCTCCCATGTGATAGGATGATTGTAGAGGTTTACAGATGTATGGCCTTTGAACCTTAGAACTTTGCTTGAGTTTCCTTTGGACTCTATTGAATTCTGAGTAGCAGTGTGTCTTCCGTGGACCACGTGCTTGGGTCCCCGGTGGGCCAGAGAGGCAGAGGGGCTGATGTTGATTGCAGAATTCTTCACCCAGGACCTGGGACTTGGCTTACTGTCCCACCCAAGCACCAGGGGATGGAGGAAAGAGAGAAAGTCCTGTCCAGTTGGGCAGACAGGCAGGCGGGAGGGAGAAGGGGCTGGGGCCCAGGGTGTGGCGCAAGCCAAAGCCTGAGGCAGCCTGGGTGCCGCTGGGACATGGGGCGACCTGGACGGGGCTCGGGGGACTCACCTGGGGTTCTGGTGGAGTGGGGAGCAGGAGGAGCGGTAGGGCGGACAAAGGCAGAGCGGGAGGGAGAAGTGGTGTGTGTATATTTTGAACTCAGGTCCTTTTGTTTTTTGAAATAGAGACAACACCTGAGGTATGGCTTCAGTCTGATTAATTCATAAAGTATTTTTTTAAAAATTGATTAATTTAGGGGGCTGGAGAAGTGGCTCAAGGGTTAGGCCTCCGCCTTGCAGGCAGAAGGTCCTGAGTTCAGATCCTAGACCCCATGTATAGACGCCAGGAGGAAGCGGGGGCGGCCTGCGTTTCTGGTCCTTGTGGGCGGAGCCTGTGAATCCTGGGGCAGAGTAAAGAGGAGATGGAGGCGGTCCAAGGTGGTTCCGGAATTCGCCCGTGGTTCTACACAAACACATATACATGTACACATGCGCACACACACATACACGCACAATTGAATACACAATAAATAATAAAATTTTTAAAAAATTGATTAATTTAGGAGTAAAAGGTGTTCATCTATGCATTTAAATCACTGAACAAGATCCATTAAGAACCTCTCCACATATTATAGATAATATATTGAATATGTAATGAGTACACTGAAAGAGAAAGCGAGAAATATTAAGTACTATATAAAGGGATATCTTGCAAAATAACCAAATTTCTCAATAGAAACCTTTGAAGCAATGAAGACGTGGAGTGACAAATTTCAGGCTATGAATGATAGTTACTAGCAACCCAGAGTACTATATGCAGCAAAACCGTCTGACATAATTAAACAAGAAAGAGAAAATTCCATGATAGAACAGGCTGAATGAATTTACAATATTAAATACATATTCGAGAAAACTGGATATCTTTATGTAGAAAAATAAGGTTAGATCCCTATCTTTCATTCTGTAAATATCTAACTCCAATTGGATCAAATACCTTATATGGACATAGGGTAGGACTTTTTGAAAGTCCACCAGTCACTCTAGATATGAGCTCTAAAATGACAAATGACCTTGTAGGGAAGATTCTTGATGAAGAGATAACCTGCAGAAGTGAAGAAAAACCTCTGTCAGCTGCACATCTGAAGGTGATTTGTATTTGGAACACATAAATAATATAAAAATCCTAAACAACAGCAAACAGTACAGCAATATCAATAGATAGGTTAATGAAATTAATAAGCAGACCTCAATGATAAAGTAAAACTTGTCAGTAAAGAAACAAATGCTTAGTATCGTTAGTTATCAGAGAAATTCAAATGGAAACTCTTTTGGGAATCCTTCTTACCCAGTCAAATGAGAGCCACTGATAGCATTTATGTTGTAAGATGGAGGCAAACAGAAACCAATTGCATTATAATAAGCAAGTCAAAAAATATAATAAAAGGTATGTGAATATATTGTGCATAAGAGAACAAAGAGGAAGGAACAAAATGGAAAGAGAAACTTTCTGGATATGTTGCTGTCAGAAGCCATAGGAAATTAAACAAAATTCTCAGTAGCAAATATATGATTCCTTCTAATGAGTCTTTGGTAAAAGAGATTTCAAGGGCACCCAAAACAATACAGAAATTTCCCAGTGCTCTTGCTTGGCTAGTAGAACCTGATAATAATATCCTTCTGCTAAAGATACCACACATGCTGATCATAGGATATGGAGAAAACAAGTTTGAATGGCTCTAGAAATTTCCTCCTTGTTGACTAGCTGTCTAGATATAAGAACGTGTGGTTCAAGCTGCTGGAAGACAAATGAAATCAATAGTACTATCCAACTATGAAACCTGTAAGCAACCATAACAACCATCCTGGAAAGAGTTAAAGACCATTGATTCAACAATGTTACAAATGTTTAAGGGATAATCAACTGCTGAATTGATTTAAGGTATACTTTTCTGCAGGGAATTCATGCCTGGAACTGTATACCAAGCAAAGAACCTGTGGAAGGTGAAGTCACAGGCTATGGGGAATAGACTACTGAAGTTAGGCTATGAGGATATGTTATCATCCTGCCATTTCAATACTTATCATTATACCCATACATCAGAGTGGTTCTCAGTCCTCAGTCAAGAAGTTTTCTTCTTTTTTCTTTGTGTTCCTTTTTCAATAAAAATACTTGAAACAGAGAATCACAAAAGTGACTGTGGACTTTTCAGACCTAAACGGAACATTGGGGAAGGGGGACAGTAAAAATGTCATAGCCACAGGTGGGAAGAGATGCTGCCAAAAAAGATTTTCTAGACATGATATAGTTTCTGCATATCCACAAGATTTGAACTATCAAAATTTACCTATGGAAGGGGGAATATCTCAAAAGCCCCCAATCTTCTCCAAAAGACTATTGAGAGTTTATGCCAGAAATGATAACGGTAACTACTTTCTCAATGATATTTTTCTCCAAAAAGTAGTTTTAACATTCTAATTTGTACCAGTATCAACTTCAGATCTTAAGAGAATTCATCACATGTAAGTAATTGGGGAAACTACTAATGCTACCATTAAGACACTGTTGGAAACCATTTATGTTAATTTTTCCCCTGGGATTATTGTTTGCTATTGTTCTTTATATGTTAAGCCTTGATGATATAAATGATTTTATAGGCAAGATATATCATTATAGTGGTGAATTCATATTCACATTCAAGAAAGAGCAAAATAAAGATTACGTATCACAAGTTTAACAACTGCTTCACTGTATGTGGTAGATTTCTACTAGCATTGGTCTGATTTCTAAAAACAAAAAATGTTTTTTGATTAAAGATCTTTTAAATGCATCCAACTTACTTCTCATATATTTCCATAAATTCTATTACTTGATACAATGTGTTTATTTTGGATGCAACATAGGGTTATTTTTGTTATATTGCAATAAATGGATGTCAGCCTTATAAAAGAGTATATCAATATTTAATATCCTTTCACACATTATCTGAGTTATTCTTTCCACATTAAAAGGGTTATTTCCACAGATATTTGTCATAACAGGACAATATTAAAATAAAATCACAAATGTATTATTTCTCAACGATGTCCAGTAAATGTGTAGAATCTCTTATTAAGTAGTAATGAAGACAGAACTTAATCTGAATAGAAACATTATGACACATCTACTTTACTTATCTGTCATAAAGTGGCTTTTTAGACTACTGTAAAACATTAACCAATATCCTTGTGTGCAAATTCTTTTAGAATGAGAGACTCCCAGGTGCTCCAACAGACATGACACAGCAGCATGTCTGTGCTGAGCGGCTTCTAGTTTGGACAAAGTTTCCTACCAGCCCCTTTAGACAGAGACTTGTTCTGTGTGTGTGATGCCAAGCAAGTGAAATAGAGATGGAGACACAAGTCAACAAGTACTGGAAGCCCCTTTACAAAGTGGGACTTTCTGTACAGCTGACACAGAATTAAAAAAAGAATCACTCTTCTTTGATTCTTCAGTCTCTCTCCTTCCACTGATAGTGTTTAAGGGTTCTGCTGAAGAGAGCTTAGCATCAGGTAATGGAAACTACAGAAGCAGTTACTCTTGTTTCTGATGAAGTCCAAATGCAGAAGTATCGTACTTTGATGAATGTAAACTTGATGTGCTGAGAAGCACAGGCATAACACAAAACCTCAATTAAATGGCTCATTTATAATCAAAGGGAAATTCAAATTCTGTTTAGAATTGGGCTCTCTCTAAATGACAATCTCTGTGTCTCCAAAAAGTGCTGTTTTCTATAGACAGTTAAGCAATGATTCCAAGATCTTTATTCTGCTTTTCATACTTGTAGAAAACTTTTAGAAGCCAGTCATTTTACGTGCAATATCTTCTATAGCAGCGTATCTCAGTGTCCTCAGAAACTCCCATTTGCAGAGGAACATTGCATAGAGTCTCCAAGGCAAAAAGTTTATTTTAAAACTACTAACAACATGTTTCTCTCTGATATGTTTTTAATGCTTGTGATGTGTCTGCATTTTGATTTGTCCTTAATTGTCTGATGAGCAACCCTCTTGGAATATCCTGGGGAAATGAGAGCTGGACTGAAGGCCCAGTATTTGAATAAGCAAAATAAGAACAGCTGGGGCTGGAGAGGTGGCTCAGGGGTTAAGCCTCCGCCTTGCAGGCGGAAGGTCCTGAGTTCGGATCCCAGATCCCACATATAGACGCCAGGCGGAAGCGGGGGTGGCCTGCGCTTCTGGTCCTGGTAGGGCAGAGCCTGTGAATCCCGGGGCAGAAGGAGGTGGAGGCGTCCATGGTGGTTCACGAATTCGTCCGTGGTTCTACACATACACACACACACACACACACACACACACACACACACGCGCGCGCGCGCGCGCGCGCGCGCGCGCGACACATACGCATATGCACACAGTTGAATAAATTATAATAAAAAAAAATAAGAACAGCTGACGCAGTACACTCATTCTGAGTCAACCCTGGTGGAACTGATCCAAGAGTACACTCACTCTAAGTTAAGCCAAATGGGGGCTCTTTCATTGAATAATTTTTTGAATCCTCAAATTTGAAAAGCACACAATGAAACAGTCTCCATTGTATCAAAACAGGAAACAATTTATCCTTTGTTGAAATTTAGATAAATGCCTCAGAATGAAGACAGCAGAAATTCATTTACATTAACAAAGAAAAAGTTAACTAAACTCATTGGAGAAATGAGACTTCTAGTATTAAAAGGTGCAGAAATAGCCAAATTCCAAATGGAAAAACTGAATCTTAACAAAAAACTAAAGAAAAAAGGTTCCTTATGAAAATGAATAATAGTGTTCTGACTTTGGATCTAACAATTTTTAAATGGGTCATTATTAGAGAAAAGTTGATGACTTTATACCATCAACTTTAAGAAAAGGCATTGCATTTCTTTAAGGAATGAGAAGAAAATGGCTAGAGAGATGGTTCAGGGGTTAAGTCTCTGTCTTGTAAGCAAAAGGACCTGACTTTGGATACCAGATCCCATGTAAAAATGTTTGGGTGAGGGGCTAGAGAGGTGGCTCAGGGATTAAGCTTCTGCCTTGCAGGCGGAAGGTCCTGAGTTCAGATCCTAGACCCCTCGTATAGGTGCCGGGCAGAAGTAGGTGGCGGCCTGTGTTTCTGGTCCTGGTAGGGCGGAGCCTGTGAATCCCGGGGCAGAGTAAACGAGAAGGAGGTGGAGGCCCATGGTTCTACACACACACACACACACACACACACACACACACACACACACATACACACACGCACAACTGAATAAAAAAATTTAAAAAAATGTTTGAGGGGCTGGAGAGGTAGCTCAGGGGTTAAGCCGATGCCTTGCAGGCAGAAAGGTCCTGAGTTCGGATCCTAGACCCCACGTATAGACGCCAGGCAGAAGCAGGGGATGGCCTGCGTTTCAGGGTCCTGGTAGAGCAGAGCCTGTGAATCCTGGGGCAGAGTAAACAAGGAGGAGGTGGAGGCGGTCCATGGTGGTTACTGAATTCGCCCGTGGTTCTACACACACACACACACACACACACACACACACACATACACGGACAATTGAATAAATAACAAAAAAATAAATTAAAAAAATGTTTGGGTGAAAAGGCAGCAGTCTCTAATTTTTACGCCGGAAGGCAAAACCTGGGAAACTCCAGACCAAAGCAATAAGGAGGTAGATCAGGGCAGGATGACTCCCAATGTCATCCTTGGGTCTCCACAGAAACACACTTGGAAGAACCTTCTTCCATAAACACAAGCATGTGTAGACACACACACACACACAATAAGAGAAGTTTCTATAACTAAAGATCTTGCCTCACAATCAAAGTGTTTAGATCCTTAGATCCTCCATAAAATCTCAAGTATGATAGCTTACCTGTAACTCCAGCTGTGAAAGGTGGAGAGTAAGCTGTCTAAACAGATTAATCCTAAGAACAGACTCTGGGCTTGATTAGAGATTCTATTTGAAAAAGAATAAAATGGAAGAGTGATTGAGGAATGATTTGTAACATCTACTTAAAACTTACAATTACACACATGTTCACATGTATACAGACCCGCACATGCATGTGTGCCTATAGTTATGTGAACCTACACACACACACACACACACACACACTCAGACACATGCACACACATTCTCACATACATATAAAAAGGAAAATAGGTAGAATAAGAAACTATAAATAAGTAACACAAACATGAGTCATTTTGACAGAATCTATAAGCAGTAAACAGACATAATGAAAGTTCCTCAATGTTGTCAAGAAAATGAAGTCAAGTAGAGTAACAACAATATATTTAATAGAACAATATACTTAATAGAACAATAGTAGCAACCTGGCTGCCACGTAGGTGGAATATATTTATAAGTATGTATATGTATATATGGGAAAGGCAAAATAGTGCAGACAGCTTCAGATAACTTTATATATTCCTTTGGTTTTAATCATAGATTCAAAATGGATTTCTCTTTTGAAAATTTGTGTACTTGTTAGTTTATAAAAGATCTACTTCCAAGAAATATAATTTATTATATTCCATTTCATGAGTTTTAGGTGCATATTAATACATACAGAGAAAAAATTATGTTTCCTCTTTTCTGAGATTAAGCACATATATTATTAAAGATTTAACCCTGCTATGTTTCCACAGATATCTTTATTCTTGTAATTTTATATTGTTTTGATTCTTTAGAAAAAAATTTACAGATGTATTTTTATCATATTGATCAATTAGTAGAGAGTGATTTTCAACTAGTAGTTCTAACATGATTTAAAGTTTTAGATGAAATGTATTTTATACTAAAATATTGTTTATAACAAGTAACTTTACCCTTTCCATCTACCCGGGATGCTTGCAGTCCAGTGAGAACACACTGCACCCCAAGGTAAATAACTCTGCTCACCCCCAAGTCCCAGGTCACCCACTCATCCCAGCTCCTCTCACCAGCAGTCAGAGCAGGCACTGCTCAGGGCTGGGGAGGGCCCTTAGGCCTTACCTCAGGTCCCCAGACAGCACCACAACCAGCACCTCTGCCCTTTCCACCTTCCTGGATCAACTCACAGTCTAAGGATGACACACTGCTCATTAGAATTCAAAACAGTCTAAAGAATACCCAAGCAAAGCTCTAGGGGACAAAGGCCACACATCTGAAGTCCTCTAAATTCATCCTATCACATGGGAGAGATTCTCCACATCCAGCCCAAAGATAAGTAAACCGCCTTTTTACCATACTGTTCCTTTCAGTTATTAGTTACTGTAGAGTAACTCTTCCATATAGTCATGGCCAAAACATATACAACTTCAGGGACTATACTACGTACCCTCACATATCACCAAGGTACTAAATCATAAAATTGTACTACCATACTAATATTCACCCCTTGTCTACTAAACCTGACTTAATTGATGTACTGACAGTATAACAGCCCCATCTAGGAAATAACAGTAACAACAAGCTACCAACACCAAGGCAAACATGAGTAATAACTGCCTGAGAGTAGTGATACCAACTAATTCAGGTCAGTCGAAAATATGCAGAAATTGAAAGAAGGTCTTAAGAGATAAAACAATGCCCAAGTCAAAGTGCAAATCCATGAGAAACAAAACCTAAGAAAACAAATATCCCACTGAAAGAATTAGCATCAATAATGATAGAGTTTAACCAGGACAAATTCACAGAAAATAGCCATGAAAGCCTGACACAAGATAATGATTTCAAAGCATGATCATTACCATGATCAATTCTATGAAAGAGGAAATCTGAGAGGAGTTAAATAAACCACATCAAGCACTTTGAAGAGGAACACAACAGATACTTGGAGGAGTTGAGAAAAACAGTTCAAGAAGCAAAAATAGGAATAGAACAGTTAAAACAGACTCAAGCAGGAGTGTAAAATTGAATTAAAAGACAACTGATCTTCAACCCAGAACTCAACAGTGTCTTATCAGCATAACAAACGAAGCAGAAAATAGAATTTCAGATCTTGAAGACAAAGTGGGAGTATTAACCAGGTCAATGGAAGAGGTTGTTAAAGCCAAAAAGATACTTGAGAGAAATATTCAAGAGATATGGGACACCCTGAAGAGGCCTAACATGCGAATTCATGGATTACCAGAACAAGAATCCCAAAATACCACACTTGAGAAAATTTTTCAAATTATCATAAAAACTTCCCTCATCTAAAGAATGAGAGGGCCCATCCATATACAAGAGGCATTCCCTACCCCAAACAGATATGACCAAAATAGAAACTCGCGATGGCAAATAATAGTCAAAATACTCCACATTCAAGACAAAGAAATGGTGCTGAGAGCTTCAAGGGGGAAAAAAAAAAAAAAAACAAGTAACTTTCAAAGGTAAACCTAATAAAATAACAAATGACTTCTCAATGGAAACAGTAAAAGCAAGAAGGAAGCTTGAAGAGACATACTTCAAGTATTGAATGAGCAAAAATGTCAACCCAGGCTGATATACCCTGCAAAATTATCTGTCATGATCAAGGGGGAAAGAAAAATTTTCCAGCACAAAGACAACTTAAAGGTTACATGTCTACCAAACCAGGCCTACAAAAAATGCTAGAAAAGATACTCAAGCTTGAAGAAAAGAACAAGCATGTCCAGGAGGACAGAAGGGAAGTAAAATACCACCAAAACCTAAAAGCCAAATAATACATTTACGATAAAAATGTGTCTGGAATTAAAAGTAATTTCTCCATTATAACATTAAAAGTCAATGGAATTAACTCACCAATCAAGAGACACAGATTACAAACTTGGATTTAAAATCACAATCCATTAATCTGCTGCCTTTAGGAAACTCATCTCACCATAAAAGATAGGCACATTCTTTTAATAAAAGGCTGGTCCCAAAATTCTGAAAGCTAATGGAACCAGGAAACAGGAATGGTAGTAATTGTGACATCAGACAAAGTTGACATTCAAAGTAAAAAAAAAATCATAACACATAGAGATAGATACTACATTTTAGTCACAGGTAATATTCACCAGGAAGACTTCACAATACTGAACATATATGCACCTAATACGGACTCCTCTACATTCATTAAGAAAACCCTACAGCTTCTAAAGCAAGAAATCAACCCCAAACAATAATTCTTGGAGACTTCAACACCGCCCTCTCAAGATGGGATAGATCAATAGGTCAAAAACTTAAGAGAGACATATTGGAACTTAATCAAACTCTTACTGAAAAGGACCTTACAGATCTCTATCGAACTTTCCATCCACACACCAAAGAATATACATTTTTCTCAGCAGCACACGGAATTTTCTCCAGAATAGACCACATATTGGGCCAGAAAATGAATCTACACATATACAGAACAGTTGAAATTCTAGCCTGCACCCAATCAGACCACCATGATATAAATCTTGACAACTGCAACACAACAAACAACAGAAAATACACTAACTCCTGGAAACTAAACACTATGATGCCGAATGAGAACTGGATTCAGGAAGAAATTAAAAAGGAAATTCAAGATTTCCTGGAAGCAAACGATAATGAAAATACTACTTATCAAAATCTTTGGGACTAAATGAAAGTTGTCCTAAGAGGTAAGTTGAAAAAAATAGAAACATCACAAATAAATAACTTAACAATGGAGTTTAAATATCCAATCCTAAAAGCAGTAGAAGAGAAGAGATTACCAAAATAAGGGGAGAAATATCAGGAATTGAGATAAGGAAAACGATACAGAGAATAAACCAATCAAAAAGGTGTTTTTTTGAAAAAATCAATAAGATTGATACAGCCTTAGCTAAATTAACCAAAAGCAATAGAGAGAATACCCAATACAAGGGAGAGAACCTTTATCAATACAATAAAAGCTGTATACAAAAGTCCAGAGCAAGGATTGTAATCAATGGGAAAAAACTTGAAGCATTCCTGCTTTGATCAGGAACAAGATGAAGCTGTCCACTCTCATTAATTCTATTCCATACTGTACTTAAAGTCTTAGCTGAAGCCATAAGACAAGAAAGGGAGATAAAAGGGATTCAAATAGGCAAGGAAGAAGTCAAGTTATCTCTATTTGCAGATGACATGATGTTACACCTGAGTGATCCTAAAAACTCCACCAGGAAACTCCTGGAACTAATTGAGAAGTTCAGCAGGGTGGCAGGATACAAAATAAACGTACAAAAATCAGTGGCCTTCCTATGAAAGAAGTGAAAAAGTCCTGAGAGAGTCAATCCCATTTACTACCCCTAAAAAAAATGAAATGCCTTAGTATAAGCCTATCCAAGGAAGTAAGAGACCATTACAATGAAAACTTTTCAACCATTAAGAAAGAAATTACAGAAGACACCACAAGGTGGAAACACCTCCCATGTTCCTGGATTGGCAGAATCAACATCAAAAAAATGACCATTCTGCTAAAGGCAACATACAGATTCAATGCTATACCAATCAAAATCCCAAAGCAATTCTTTAAAGAAATTGACCAAACAATCTCAAAATTCATATGGAGGCATAAAAGCAACAGGATACCAAAGACAATCCTGAGTAACAAAAACATTGCTGGACCGTATCACCATACCTAACCTTAGTCTATACTACAAATCCATAGTTATAAAAACAACCTGGTACTGGCTCCAAAATAGACACACAGATCAATGAATAAAGGTTGAAGACCCAATATAAGTCCACAAAATTACAGCCATTTGATCTTTGACAAAGAGGCCAAAAAAATCCAACAGACAAAGAACAGCATCTTCAACAAGCGGTGGTGGCAAAACTGGATGTCCACATGCAGATGATTAAAATTGGACTCATACTTGTCAACATGTACAAGACTTAATTCCAAATGGATCAAGGAACTCAATATAAGGCAAGAGACTATAAAAACCTTAGTTGAAAGGGTAAGGAACTCCCTCGAGCTGATTGGACTAGGCCAACAGTTCCTATAGGGAAATCCAATAGCACAGTCACTACAACCAACACTCAACAGATGGGATCTTATGAAATTAAAGAGCTTCTGTTCAGATAAAGAGATTGTAACAGTAGCTCAAAGGCAACTCAAAGAATGGGAGAAAATCTTCACTAACCACATATCTCATAGAGCTCTATTATTCAGAGTGCACAAAGAACTTAGAAAACTAAACACCAAGAAAAAAAAATGGTGCAATTAAAAAATAGGCCTTGGTCCTAAGTAAACACAACTTCCCTAAATTGAATCAGGAAGTTGTGAAATATTTAAATAGTCCTATAACACATGAGAAAATTGAGGAAGTAATCTTGAATCTTCCTACCAAATATATCGGGGACCAGATGGATTCAGCACAGAGTTCTACCAGACATTTAAGGAGTGAATAACACCAATACTCCTTAAACTGTACCATCAAATAGCAAAGAAAGGAACACTACCAAATTCCTTCTATAAAGCTAATATCATCTTAATCCCAAAACCTAATAAAGATACACTTAAAAAAGAAAACTATAGACCAATCTCTCTGATGAACAGATACAAAGATTCTCAAAAAATTCTTAGCAAATCGGATTCAAAAACATATCAAAAAAATCATTCATGGGGACCAAGTAGGCTTTATCCTTAGGCATACAAGGTTGGTTCAATATACACAAATGAATAAATGTAATTCATCATATAAACCAGTCCAAATCCAAGACCACATGATACTCTCTACAGATGCAGAAAAAGCTTTTGACAAGATCCAACAGCCTTTTATGATCAAAACTCTAGAGACAGTAGGAATGGAAGGAACCTTTATCAATATAATAAAAGCTGTATACAACAAGCCAAAAGCAAGGATTATACTCAATGGGGAAAAACTTGAAGCATTCTCATTTCAATCAAGAACTAGACAAAGCTGTCCACTGTCACCACTTCTATTCAATATTGTACTTGAAGTCTTAGCTGAAGCCATAAGACAAGAAAGGGAGATAAAAGGGATTCAAATCGGCAAGGAAGAAGTCAAGCTATCCCTATTTGCAGATGACATGATCTTATACCTGAGTGATCCCAAAAACTCCACCAGGAAGCTCATGTAACTAATTGAGAAGTTCAGCAGAGTGGCAGGATACAAAATAAACATGCTAAAATCAGTGGCCTTCCTATATGCCCAGAATGAAAGAATTGAAAAACCCCTGAGAGAAACAATCCCATTTATTATAGTCCCTAAAAAAATACCTAGGTATATACCTAACCAAGGAGGTAAAAGACCTTTACAATGAAAACTTTTAAAACTCTCAAGAAAGAAATTGCAGAAGACACCAGAAGGTAGAAAAACCTCCCATGTTCCTGAATTGGCAAAATCAACATTGTAAAAATGACCATCCTACCAAAGGCAATATACAAATTCAATGCTATACCAATTAAAAGCCCAAAGTAATTCTTACAGAAATTGACCAAACAATCTCAAAATTCATATGGAGGCACAAAAGACCCAGGATAGCAAAGACAATCCTGAGTAACAAAAACACGGCTGAGGTATCACCATACCAAACCTTAGTCCATACTAGAAATCCACAGTTGTAAAAACAGCCTGGTACTGGCTCCAAAATAGACACACAGCTATTTGGTCTTTGACAAAGGGGCCCAAAACATCCAATGGAAAAAGAACAGTATCTTCAACAAATCATGTGGCAAAACTGGATCTCCACATGCAAAAGATTAAAACTGGACCCGTACTTGTCACCATGTATAAGACTGAATTCCAAATGGATCAAGGACCTCGATATAAGGCCAGAGAGTATAAAAACCATAGGTGAAAGGGTAGGGAACTCCCTTGAGATGATTGGGCTAGGCCAACAGTTCCTAAACAGACATCCAATGACACAGTCATTGCTACCAACTCTTAACAGTTGGGATCTGGTGAAATTAAAGAGCTTCTGTTCAGATAAAGAGATTTTAACACGAACTCAAAGGCGACTCACAGAATGGGAGAAAAATCTTCGCTAGCCACATATCTGATAGAGCTCTATTATCTAGAATGCACAAAGAACTTAGAAAACTAAACACCAAGGAAAAAAAATGGCCCCATTATAAAATGTGCCCTGAAACTTAAAAGAAACTTTACCAGGGATGAAATTAAAATGTCTAACAAATATCTTAAAAAATGTGCCACATTCTTACCCATCAGGGAAATGCAAATCAAAACTTCCCTGAGATATCATCTCACCCCATTCAGAATGGCAAAAATTCACAATACAAACAACAACAAATGCTGGAGAGGATGTGGAAAAAGGGAACTCTCCAACATTGCTGGTGGGAATGCAGGTTCATACAGGCCACTCTGGCGAGCCTTCTGGAGAATGTTTTTTTTTTTAACAATTTTTATTATTATTTCTGCTCATACAAACTTAAATGTACACCGGTTCCCTCCCTCCCTCCTCCCCCTCCCCTACCCTTCCTCTCCATCTCCCAGTGCCACCCCTCTAAACCTGGGAGAATCCTTTAATGTGCATGCCAGACTCTCCTCTGGGTCCTCCTCTCTGATGACATGCAAGGACCTAGTGGCAGTTCCCTGAACCCTTTCCTGTGTGCCCCCTTAATCATAGGAACACTACTATGGCTGTCAATTCCTTGCCTCCAAGGAGCTTAGTGCCTTTAGCAAATGCTAGACTTTGTGGGGTCAATGGTGTGTGGGAAATTGTACAGGGCATGCAAACTCCAATTATGATTGGTTCGGCCCTAACTTGTGTGGAGTATCTTGCATATCATTGCTCCTCCCATCCTTGTGCTCTTACAATCTTACCGCCCCCTCTTCTGCAAATTTCCCTGAGCTTCAGGATGGGGAGAGATTAGGCTGGCCTAGTTCTAGGTGGTTGATATAGAGTCTCTGAAGTTCTGGATTATGGTTCGTTGATTTTCTTTTGCGGTTTTGTTCAAAGCCCTTCACTCCATCCTGATGGGTATTGTATTTCACCCCCTGGCCAGAGACAAAAAGGTGTTAAACTTGATTCTTGTTATAAGATATATTCAAAAGTAGATATAATAAAATAGGAAACCACAGTGAGGGAGGGGTCAATCACCTATTTGCAAAATGGTTATTTCTTATCTGCCAGACTATATACCCTCCCCTTCTAGTGAGAATGAAAGAAGTGAATAAGCCCTGAGAGAGTCAGTCCCATTTACTATAGCCCCTAAAAAATGAAATACCTTGGTATAAACCTAACCAAGGAAGTAAAAGTCCTTTACAATGAAGACTTTAAAACCATAAAGAAAGAAATTGCAGAAGACACCAAAAGGTGGAAAGACCTCCCATGTTCCTGGGTTGGCAGAATCAACATCGTAAATATGACCATCCTACCAAAGGCAATATACAAATTCAATGCTATACCAATTAAAATCCCAAAGCAATTCTTCAAAGAAGTTGACCAAACAATCTCAAAGTTCATATGGAGGCACAAAAGACCCAGGAGAGCAAAGACAATTCTGACTAACAAAAACACTGCTGGAGGTATCACCATACCAAACCTTAGTCTATACATCCGGAGATTCTTAAAGAAATTAAAGATTGAAATGTCATATGACCCTGAGATTCCACTTTTGGGAATAACCTCCCATACAGCAAAAATTCACCTCGATAACACAAGCACGACCATGTTCATAGCAGCACTGTTTCCAATAGCAAAGTCATGGAATCAACCCAAATGTGCAACAGTTGACGAGTTGATAAGGAAAATGTGGTACATCTATACAATGGAGTACTACTCGGCCATCAAAAATCATGAATTAATGGAATTTGCTGGGAAGTGGATGAAATTAGAAACAATTATACTGAGTGAAGTATCCCAGACACAGAAAATTAAGCACCGTATATACTCCCTAATAGGTGGCTTCTAGTACCAAACCCACTTAGAGACACTCAAACATAAATCTCTGTAATACCTACAGTAAATGCAATGATTATGAACAGGAGGGATGGGGATGGAGGGACATACCAGTAACAAGGAGAGAGAGGACCATGTTACTGCAGAGCAAATAGGCCACCATTAAGTACTGCAAGTAAGTAATGAGACATCTGGTTAAGTTCACAGACTTTCCTTCCTGATCATTTACAACGGATGGGGTATGATCTTACCATAAGGGGAGGGTGTATAGTTTGGCAGATAGAAAGTAACCATTTCCCAAATAGGCGATTGACCCCCTCTCACTGCGGTTTCCTACTTTTATTACATCTACTTTTGAATATACTCTTATAACAATACTCTAATTTAACAGGTTTTTAATCTCTAGCCAGGGAGAAATATCCAATACCCATCAGGATTCAGTGAAGGGCATTGCATGAGCAGCAAAACCACAAAAGAAAATCAACAAACCATAATCCAGAACATCAGAGACTCTATATCAACCTACCTAGAACTAGGCCAGCCTAATCTCTCTCCATCCTGAAGCTCAGGGAAATTTGCGGAAGAGGGGTGTTAAGATTGCAAGAGCCAAGAATATGAGAGCAATGATATGCAAGATACTCCAAACAAGTTAGAGCCAAAGCAATCATATTTGGACTTTTCATGCCCTGCTCAATGTCCAACACACTATTGACCCCACAAAGTCTAGCGTTTGCTAAGGGCACTAGGATCCTTGGCGGCAAGGGAATGACAGCCACGGTAGTGTTCCTGTGCTTAAAGGGAAACCAGGAAATGGTTCTGGGAAATGCCACTGGGTCCTTGCACCTCATCGGAGAGGAGGACCCAGATGAAAGTTTGGCATGGTCATTAAAGGATGCTCTGGGGATGGGAGGGGGAGGCACTGGGGGATGGGAAGAAAAGGGGGAGGGAGTGGAGCACAAGGGAATGGGGGTGGGGGGAGGGAAGGGACCGGTGGTGTACCTGTTAAGTTTGTATGAGTGAAAATAAAAAAAATAAAAATAAATTAAAAAAGGGCCTTGGAAATTTTTTTATTATTATTTATTCAACCTGTTCCCATGTGCATGTGTATGTGTGTGTGCGTGTGTATGTGTCTGTCTGTGTGTGTGTGTGTGTCTGTGTATGTGTAGAACCACGGATGAATTCGCGAACCACCATGGACGCCTCCACCTTCTTCTGCCCCTGGGATTCACAGGCTCCGCCCTACTAGGAACAGAAGCGCTGGCCTGTCCCTGCTTCTGCCTGGCTTCTATACGTAGGATCTGGGATCCGAACTCAGGACCTTCTGCCTGCAAGGCGGAGGCTTAACCCCTGAACCACCTCTCCAGCCCGGCCTTGGAAATTAAAAGAAAGTTTTCTGTGGACAAAATTGAAATGTCTAACAAATAACTTTAAAAATGCTCTGCATCCTTAGCCATCAGGGAAATAGAAATCAAAACCTCCCTGAGATACTATCTCACCCTGGACAGGATGGCAAAAATCCATAATACAAACAACCCCAAATGCTGGACAGGGTGTGGTGAAAAGGAAACTCCCCTGCGAATGCAGTTTATACAACTACTCTGGTGAGCTGTTTGGCGATTCTTACAAATATTAAACATTTAAATGCCATATGACCCTTCTAGTCCACTTTTGTGACTAATTCCCCATACAGCAAAAATTCACAAGCATGACCATGTTCTTAATAGCATTGTTTACAATAGCAAAGTGAAGGAATCAACCCAAATGCTCAACAGTTGACAAGTGGATGTGGAAAATGTGGCACATTTATATGATGAATACTACTCAGCCATCAAAAATGATGAATTAATGAAATTTTCCAGGAAATGGATGGAATTAGAAAAAATTATATTGCGTGAAGTATTCCAGACACACAAAATGATGTGCTATATGTACTTCCTAATAGGTTGATCCTAGTACTAAACCAACTTGGTGACACCCTCAAAGATAAATCTCTATAATACCTAGAGAAATTGCAAAGATTTTATTCAGGAGGAAAGGGGAAGGAGGTCCTCATCACCAATAAGAAGAGAGGACATCAGAGAAAACAGGCCACATCAAGACGGCAAGAAAGTAATGAGACATCTCATTAAGCTCACAGACTTGCCTTCCTGTTCACTTGCAGCTGATTGAGTTTGATCTCACCAGACAGGGAAAGCATAGAGTCTGGCAGATAGATGGTAATCATCCTGCAAATGAGAGACTGATCCCCGCCCCCTCGCCATGGTCTCCTACTCTTATTCCATGTACCTTTGAATCTACCCTTAGAGTAAGACTCTATTTTAATAGCCTTTTATCTCTAGCTAGGAGGTGACATCCAATACACATCAAGATGGAGCCAAGGGCGGTGCAGGAGTAGCAAAACTGGAAGTAAAAAAAAAAAACATAATTCAGAACATCAGAGACCCTACATTAACCACCTGGAACCAGGCCAGCAAAATCTCTCCCCATCCTAAAGCTCAGGGAAATTTGCTGAAGAGGAGGCAGTAAGATTGAAAGAGCCTAAAGATGGGAAGAGCAATGATATGCAAGATACTCCACACAAGTTAGGGCCGAAGTAACCATAATAGGACTTTGCATGACCTGCACAATGACCAATATATCATTGACCCCCCCCCAAAGTCTAGCATGGATCACAGGCACTAGGATCCTTATAGACAAGGAATTAACAGCCACAATAGTGTTCCTATACTAAAGGGGACAGAAAAAAGAGCTCTAGGCAATGCTACTGAGTCCTTACACCTCATCAGAGAGGAAGACCCAGAGGAAAGTTTGACATGCATAGTAAAGGATGCTTCATGAATGGGAGGGGAGGGGGCACTGGGAGAAAGGGAGGGAGGGGGAAAGTAAAGGGAAAAGAGGGGAAGGAGCAAGGGGATCCAAGGAAGGGTGGAGGGTAGGAGGGGAATGGGGTACTTATCAAGTTTGTATGAGTGGAAAAAAATATAAAAAAATTAAATGAAAATAAAAGCAACAAAAAAAAACTTTAGGCTTGATTATATTTAGCCAACATGATACTTTATTTGATTTAGTAAGCTATTCAATCTTTTTGAAAATGCTAGCTAAATTCAACACATGGATTTTTACCCAGTAAGAACTATGTTTGTTATCGACTTATAGGACAGAAGGATAATAAATGTAGGGTTAAATCACCAATTTTGTTACATAGGTAATAGAATTCTAATATATTTCTTAAGATATTTTTCACTGAAAGGAACCTGGTATCTTGTAGGAAGTATAAAACTATACATGGACCTCAACATGGAAGACTAGCAAAAAGAGTCTGTGGTGTTGGATAGAAAGCATAAAATTCAAGGTAATTTACTTTCTTCTCTGAAAGGCCCCAATAAATAAAGGGCAGGTTGTGTTTGGTCAGGAAAAAGATTTAGCCAGTAAGCAGCCAAACTGATATCATGGAAGACGAGCATCCTGAAAGTCTACTTTAGCCAACCCTGTAACCTTTATCTTCAGGAAAGAGAAAGAGGGACATTTGGTCAGGAAGGGATTAATTGCTATGGGACAGGAGGCAAGCATTCTATTAGGAAGGGATTGATTGTCTTTAAATTCTAGACACCTCTGTGGATCAAGAACAAGATTATTACAACTCCTGGTGGGTGGTAGTCTGTTTACAATGGTGCTTCTATAAATCTTGAAAACATCCTAGCTTTTTTTTCTCTTGAAGAGAGAGGAGAGAACCTGGGGAATTTGTAATTTAATATAAAGTTTATCAATTCTGTCTTAAATGATATCAATGGAATCAATCTCAAAATTATTAGTACTTATGGATTAAGTCACAAAGTTATCAGAAATTCAAACAATGGGGGCTGGAAAGGTGGCTCGGGGGTTAAACCTCTGCCTTGCAGGCGGAAGGTCCTGAGTTCCAATCCTAGACCCCATGTATATAGATGCTGGTCGGAAGCTGAGGCAGCCTGCGTTTCTGGTCCTTGTAGGGTGGAGCCTGTGAATCCCAGGGCAGAGTAAATAAGGAGGAGGTGGAGGCAGTCCATGATGGTTCCCAAATTCGTCCGTGGTTCTACACACACACTCATACATGCACACATATGCGCACACACACACATACACTCACAATTGAATAAATAATAAAAAAATTTTAAAAAAGAAATTCAAACAATGAAGTCACAAAACAAAACAGTGTCACAGGACACTAGAAAGATAAAGTAAGCAGGCTGGTTATATGGGGGGGGGGGATATCGCAGTTTCAATGATGTCTCTCCCATTGCCTGCTCAGTTCCTGAAATTTTATATTATACAGGAATGTAAATAGGAATTGGGAATCATATTGCCAACTCTGGTGAAGGACTGTTATAAGTGGAAAAGTAGTTACAGAAAATACAAGGGTCTCTAGTTTTCACCATATGTTCAGAACATCAATCTGTGATGAATTCCTCAGATAATGTAAAATCTCTTTGTCAAGGTGGCATCCTAACCAGAACTTTCCTCTAGGCACTCTACAATAAGTTTAAAAGAAAATTGCATGGCCTGCTACTCTTGGAAACTGTTGCCTAAATGACTGTCATAAGTGACTCTTATGAGCAAAGATCTGAGCAAAAATAATCAGAACCAAATGTTAAGGTAGTAAAGTAGGCAGATGCACTTAGAAGGCAGAGATGTGAAGCTTTTTAAAAATGTTTAGTCATCCAGTGGATGGTAGCACAGATCCAAATATAATCAGTGCTTTACACAAAGTGAGCTTCTGGGTTTTTTTATTATTATTTATTTAATTGTGTGTGTATGTGTGTGTGCACGTGTGTATGTATGTGTATGTGTGTGTGTAGAACCACGAATGAATTCGGGAACCACCATGGTTTACTCTGCCCAGGGATTCACAGGCTCCACTGCTACCAGGACTGGAAACGCAGGCCGCCCTAGCTTCCGTTGGTGTCTATACATGGGTTCTAGGATCCGAACTCAGGACCTTCTGCCTACAAGACAGAGGCTTAACCCCTGAGCCATCTCTCCATCCCCGAGCTTCTGGTTTAAAGACAGCGTCTTAGACAACCATTACCATCATAAGCAAATGTCCAAAGAGTTCTCTGAAGACTGCTTATTGAGAGACTGATAACATATTGCCAATATGCGTGATTTTCAATGAAAATCAAATAACTTAAAGTGAATCTTGGGGAATTTGTTAGTTTTTTTCTAAGTGTAAGAAGAAATCAACACAAAACAATAAATATTTTATATCACTAGGATGGCAAAGTGGCAAAGGAATTGTGATACAAACTTCCTGAATTTAATTCAATTCTGTGATGGGAACCAAATTCTGAAAAGTTTCTCTAGACATCCAAATTCACATTTTGTCAATGTGTTCTCTCTCAATTTCTCTTTCTCTGTATGTGAGAGAGAGAGAGAGAGAGACTCCTCTCTCCACTCCATCATTACAAAAAAATAAACATTTTAAAAATAAGTATATTAAATGAAGCCACAAAGTGACACAAATTTGTGATTAGAAGAACACAAATGAAATGTTCAGCTGTAATGTGGTTTTGGGTCTTAAGATAGGGAGAGTTTTTTGGGGTGTTGGATGCATCCTGTTT
This sequence comes from Typhlomys cinereus, assembly GCA_023101885.1. Lineage (NCBI taxonomy): Eukaryota > Metazoa > Chordata > Mammalia > Rodentia > Platacanthomyidae > Typhlomys > Typhlomys cinereus. Next base: position 1,109,423 of record JALPQD010000537.1, on the reverse strand, counting down.
AATGACATTAGACCTGGTTTTTAGGATCACTTTTTCTATTGTTCATTTATAAATCCAAAAAGTTTATTAAGTTCTGGCATCGTGGCAGAAGTTTTTTTTTTAATTCTTATTGTGTTTTATACATGAACATAGTAAATTTGAAATATTTTCACATCTTAGCCTCCAAACCCACCCTCTCAATTTTTCCCATTACAATGCTGCTTTTTTACTTCTTCTTTTGCTTGTCTTTCTTATATGTGGCCCAGTGAGATTCATCTTGGTTGTCTTTGATGGCATGTGTCTGAGAATTTGCTGGGACATGAACCATTTTTCAGTGGGTATACCACTGAGGAAAGCATCTCCTCCCCTATCAACATTAACCTTCATCAGTCTCCCAGGAAGATGTGGGGCTTCTTAAAATATTTCTCCTTCCATAGTGAAATATTGATGGTACAAATCCCATACAGATCTTGTGCAAATATACATAATTTCTGTGAATTTATGAATGTGTAGAATCCCTGTCATGTTAAGAAAATAATGTCTTGCCTTACCCCTGTTCCCTTTCAAGTTCTTACAATCTTATTACACCCATTTTCACAATGATCCCCGGGCCTTGGGATGTGTATGTGCAAAGGAGTGGGGGTGAATTATTTAGATATCCACTTTAAAGCCTAGCATTTTTTAGTGACTTATTCTCTGCACTTTGGTCTGATGTGATTTTTCTGTAACAAACACTTCCCTTGGAAAAGGAAGCTTTTATGTGGAGTGTGGAATTCTTCTCCAATTTGTGGGTATAATGATAAATGCTTAAAAGGTAGTTTGATGTAGTATCTTTATAGCTAAATTTTAATAGTTCATACCCCTGAAGCATATGCCATGTCTAAATTATGTCTAAAATCCAATCAGGAAAATGTTGGTTGCCCCCTTGATATTTATGGTTGCCCCTTCCAAGGGTGGTTGTTTTTATAACTTGCAACTTTCATGGATTAATAAGACTGCTGACAGCTTTTTGATCCCAACAACTTGTATAGGACTTTAAGATACTATAAAACTGGCCGTTCAAGTTTCTAGACCAAGTTCCGGGTGGTATTTCTTCCATGTCATAGGATCAACGAGTGTCGCTTCTTAGCAATAGTGCCTTGATGTCATTTGGGGGGGGGTTAACAAAAAGCAATGGCAAAAGCCTGTGTTGTTTAAGGAGGGTTTAAGACGTTTGTGGCAAACAGCATTTCAGGGGGTATTACATACCTGATAATTGGAGTATTGCTTGGCCACCTATGGGCTCTGAAGCATTGTAGGGCATTTTCCATTTTGCCTTTTCTTGCTCTTTCTGTGCTTCCCTATATAGTTTATTCTCACTCCTTTTTAAAACTAAAATGGCATTTTGTATATTACATAGGAGATATCTATCTTGTTGTACCTTACAACCTTAGTGCTATTTGCTATTCCCTCAACTCTTCCTGTGCCCCATCTCCTCATCCACCCCCTAGGTATTTCCCCCTAGTATTCCCCCTTGCATTTATTACTTTTATTTTTACTTTATATGTGGATTACCTAGAAGCACATACATTTAGAATTTTAAGTTTTCTTACAATCTGACATTTTAACCAATGCATAGAAAATTGTAATCTTCATTAAGCTTTTTAGATAAAAGCCCTCTTTTTTAGTCATTTTATTAGTCAGGGATTTCTAGAGGAACAGAACTGGTAGAATAGATACCGTTTCTGTTCTCAAGCCTCAGTAACATTGGAGGGCTAGGTAGCTGAGCTCCAATTTCAGCGAAGAACAGCAGGCAGGTTGAAGATGTTGGGCTATGCAATTATAATAGGACTCTGCATGATCTGCACAATGACCAACATATTATTGACCCCTCAAAGTCTAGCATGGACTAAAGGCACTAGGATTCTTAGAAGCAAGGGATTAACAGTCACAGTAGTGTTCCTATACTTAAGGGGAACACAAGAAAGAGTTTTAGGAAATGCCACTGAGTCCTTACACCTCATCAGAGTGGAGGACTCAGAGGAAAGTTTGATATACACATTAAAGGATGCTTCAGAGATGGGGGAGGGGGCACTGGGAGAAAGGGAAGATGGGGGGAAAGGTAGGGGAAAAGGAGGGAGGGAGCAGGGAGTTCCAGGGAGGGGTGAAGGGAGGGAAGAGACAGGGGTACCTATCATGTTTATATGAGCAGAAAAATAAATAAAAAAACAAAAAACAAAACAAAACAAAAAAGATGCTGGGCTATGATGTCAGTGAAAAAAACAGCGAATCCAGAGATGCTGGACTCTGACTTCAGTGAAGTCAGCCAAGAATAATACAAAGGTTAATAATATAGCTAAGCTTTTGTCTTTTGTATTTACTTCAATAGTCTCTCCCGGTGCATGACTTCATTTTTAAGAAATTTCTGTCAAATACCAAAATATTTGATCAATTGATTTATTAGTACTTTTGTATCCTTTCCAAGAAATAATTGTCTCCTCCATATATGAAAGATTATTTTCCTATTTCTATGTTTATAGCATTAACTTTTTACTTTGATTATTAGGCTACATTTCAAATTGGTTTCCTTCATAAAAGGGAACAAGATTCATGAAATTCCTCCCCATGAGGACAGTTTTCAGCACAAGTCTTAGAAAAAGAAATCTTCTACCTACGTCCCTTGATAATATCACTATAAACATATTGAAACATATCTGGACTTTTGTTTGTCCCCTTTGATATAAATCTTGGGGTATGGCTACTTTTCTCTTACTCTGGGGATACAAAAGCTGCCATAAAGAGGTGTGCTTAGGAATTGGCAAGTGCTCATGTGGTAAAGAAGTTGGAACAAATTAGAGTTCACAGAAACACATTAAATAGTATTGAATACTGAAGAGAACATGTTTAAAGAGAAGAGGGAAGAAGGAAGAGAGGACAGAAAGAGAGAGAGTTCTTTGAGTACATAGAATATAGGCTTTACAAAAATCTCACGATGGAAATTTCTGAGCTCTTGCCTTCTTGTTGAAACAGAAATGGAAGGGGAAGTCTAACACAAAAATAAAGTAGCTTGAGGAAGGCAAAGCAGACTCCTCCCTTGTTGGCTTGCTTCTAGATGGATCAAATTACCTGGGAGTTGTAAATCCTGACCCCTGAACAGGTAATTGAAACACTGGGTTAATTTAAGAATGTTGAATAAGATTTTAGTGTTGCCAAAGAAGGAGGGGTTGTTATCTGTCACGAATACTAGTGTTGACTTCATAACTAAAAATTCTCATTCTGGGCACATTTTTAAAGACTTAGTGGTTGAGTTGTACCCTGAGTAAGCACTTAAGAGATTATTTAGTTGGTGGGGAAGACATAGTCTATGTGTGTCGGACTAGTCCCTGAGCAGGTGAATAAGATGGAGGAAGTTGGCTAAGGAGGTTAGCATTCTTATGTATGCTTGGTCTGACAAGTGAAGATTGTCCCTCTAGCAATCCTGTGGATTTGGTACAGTGAGTTCCTTCCATTCTTGGTGTTGGTATAGGTTCCTCTGTCAATCTGGACAAGGCACTGAAACTTGATAATATTAGGCCAAAATAAAACTCCTTGTTCCTTTCAGCCAGGTGATTCTGATGCAAGATTGCGGGATTGATGGAGAGTGACTGAATTTTGTCACCAAGTGCAGGTTTGGAGATTTTATAAAAGAAGATGATGCTTATTATTGCAGTAGAGAAATCAAATATTGTTGACTGAGATATTAATATTGCCAAGAAAAGGGGGTTCTTATCTGTCACATATACTGGTGCGGGATGCCAGAACCATGGGATATGTGCTAAGTAATGTCAGTGCAGATTCAATACTCTCCAGGAAAATGTTGCTTGTACAATTTTAAACTGAAAAATTACCTAAAATTTCCCATAATCTTTGAGCTGTCATGACTATAGCAGCAGAAGGTAAATCTTATAGGATGTGGTATTTACTTTGAAAGACTTTGGTCTTTTAATTTTGAATTGATATTTTCTTATTGTGTTATGAAGTTTTCATTTTAATATTTATTTTGAAGATTTAGTTAATTTTAATTTGATAAAGTCTTATGGTTAAGTAACTTCAAACTTTTAAAATATTGGATCTGGACTTTCAGTGATAGAATATAGTAAAATCCATTTATGAGAACTTTTAATCATGAAATCTTTTCAAATTAACAAAATTGAGTGTATCATACATCATAATCTAAATGTAATAGCTGTAGGGATAAGTATTCAGTGGTTGCAATTTAAAAATGTTACGTTTTGTCTCAAGTTTACAATTGGTGTAGTGTCAAAATTAGATACAGGTATCATCTTGACAGCTCAGGATTTGAATTCTGATACATTTGTAAAGAATTAGTGATTGTGTTAGGCCCTGAGTAAGCCTTGTTCCATTAAACCTTTTAGTTGTAATTTATGGGCAGCATGAAGAGCAACTGCAACAGTATCTAAATGACTCCCAGCACATTGACCATTTCCAGTTGTTATTCCTAAAATATGTTGTCTTAATGGTTGTAGCTTCACAGATAGTATTCCAGTTAGTAAACTGAAATAACTGTTATATTTTTAAGGTTAAGCTACTTGAGATACTCCTTTCAATACAAGTTTATAAAAACATTTTAATTCATAAACAAATGGCCACTTAACTTTTTGAGGGGAAGTATATACTTTTGAATAGGAATATAAAATTGAAATGGATTTAAAATTTAAACTTAAAATCCTTCAGAAAATAAATATACTTAATTATTTTTCAATATCTATATTAATGAACATTTTTTTCTTATGAATTATGTTTTCACATATTGTTATGAATAATTACAGAAACCCAATTTCACCTTACTTATGTACCTTGGAATCATATTAAATTCTGGATTGTGATTGTGTCAGGGATATTTTTACTAGTAATCATGTCTTTTAAAAATAGATTGTCCTCCTTTCCAATAATCTTTATTTGTATTTTTCTTGTGTTACTGTCCTGACAACATCTTCTGGGATTATAATTAATAATGATGATGAGAAAAAGCACTCATCTTTATTTCCATAACTTTGTAGGATGTTAGTCAGAGATCACTATTATTGAAAGGTTATCTCTTCTTAGATGGTGTCAAGTTTAAATCTGAACTATCCCCCACAGACTTATGTGTTTTCCTCTGTAGTTGGTGATAATGTTTGGGAAGTTTGTGGAACTTTTGATAGGTGCAGTTTTGTTGGAGTAAGGTATGTAATAGGGGCTGGGTCTTGAGGATCAATACCCTGGTCTTGCTTCCTCTCAGTTTGCTCTTTCTCTCTCATGCACGCATTATGATGGCTTCAGTGACTTGAATCATCCCTCTGCCTCTGCCTATAGTAATGTTTCTCTTATTTTATTTTTTCCATAATAGACTATATGTCTCGTGGAACCATAAACCAATAAACCAATCTACTCTTAAGCTGAGTATAGGTACTATCTCACAGCAGAAAGAAAAACAATTGTAACTGATAGAGATGCTATCAATCAGAAAAGTTTATTCCTATTTCATATATTGCTATGACATTTAACCACTCCATACAAGTTAGGGCCAAAGTAATCATAATAGGACTTTGCCATGACCTGCGCAATGATCAATATATCATTGACCCCCCAAAGTCTAGCATGGATCACAGGCACTAGGATCCTTAGAGGCAAGAGATTAACAGTGACAATAGTGTTCTATACCAAAGGGGAACACAAGAAAGAGCTCTAGTCAATGCTACTGAGTCCTTACACCTCATCAGAGAGGAGGACCCAGAGGAAAGTTGACATGCACAGTAAAGGATGCTCCAGGAATGGGAAGGTAGAGGGGGCACTGAGAAAAGAGGAAGGAGGGGAAAAGGAAGGGGAAAAGGGGGCACGGAGCAAGAGGATCCAAGGAGGGGTGGAGGGAGGGAGAGGAATGGGGTACCTATCAAGTTTGTGTCAGTGGAAAAAAGTGCACTATAAATAAAAAAGTAAAAAAAAATAAAAGCTGGATAAATAAAATAAAAATAAAAAATAAAAAAGAATAGTTGTTAATTTTTTATTATTTATTATTTATTCAATTGTGCATGTATGTGTGTGTGTGCGTGTATATGTGTGTGTGTGTGTAGAACCACTGGACGAATTCAGGAACCACCATGGATGCCTCCACCTCCTCCTTGTTTACTCCGCCCTGGGATTCACAGGCTCCGCCCTACCAGGACCAGAAGCACAGGCCGCCCCTGTGCCTGGCCAGCGTCTATACGTGGGGTCTAGGGTCCGAACTTAGGACCTTCTGCCTGCAAGGCAGAGGCTTAACCCCTGAGCCACCTCTCCAGCCCCGTTAAATTTTATCTAATTATCTTTTAACAGGTTTATTCATTAAACTTGATTTGGCTATTTATTTTTTGTTATCTTTTATGGTATTAAATGGTGACCTCTGATCATGTATTCTTGAAGTAATCACATGGAATCATGATGTGTTCCTGCATATCTATCTATCTATCTATCTATCTATCTATCTATCTATCTATCTATCTATCTATCTATCTATCTATCTATCATCTATCTATCTATTATCTATCTTAAATTTCCAAGTATAAAGGTTATCTTTTGAATTTCCTCTTTTATGTACAGTAAGTCACCTGAAGTTATTGGATAGCTTCTATTTAATTTCTGATGTTAAGGATTTCAAAGGCAAAAAGATAAGTACTTGAGGATTCACAATCCCTTCCTTCTTTTGTAGTTTCCTCCCAATATCTCAAGCAGACTGATGGAGGAAGCACATATCTAACAATCTGCTTATGGGTAAAAAGCTAAATCACTTTAATTACAATAGACTTTTTGGCATACATGTCATCACTAAGGTTTTTCATTCAGAAGTATTTTTGAGACTCATTTGTACCTTCTATAACATACCTAAGCATTTTATTTCTGTCCTGTCTTCATTCTATTTACATTTTAGAGTAATCCTTTACTTTAGGACTCAACTGGTCTCTAAAAATCTTTTCTCAGTTCTAATCATTTTCTTCCCACTCTAGTCTTCATTAAAAAAATATTCCATAACAATAATTTTTACATCCTTTTTTACTAGATTTACCTTTTTTGTCATATTTTGTCATCAAGAAACATTATTTTTCTTCACAAAACATGGCTCTATTAGAAAAACAGGTAAAGTATATTACCAATTCTGAAGACATTTGTACGTATTTATTTTTCTTGCCAACAAATTAAAGTTAATCAATGTGCCAGAAAGTTAAGTCCTATTATCATAGGGATTTAGAATCTGCATTTGTTAAATAAAGCATCTACTTCTCACTTGTGTGCATAAAGCAACCAAAGTAGGATGAAGTTCTAGTAACTCTGCTTCTCTTTTGTATGTTGGTCTATCTTCCTTGGGAAAGGTGAAATCACAATAATGTTATCAAGTCATCATCTCAACCCTTGGATCCAGCAGAGCTGGAAGGTAAGGGCTACATGCAGCAGGGCAGATTGCCCCTGGAGTAGGAGCAATCCTCTCTTTAAGCACTAAGCTTCTTCTCCAACTCATACCAGAAGCCTAAAACAGACTGAGATCACCACATCCTTTCTTTATTAAGACTTCTCAATCTGGTCACATTAATTACATCTATTCTAATGCTCACTACACTCTGTCTCTTAATTTGCATTTGTTTAGGCAGTTTTTAAAGTTTAGCATATTGGGCCTGAAGCTGGGCTATTACAAATAAAATTTCCATTCCATTATGAACTAAAAAGGAATTTTGAATGATTTTTTAAAACATTCTCTCTGTCCTTGTGTAGACTGTCCTGCAACAGGGAACAAGGAGAACAGGAAACAGTGTATCCTTAAAACTAGCTAGTAAATAAACTGTTCCCAGTGAAAGGCATGCACAAAAAGGCCTAAAAGTAGGAGGGAGACTGGCTAGTAAGGAGAACATATGAAGTGCAACAGGAGGAAAGGTGGGATTGATAATAAAGATTGAAAAATGCATAAATTCATTGTATTCATGTATGAAAGTGTCAAAGAATAAAAAAATTTAAATGTTAAAAAATTAATTTATGTGATATTTTGCTTAGTAGTGAATTTGGTATTGTGTAGACAATATAAAGACATAAGCACATGTTAACAGAACATATTCTATAGTTATACATAAAGATTTATTTGAAAACCAAAGATTTTATGGCTTCTATTCAGATAGGTATGTGTCAGTTTTTAAAAAAAACTGTTGTTCTCCATTGTATTAAAAGATCTGTACTTCCAAAACATGACTCTTACAGAAACAACATAGAAAGCTTAGATCTAAAAAAAAAAGCTAAAGGGGACATTGGCAAAGCTGTCAGTGGGCTAAAGAGGAAGCAGCAGCTTCATTTTGTTGTTGTTTGATTTTCCATTAGTATTACATTGAAAAAAATAAGTATTAAAACAGTGGGGAAAAGGGACTGAGAGCAATTCTCAAACATTCTATAAGATCCATGTGGAGGCCCATTGCTAAAGAGAAGTAAGTACAAGGGAAAGATTTATGAAATATGAGTTTTATTGGAGCTGAAGGCCTTGTAGTCAGGAGAACCATAACTTAGTTTTGAGGGAAAGCATTAAAATAGAAGAGATAGTGCAAAGTCCTAGAGAATAAGGAATATAACCACATTGTGGAAGAAAATCAACAGAAAGTGACTGTCAGGTTAAAGGAATAATAGGATGGGGAAGAATGAGGTTCAGAAGTAATTGAAATTCATTAGTATGGGAAGTCTTGGGTCTAAGTATACAAGTGAGAAGTGGATTAGGGAGCTCAGATGGTCAGTTCTAGGAATTGTCACATTCCAGCTAGGATGGAAGAAATTTATACAATGGCCTCCCTGTGACTAACGAGAACCTCAGAACACAGCACTCTAATACCTGCAAAATAAAATTATCTTAAAATATATGATATCAGCTATCTTTCTTTTTTGTCAGTACTTAAAAAGATAGGCTCTTTTATATTACATATAGAGTAAATCCACACAGAGGCTATAAATCCTCTCTAGAAGCATAAGCCAAATAAATCTTCCTTTCTTCCTTAAGTTGTGTGAATATGAGTATTGTCTCAAAGCAGTAGAAAAGAATAATTGTGACAATTATCTCAATGCATGTTTGTTTAGAAGATACCTGTTAATGTTACATTTAGATCATTTTTATCTTTTCTAAAACATTTAATATTCTCTCAAATACCATTTTAATGGGTTTATAATAAACTTAAGAGTATTCATACATTATGGATATAGCAGGACTTTGAACATTTGAATAAATCTAAACTGTATTTATGGCAAATTAACATTTTTTAAAGCCCCTGATACAAATCATTTCATTTCTAATAAATCTTGTAACCAGAATTTTTTTACCTTCAATAAAATGTCTTAAATAATCAGAGAGGCTAAATCCCTACCCTCAGGGATGGGAGCAAGCATCTAGAATGAATAAGCAGGAAGGACATGGTGAGCTAGTAACATCAGTAAATGGAGTGTATTGACATAAGAGGGCAGTAGGGAAGGTTTGAATATGGGTAAGGAGTGGTAAGAATGGAGATAACCATACTGCCCTGGCATTATGCATGCCCCAACTTTGAGGATCAGACCATTCTTCAGTTTTCTTCATGACAATAGAATGACTTCTGTGTTCTAGGGCTTACCTATGGCTCCTTTATTTAATTCAGTTGAGTCTGTCAATCACATGACCAGGATTCCCATCCCCTGGAAATGAGAGCTACTTGGGAATATACTACCAATAAGCAGAGCTTTTGACTTCTTTTAGCAAAAAGTCAACTGCTTCATTCCCTTTTCCCCCATAGAAAATGTGAATAGAAGCCACTCTCTACATGTGAGCTATTAGCATTTTGAGTCCTGAAGCCCAAAGAGCACAAGTAAAGTTGTCAGGTTGCCTTCCACTTTCTTTTTTTTTTTTTTTTTTTTTTTATAAAGTTTGACTCTTTTTTTTTTATTTATTCAACAGTGCGCATGTGTGTGTGTATGTGCGCGCGCGTGTGTGTCTGTGTGTATGTGTGTCTGTGTATGTGTAGAACCACGGACGAATTCGCGAACCACCATGGACGCCTCCACCTCCTTCTGCCCCGGGATTCACAGGCTCCGCCCTACCAGGACCGGAAACGCAGGCCGCCCCCGCTTCCGCCTGGCGTCTATACGTGGGATCTGGGATCCGAACTCAGGACCTTCCGCCTGCAAGGCGGAGGCTTAACCCCTGAGCCACCTCTCCAGCCCGCCTTCCACTTTCTTATGCTTCTGTCTAAACATTCAAAGTCTAAGAATGTCTTCTCTCCCACTTTATTACTGGGCCTAAGGAAACAGTCTTTAGGGTTAAAGATGCACTCTGTCACAATGAAAAACTAGTGAGACAGAAAAATCACACTGGTCAGAGAGCAAAATATCAACAATCCTGGAATGTTCAGCCCTAATTAGCCCATCAAAATCTTCCCCCACCTCAACGCTAAAGGAACCTTGTAGAAGAACAGACAGTAAGATTGTGAGAGCCTGGAGGTGGAGTGAAATACTCTTACCAGCACATTCCAGTTACAATACAGCTTCTGCATTCAGGAGCTCACTGCAATGACAATTTATACCACCAGATCTATCCAATGGTTAATTTATCAACATTCCCCCAAGAACTATCAGAACTTCAGTAAAAACAACTGCACTCAGAAAGTGTCCCTGGGACTGTTACTGGAAAAGGAACAGAAACTTTCCCACTTACGAATTTGTCCACCGAAGAGCCATACATGCTGCAACAGAATCCTGACTTCCTTCCAACATAAGCACCCCAAAGGGAGACCTGTGATTCTTACACACATGGGACAAGAGAGTGGAAATGACATATCTGGAATGAAGAGGGGAGAGGAAGGTGGAAGAAGAGGAGAGTGTGAAGGGGGATAGAGAATGTTATATGCTCATTTTGTTTGTGTATGAAAAATTCTCAATAGAAAAGCTAATATATTTTTCTCTTCTTAAAATCAGCTTCATTTGAAGAAGGATTGAAATGGGAATATCTTGGAAAAATATCTGCTGTCTTGTTATTACATTGTGGTCTAGCACTGTTAACTACGTGTTGAATTTGGAATTAGTCAAAAAAAGTTTTGAGTCTGAAATTTGTTCTTGACCTTCATCCATGTAATATGCGATGATTCATTTTTCTCTCTCTCTCTCTTTATCTCTGTTTCTTTCTCTCCAGTCTTGAGTAAATAAATAAAATATGTTTTTAAAAAGCTATTTCTACTTCCTCTAAAATGCAAAAAAACAAGTGCAGCACAGTGTTAGAATGTTTACCTGTTCTACTGTTTGTCCAGAACTGTAAATACATGTATTTTCATATCTAGAATTGCACAAATAAATAAGCTACTGTCTTTTAGTATAATAATGAAATTCATTTAACCTAGAAAAAACTAGAAAGTCCTTTCTCAAATCTAATAATTTACATATACCGTCTTTCAATTTACTAATTTCATAGATGAAGGAAGGACATAAGGAGATGAAGTAACAGAACTTGCTTTCAATATCATGACCCCTTTATATCACTCATGTGGTCCTTTTTGCAATTAGAACATTGCAATTCTATTGTTATCCTTGACAGTTTCTTGTAGAAATTTTACATGTGTGATTTCTTTTTCAGAAGTCAAAACTAAGTTATTGAGCCATACTAGATTTAGGCTATGCATCTATTTCTTGGAGCAAGATGTCAATATGTCACAGGACTTTCAAAAAGATTGGTAGTCTCAGGGAGACATCTATTGATCCAGCAATTTAGTCTCCATAAGTAGAATTATTTACCTATGCAGATCAATTATGTAATTCCAGAAGAGGCTATTGAGCTTAGTTCCCTACTATTCTACACATAGCTGATATAATGTTTCCAACCATTCTCAGTCTTTTTAAGGATGAGAACTATGCCTACACAGCATGATATCTCTTTCGTGGACTACATTTTCTCAGTTTTTCAATTCATAATACTTAAAGAAACAAACAAATATACTGGTAAGTCCAGGTCAGTATACCTATGTATGCACATGGAAAGTTGAGAAAGAGAGAGGCAGAGAACACTATTGCCCATGAGTGAAGATGGAAGTCAGTTTTCTCCTTCTATTATATATGTTTAATTTGGGATTTTTACACACCTTAGGATTTTTACATAGTGCTATAAAATATTCAATAATTTTTATTGAAAATGCTGAATAGAATTCTTTCAGTATGTAATTATCAAGATTAAGTAAATTGCCTCTTTGTTTCTGTATGTCCCTAGACTGTGCTTATTGTGATTTCACTGATTCTTTTTTCAAAAAACACAGCATGCTGTGATGGTATTGGGTAATAAGCAGTACCATTTATATGACTTCATTGATGACAGATTTCCCCCCTTGGTTCTCATTAAACATGAAATGAATTGTCATGAACAACTCTGGAATACTTGCTGAAAATCATGTTCTAACTCTTGATACACTTATTTACATTTTCTGGGATTTAGAATAAGCAACTGGTGGTCTTTTGAGATATTTCTTATTGTATTCAATGTTTTTAACTTTAGATTATTTGCAACAGAGATATTAATCAAGTATTTCAAGTGCTACATAAACTTACACTAATCCAACCAAGTTACCACAAAATAAAATCATTATGTGTATCAAAATACATTCTTTAAACGTCTTTCTTATTTTAACTTTTAAAATTTTTCCATGATGAATGTGTACACAGGTAAGTCCAGGTCAGTATACCTATGCATGCACATGGGAAGTTGAGAGAGAGAGAGGCAGAGAACACTATTGCCCATGAGTGAAGATGGAAGTCAGTTTTCTCATTCTATTATATATGTTTAATTTGGGATTTTTACACACCTTAGAATTTTTGCATAGTGCTATAAAATATTCAATAATTTTTTATTATAAGAGTTTTAGCAATGCTGTGGGGTAAATATGGTGTGACTTCTTTCACTATGAGATGCCCAGTGTCTCATAGCTAAGGGCCTTGCTAAATGGTTCAGAATCAGTGTATGATAAAAGTAACTCTTAATCACAAGGCATAATTTTAAAATTAACACATATAAATAACATATCCATAAGATAAAATACCTTTATGAATAATTTTCAGATTTTAAAGTTGGGGAAAATATTGGATATGTTATTGTTTTTTCACTTTAGTTAAAAAGTGATGATTTTAATTTGGCCTTTAGTTCTGATTTCATTCCTTTCCAATTATGTGACTTCAAGTGCATCTATAAAAAGAGCTCTCATTTCAGGTTCATTATGTCTAAAGTAGGCAAAATAATAACTTAATTATGAAAACATTTTATGAAAATCAGCAGCTTAATGCAAGATTTCATTGGAAGTAATGGGGAGAAGTATTGAGAATGAGATATATTCCTAAACCTGATTCCAAATACTAGAACAGTTTTTTACTCTCATTTATGAAGGTTTTTAAACACTTATCACAGTAGAATTATTGACATCTTTTGCTTAACTCATTTTTTTTGCTTAAAGAATATGAAATAATAAATTTTAAAACTTCAAGAAAATAAATAAATTAATAGATTTCCCTCTTTTATCTTTTCATCTATAACAAGATGAACAAATATTCTTTGAAGATATTGCTCTGCCCTCTTTATTTAATTTTTTATCAGTCATAAATCATTATGCATATATGTATATGCACTTTTATATATGTGCATGTACATTCATTTCTTTGTATGTCCTTCCATAAACATACATGTGTGTGCACATGCACTTGTATATGCATGCATATGTGTGCATGTGTGTATTCCAGAAGACAAGCTCCAGTGTCTTTATGTACATGCTATCCATTTTTTTTCCAATAGGTTTTCTGACTGATATGAAACTTGCCAAGTAGCTTATACTGACCTATAGTTAGATTCAGGTGTATGTCTGCCTCTGACTCCTTATTGCTAGTTACAAATGTATGCCACTATAACCACCATTTTTAACGTGGGTTCTGGGATCAAACTCCTCAGGTCCTCATGCTTGAAAAACAAACATTTTATCATCTGTGCTGTCTCCCTAAATGTCACCATTATTGTTTTTATAACACTTGTGAATACATGATATTTTTACACTTTGGTAGCCAATCTCATTTCCCTTTTTGCTCCCCTTACAATCCTTCTCGACATACCAGATTCTGTTTTATTTTCAAGTCTTTTCAAGTGGTTGTACCACTGTATTTCATCTCATTTGCCTTTGTTTTTAATATTTTTTTATTTTTTCTTTCTCTTTCTTTCTCTCTTGCCCTCTCTCCCTCCTTCTCTTTTTCCTTCCCTCCCTCCCTCTTACTCTCCCTCCTTCCCTTCCTCTCTGCCTCCCTCCTTCCCTTCCTCCCTTCCTCTCTTCCTTCTCTTATCTTTCTTGAGGTGAGATATCACTATGTAGTCTATGCTGACTTAAAACTTGTGACCTGCCTGCCTCAGCATCCTGCATTACTTGCAAATTAATAGTCAACTTTTATTCAGAATAATTTTTATTCACTTTAATTGTTTCACGTACATGTGTGTGCGATACATGTGTATGTATACATGTTAACATATCACTAACAGCATATAATTTGTAGTTCAAGTACCTGAGGTTAGGTGCACATCAATTATTATAAAATAACTATTTTAAACACACAGAGGACTCTTTCTTTAGTGAAATATTATCACTGTTTAATTTTAAAAATGAAAATGTGATAATCACACTATTTATCATCTTTTTTCCTTTCTTTATTAAAATATAACTGATGTGCAAAAGTTGTGTTTTAAAGATATGGAATGTGTTTTAAACATATACATTATGAAATATTACCACAATTAATAAAATTAGCATCTCCATTACCTCATATACTTATTACATCTTCTCATAGCATGGAATGGATGGTGGTGGCATATCCCTGGCACTTGGGAAACTAAGGCGGGAGGATCTCGAGAATATCAATACAGTCTGGGCTATACTTAAACAAAGCATAATACAATACTATTAGATATAATCAGTGTAGTATTTATTAGATCTCAGAAGTTGGTCAATCTGCATAAAGATTTTACTATGACAAACCATTAAAGCCAACTGTACATTTACTTACATGCCACTTTTTCTTTTTTTTTTTAACATTTTTTATTATTATTTCCGCTCATACAAACTTAATAGGTACGCTGGTTCTCTTCCTCCCTCCTCCTCCCCCCAAGCCCCCTGCTCCCACTCAGCTCACGCCTCCCTCTTCACCCCCCCCCAATGCTTCCCCGCCCAATCCACCGATAATCCTTTAACGTGCATGTCAGATGCTCCTCTGGGCCCTCCTCTCTGATGAGTGCAAGGACCCAGGGGCATGTCCCTGAACCCTTTCCTGTGTTCCCCTTAAGCATAGGAAGACTACTGTGGCTGTCAATCCCTTGCCTGCAAGGATCTTGGTGCCTTTAGTAAATGCTAGGCTTTGTGAGGTCAAAAGTGTGTTGAACATTGTGCAGGGCATGCAAAGTCCAATTATGATGGCTTTGGCCCTAACTTGTGTGGAGTATCTTGCATATCATTGCTCCTCCCATCCTTGTGCTCTTACAATCTTACCTCCGCCTCTTCCCTGAGCTTCAGGATGGGGAGAGATTAAGCTGGCCTAGTTCTAGGTGATTGATATAGAGTCTCTGCAGTTCTGGATTGTGGTTTGTTGATTTTTTTTTTTTTTTTTTTTTGCAGTTTTGGTGTTCCTGCAATGCCCTTCACTCCATCCTGATGGGTATTGTATGTCATCCCCTGGTCAGAGATAAAAAGCTGTTAAACTAGAGTCTTGTTATAAGAGTATATTCAAAGGTAGATGTAATAAAAGTAGGAAACCGCAGTAAGGGAGGGGTCAATAAACCATTTGCAAAATGGTTACTTTTTATCTGCCAGACTATATGCCTTCCTCTTCTGGTGAGATCATACCCCCTCAGTTGTAAATGATCAGGAACGAAAGTCTGTGAACTTGACCAGATGTCTCATTACTTACTTGCAGTCCTTGATGGAGGCCTATTTTCCCTGCTGTAACATGGTCTCCTCTATCCTTGTTTCTGGTATAGCCCTCCTACCCCATCCCTCCTGTTCATACTCCTTGCAATTACTGTGGGAATTACAGAGATTTATCTTTGAGTGTCTCTAGGTGGGCTGGGTGAGTTTGGTATTAGGAGCCACCTATTAGGGAGTACATATGGTGTTTAATTTATTGGGTCTGGGATACGTCACTAATTATAATTGTTTCTAATAACATCCATTTCCCAGAAAATTCCAGTAATTCATCATTTTTGATAGCTGAGTAGTACTCATTGTATAGATGTACCACATTTCCTTATCCACTCATCAACTGTTGGACATTTGGGTTGATTCCATGAATTTGTTGTTGTAAACACTGCTGCTATGAACATGGTCATGCTTGTGCTATTAAGGTGAATTTTTTCTGTATGGAGAGTTATTCCCAAAACTGGAATCGCAGGGTCATATGGCGTTGCAATCTTTAATTTCTTTAAGAATCTCCAGAGGGCTCGCCAGAGTGGTTGTATAAGCCTGCATTCCCACCAGCAATGTAGGAGAATTCCCCTCTCTCCACATCCTCTCCAGCATTTGCTATTGTTTTTATTGTGGATTTTTGCCATCCTGACCGGGGTGACATGATATCTCAGGGAAGTTTTGATTTGCATTTTCCTGATGGCTAAGGATGTGAAGCATTTTTTAAGATATTTGTTAGACATTTTAAATAAATCCCTGGTAAAGTTTCTTTTAACTTCCACAGCTCATTTTTTAATTGGGCCATTAGTTTCCTTGGTGTTTAGTTTTCGAAGTTCTCTGGATAATAGAGCTCTATCAGATATGCGGCTAGTGAAGATTTTCTCCCATTCTGTGGGTTGCCTTTGAGCTCATGTTACAATCTCTTTATCTGATCAAAAGCTCTTTAATTTCACCAACTGTTGAGAGTTGGTAGCAGTGACTGTACCATTGGATATCTGTTTAGGAACTTTTGGCCAAGCCTAATCAGCTCGAGGGAGTTCCTTACACTTTCAACTATGATTTTTATAGTCTCTGGCCTTACATCAAGGTCCTTGATACATTTGGAATTAATTCTTGTACATGGTGACAAGTATGGGTCCAGTTTTAATCTTCTGCATGTGGAGATCCAGTTTTGCCAGCATGATTTTTTCAAGATACTGTTATTTTTCCATTGAATTTTTGAGCTCCTTTGTCAAAGACCAAATGGCTATAATTTTGTGGGCTTATATCTGAGTCTTCAACACTTATCCATTGATCTGAGTGTCTATTTTGGAGCCAGTACCAGGCTGTTTTTACAACTATGGATTTGTAGTATAGACTAAGGTTTGGTATGGTGATAGCTCCAGCATTGTTTCTGTTACTCAGGATTGTCTTTGCTATCCTGGGTCTTTTGTGCCTCCATATGAATTTTGAGATTGTTTCGTCAACTTCTTTAAAGAATTGCTTTGGGATTTTAATTGGTATAGCATTTTATTTATATATTGCCTTTGGTAGGATGGTCATTTTTACGTTGTTAATTCTGCCAATCCAGGAACATGGGAGGTCTTTCCACCTTCTGGTATCTTCTGTAATTTCTTTCTTTAGGGTTTGAAAGTTATCATTGTAAAGGTCTTTTACCTCCTTGGTTAGGTTTATACCAAGGTATTTCATTTTTTAGGGGCTATAATAAATGGGATTGTTTCTCACTTTTTCACTTCTTTCATCTGGGCATATAGAAAGGCCACCAATTTTTGTAGATTTATTTTGTATCCTGCCACCCTGCTGAACTTCTCAATTAGTTACATGAGCTTCCTGGTGGAGTTTTTGGGATCACTCAGGTATAAGATCATGTCATCTGTAAATAGGGATAGCTTGACTTCTTCCTTTCTGATTTGAATCCCTTTTATCTCCCTTTCTTGTCTTATGACTTCAGCTAAGACTTCAAGTACAATACTGAATAGAAGTGGTGAGATTGTCAGCCTTGTCTAGTTCCTGATCGAAGTGGCAATGCTTCCAGTTTTTCCCCATAGAGCATAATCCTTGCTGTTCGCTTGTTGTATACAGCTTTTTTTTTATATTGATAAAGGTTCCTTCCATTCCTACTGTCTCTAGGGTTTTCATCATAAAAGACTGTTGGATCTTGTCAAAAGCTTTTTCTACATCTATCGAGAGTATCATGTGGTCTTTTACTTTGGACTGGTTTATATGATGAATTACATTTATTCGTTTGTGTAAGTTGAACCAACCTTGTGTGCCTATTTGATCCTATTTGATAAAGCCTATTTGATCCCCCTGAATGATCTTTTTGATATGTTTTTTAATCCAATTTGCTAAGACTTTGTTGAGAATCTTTGCATCTGTATTCATCAGAAAGATTGGCCTATAGTTTTCTTTTTTAAATTAATCTTTGTTAGGTTTTGGGATTAAAATGATATTAGCTTCCTTTGCTATTTGATGGAACAGTTTAAGGACTATTGGTGTTATTAACTCCTTAAATGTTTGAGCTGAATCCATCTGGTCCAGGACATTTTTTGGTGGGAAGATTCAAGATTACTTCCTCAATTTCCTCATATGTTATAGGACTATTTAAATAATTCACAAATTCCTGATTCAATTTAGATAAGTTTTGTTGACTTAGGAATTCATCCATCTCTTTTGTGTTGTCAAATTTCACGGAATATAAGTTTTTGAAATATGATGTTATAATTCTCTGTATTTCTTGGGTATCAGTAGTGATATCTCCATTTTCATTTCTAATTTTGTTAATTTGGGTTTTCTCTCTCTTTCTTTTGGTCAATTTAGATAGGGGGTGTATCAATCTCATTGATTTTTTCAAAGAACCAGGTTTTTGACTGGTTGATTTTCTCTATCGTTTTCTTAATCTCGACTTCAGATATTTTTCCCCTTATTTTGCTAATCTCCTCTCTTCGACTACTTTTGGATCAGATTGCTCTAGTTTCTCTGAAACTTTAAGCTGCATTGTTATGTTATTTGTTTCTGATGTTTCCATTTTTTTGATGTTGGCATTAAGAACAATGAACTTACTTTACCTCTTAGGACAGTTTTCATTGTGTCCCAGAGATTTTGGTAAGTTGTATTTTCATTATTGTTCGCTTTCAGGACATTTTGAATTTCTTTTTTAATTTCTTCCTGAATCCAGTTCTTTCAGCATCATATTGTTAAGTTTCCAGGAATTAGTGTATTTTCTGTCTTATGTTGTGTTGTGGACCTCCAGCTTTAGGCCGTCTTAGTCTGATAGGGCACAGGTTAGAATTTCAACATTTTTGTATATATGGAGATTCATTTTGTGGCCCAATATGTGATCTATTTTGGAGAAAGTTCTATGTGCTCCTGAGAAAAATGTGTATTCTTTGGTCATGGATGAAAAGTTCGATAGAGATCTATAAGGTCCATTTCTTTAAGGGTTTGATTAAATTCCAAAGTGTCTCTGTTAAGCCTTTGACCTGTTCATCTGTCCCATGTTGAGAGGGCAGTGTTGAAGTCCCCAAGAGTTATCATTTAGGGGTTGATTTCTTGCTTTAGATGCTGTATGGTTTTCTTAATGAATGTGGAGGGGCCCGTATTGGGTGCATATATGTTCAGTATTGTGAAGTCTTCCTGGTGAATTGTACCTGTGATTAAATGTAGTATCCATTTTTGTCCCTTATGATTTTCTTTGGTTTGAAGTCCACTTTGTCTGACAGCATAATGGCTACCCTTGCCTGTTTCTTGGTTCTGTTAGCTTGCAAGATTTTGGACCAGCCTTTCATTTTTAGGATGTGCCTATCTTTTGTGGTGAGATGAGTTTCCTGAAGGCAACAGATTGTTGAATTGTGGTTTTTAATCCAAGTTTACAATCTGTGTCTCTTAATCAGTGAGTTAATACTATTGACATTTAATGTTATAATGGAGAAATTATTTTTAATTCTGGACATTTTTTATGTTTAGTTGATTTTGTAAGTGTATTGTTTGATATTTATGTTTTGGTGGTATTATGCTTTCCTTTCGTCCTCCTGGATACGCTTGTTCTTGTCTTCAAGGATGAGTATCATTCTTAGCATTTTTTGAAGGCCTGGTTTGGTAGACATGTATCCCTTCAAGTTGTCTTTCTGCTGGAAAACTTTTCTTTCTTCCTCAATCATGACAGATAGTTTTGCCAGGTATATCAGTCTGGGTTGGCATTTTTGCTCATTTAATACTTGAAGTATGTCTCTCCAAGCTCTTCTTGCTTTTACTGTTTCCATTGAGTAGTCATTTGTTATTCTAATAGGTTTGCCTTTAAAAGTGACTTGTTTTTTCTCTTGAAGCTCTCAGCACCTTTTCTTTGTCTTGAATGTGGAGTATTTTGACTATTATGTTCCATGGCAATTTACTATTTTGGTCATATGTGTTTGGAGTGTGAAATGCCTCTTGTATTTGGATGGACCTCTCATTCTTTAGTTGTGGGAAATTTTATTTATGATAATTTGAAAAATTTCCTCCGGTGTGGTGTTTTGGGATTCTTGCTCTGGTAGTCATGAATGCGCATGTTAGGCTTCTTCAGGGTGTTCCATATCTCTTGAATGATCCTCTCAAGTTTTTTTTGGCTTTAACAATCTCTTCCATTGAGCTGCTTAATTCTCCCACTTTGTCTTCAAGATCTGAAATTCTATTTTCTGCTTTGTTATTTCTGCTGATAAGACTCTCTGTTGAGTTTTGGGTTGAAGATAACTTGTCTTTTAGTTCAATTTTAAACTCTGCCTGAGACTGTTTTAACTGCTCTATGCCTATTTTTGTTTCTTGAACTGTTTTTCTCAACTCCTCCAAGTGCCTGTTGTGTTCCTGTTCAAAGTGGTTGATTCGGTTGTTTTAACTCTTCTTGGATTTCCTCTTTCACAGTATTAATCATAGGTTGATTAATGTTAACTTGATAACAAAATGACTAATTTTGTTCCAATTATAACTCCTAGACCAACTCAGCATGAGAGTTCATACCAACATCAAAAATGAAAGGAACTGGCTGTACCATATCCATAAGATTGCTGAGAAGGGCACGAACTTTACTGGCTAAACTGATGTCTGCCAAAACGTATTGAAAAATGCCAAAATACTGAACCACCTCTCTTCATTTTACCTACCATTTCAGGAAATGGTTCTAACTGCTATATGCCCAGCCCTCCCTATCAACCTAACAGCAACATGTAGAGAAACTGTGAGAGTCACCAAAGGTATACAATGAAAAAGATAATAAGAGTGACATTGTGACAATAATCTGATAATGATTTAAAATTAAAAGAAGCTGTTGATTTTAGGTGAAACTGTAAAGTCAGTCCTTGGGTGCTCTGGCCTGTATAGCATTGTTTTGTTGGGGTGATGCGATCTTTTGCAAGCTTGCTCAAGGGCTTGAGTTAAACACTAACAACTCTTCATAAATAAGCCCAGAGTTTATCTCTCAAATGCCAAATTGATACCTATATATATCAATCACAGGGTTTTATACATGCATGTTCACATGCATATGTTTGTACATATATGTCTGGTTCCTATGAAATGACTCAAATTAGATGCCAATGGTGCTATAGAAAGTTTTTCCCAGGAACCCCAGGAATATTCAATGTCAAGAATATGCATGAGATTGGAAAAAATAAAAAGACAACCACAAGAATGCCCCATATCTGTCAAAAATGATGTACGTGTAAAGTGATCAATGGGCTTTATGTTGGCTCTGAACTGATGATGAAATAAATAGAAGAAAGAACATGATGTCTTCTTCTTCTATGGAAGTGTCAGCTTAGATGCTATGCTTCATTGGCTTTAAATGTGGCATGCATAATAAAGACAGAAGGCAGAGCAGTCTTTTGATTCATTGTAAAAAGACCTCTCAGACCTCCTTTCAAGTGACAGTTTATTAAATAAAGAGAACAATGAAAAATATTCCAATGGGAACAGCAGCACAGACCAGAATTTGAGACTTGATTATAAAGTACTAAAGGCCATGCCATGCCTCCACTTTGTGTGATTAAAAAGTGAAAAATGGTGAAAAATAGGCAGCATTCCCTGCAAGCAAATTTACTGACTTCTTTTTCCCTTAAAATCATTTTGGCTTTAGACTGTTAATTAAAACATTTCATCATTAAAAAGTTAGTTGCCACTTAAAATGTGATAGGAAAATTAATTTTATCACAAAACATATGAATGTATTATTTCCTCAATATGTACCTTGTCAAGTTTTTTTAACATTTTTATTATTATTTCCGCTCATACAAACATAATAGGTACACCGGTTCCCTTCCTCCCTTCTCCTTCCCCCAAACCCCCTTCTCCCCCTCCCGTCACCCCTCCCTCCCCATCCCCCAATGCCTCCTGCCCCAATACCCAGAGGGTCCTTTAATATGCATCCCTCACTCTCCTCTGGGCCCTCCTCTCCGATGACGTACAAGGACCCAGTGGCATTTCCCTGAACCCTTTCCTGTTTTCCCCTTAAGCATAGGAACACTACTGTGGGTGTCAATCCCTTGTCTACAAAGATCTTGGTGCCTTTAGCAGTTGCTAGACTTTGTGAGGTTAATAGTGTTTTGCACATTGCACAGGGCATGCAAAGTCCAATTATGATGGCTTTGCCCCAAACTTGTGTGGAGGATCTTGCAAATCATTGCTCCTCCCATCCTTTTGCTCTTACAATCTTACTGTCCCCTCTTCCACAAATTTCCCTGAGCTTCAGGATGGGGGGAGATTAGGCTGGCCTAGTTCTAGGTGGTTGATATAGAGTCTCTGAAGTTCTGGGTTGTGGTTTGTTGATTTTCTTTTGCAGTTTTGCTGCTCCTGCAATACCCTTCACTCCATCCTGATGGGCATTGTATGTCACCCCCTGGCCAGAGACAAAAAGCTGTTAAACTGGAGTCTTGTTATAAGAGGATATTCAAGGATAGATGTAATAAAAGTAGGAAACCTCAGTGAGGGAGGGGTTAATCACCCATTTGCAAAATGGTTACTTTTTATCTGCCAGACTAAATGCCCTCCCCTTCTCATGAGATCATACCTCCTCAGTTGTACATGATCAGGAACGAACATCTGTGAACTTAACCAGGTGTCACATTACTTACTTGCAGTCCTTGATGGAGGCCTATTTTCTCTACTGTAACTTGGTCACTTCTCGCCTTGTTTCTGGTGTGGCCCGCCAACCCCATCCCTCCTGTTTATAATCCTTGGAATTACTGTAGGTATTACTTAGATTTATCTTTGAGTGTCTCAAGGAGGGCTGGTGGGTTTGGTAGTAGGAGCCACCTATTAGGGAGTACATACAGCGCTTAATTTTCTAGGTTTGGGATACTTCACTTAATATAATTGTTTCTTTTTTTTAAGGGAGAAAGGGAGGTTTATTCAGCTTACGGTTCGAGAGGGAAGGTACAGTCTCTCAAAGCAGAGGTGGCATGGCTGGCTGGCAAAAGCTAGAGGAGGCTAAGTCACCACAGACATCTTGGAAGCTGAGAGCTGCAGACTGCTTGCAGCAAAGGCAGCTCCTGGAGGTAGGGTGGGACTAATCCACCTCAAGGCCCACCCCTTGTGACTGCCTTCCTCCAGCAAGGCTCCACCTCTCAAGGTGCCATGACCTTGCCAAACACATGAGACTGTGGGGGACACATTTCAAACCATGACATTCCACCCCTGGCCCCCACAGGCTCATTGCCATCTCATTATGCAAAAGATACTCAGTCCAACTTTAAAAGTCTTCATAGACTACATCAGTAGTCCCAACAGTCCAAAAGTCCAAAATCCAAAGCCTCCTGTAAAATCAAAAGACAAGTTACATACTTCCAACATACAATGGCACAGAATAAACATTCCCATTCCAAAAGGAAGGAATGGGGGCATATCCAAGAAAGATCGGTCCATTACAAAACCAAAACCAGGAGGACAAACTCCAAATCTTGTAGCTCTAAGTCCAACAAGTGAGCCTCTTGTTGAAATCATCTCAGTTCCAAAGGGCTTTGGTTCTATCCTTCCAATGCAGCTGCCCATAGAATACGTTGGTCTCTTGAGCTGACTCCTCCCATGGTATACAGCTCTCCTTGGCAGGTGTCCCACATTGTCTCTGGCATCTCTAATGTCTTTACTTCTCAATGGCAAACCAGGCTTTAATTCCACAGCACAAACTGCCCTTCTTGGGCCTCTAAACTGCAGGCTTCTTGCCTCATGATGCCTGGATTCTGCCAATTTTTGAAATCTTGGAGGATAACTTCTTCGATCTCCTCCCTCTTGCATCACTGATGCCTCTAAAACCAGAACCACATGGACGACTTTGCCAAGACTGGCCTTTTTGAATCACAGCTGATTCTGCTTCTCTATGTTGACCATCTCTTTCACTCCTAGGCAGTTGCTTGGTAAGAGAAACTAACTCTTGCTTTGGAACTCCACCCTTTAGCTCCAGTCTTCTGAAAGGATTTGCATTCTTATGAGTGGGAGCCTTCCCAGAGGATCTTGCCCTCATGCTAGAGTCTCTCCTATTATTCAAATTAAGAGCAGGCTTTGATTTACAAATGGAGCTAATCTCTTCAACAGCCGTTTTGTTCTCTGCTTCTTCCTGGTTCAACTCTTTTAAGTTTGCCATTGTGTTTTTCATCATTGGATCTTACAATTTTTGCTTTGCTCTTTTTCATAACTCTGAAGACAACTAAAAAGTAGCCATATCACATTGTCAAGACTACATTGCTTTAAAATTTCCTCCACCAAGCACTCCAGCTTAACTTCAAGCACGCTTTCAGGACAAGGGCAAAACTTCACTAAACTCTTGACCAACACATGGCTCCATGTGTCACTTGTCCAGTTGCAAACACAGTTTCTGTTCCCCTCTGGACCATCAAAAGTTGGGTTTCCACTGTCTGCGTCTCTCACAGCATTGCTCTCCTCAGAGCTCTCACGAGAAAGGCCCATTCGGCCCAACCACCAAGACACAAAGACTTTTCCAGCACAAAGTCCAAAAGTTCTCCATATTTCTCCCAACAAACAGTTCCAAAGGCACACTAGCCACATCACAGCATTGGCCATACTGCTGGTTACCAAATTCTCTCAGCTTCACAACTTCATGTTGTGGTACCAGCTGTTCTTAATCTCACAGCAATAACCCACTATCCGGTACCAATTTCTGTAACAATTACTCTTAATTTATTGCTGTGAGAGAATACTCAAACGATCAACTTAAGGGAGAAAGGGAGGTTTATTCATGAGCTTACGGTTCCAGAGGGAAGGTACAGTCTCTCAAAGCAGAGGTGGCATGGCTGGCTGGCAAAAGCTGGAGGTGGCTAAGTCACCGCAGACATCTTGGAAGCTGAGAGCTGCAGACTCAATATAATTGTTTCTAATGACATTCATTTCCCAGCAAATTCCAGTAATTCATCGTTTTTGATGGCTGAGTAGTACTCCATTGTGTAGGTGTACACATTTTCCTTATCCACTCGTCAACTGTTGGACATTTAGGTTGATTCCATGACTTTGCTATTGTAAACACTGCTGCTATGAAAATGGTCGTCCTTGTGCTATCGAAGTGAACCTCTGCTGCATGGGGGGTTATTCCCAAAAGTGGAATAGCAGGGTCATAAGGCATTTCAATCTTTAATTTCTTTAAGAATCTCCAGACGGCTCACCAGAGTGGCTGTATGAGCCTGCATTCCCACCAGCAATGTAGGAGAGTTCCCCTCTCTCCACATCCTCTCCAGCATTTGTTGTTGTTTGTATTGTGGATTTTTGCCATCACGACCGGGGTGAGATGATATCACAGGGAAGTTTTGATTTGCATTTCCCTGATGCCTAAAGAAGTGCAGTATTTTTAAGATATTTGTTAGACATTTTAATTTAATCCCTGGTAAAGTTTCTTTTAAGTTCCAAGGCGCATTTTTAATTGGGCCATTAGTTTCCTTGGTGTTTAGTTTTCGAAGTTCTTTGTGCAATCTGGATAGTAGAGCTCTATCAAACATGTGGTTAGTGAAGATTTTCTCCTATTCTGTGGGTTGCCTTTGTGCTCGTGTTACAATCATCTTTATCTGAACAGAAACTTTAATTTCACAAGATCCCAACTGTTGAGAGTTCATAGCAGTACCTTTGCCATTGGATATCTGTTTAGGAACTGTTGGCCTAGCCCGATCAGCTCGAGGGAGTTCCCTATCCTTTCAACTGTGGTTTTATAGTTTTTGGCCTTATATCAAGGTCCTTGATCCCTTTGGAATTAATTCTTATACATGGTGACAAGAACAGGTCCAGTTTTAATCTTCTGCATGTGGAGATCCAGTTTTGCCAGCACCATTTGTTGAAGATACTGTTCTTTTTCCATTGGATTTTTTGGGCCCCTTTGTCAAAGATCAAATGGCTGTAATTTTGTGGGCTTGTATCTGGGTCTTCAACGCTTATCCATTGATCTGTGTGTCTATTTTGGAGCCAGTACCAGGCTGTTTTTACAACTATGGATTTGTAGTATAGACTAAGGTTTGGTATCGTGATAGCTCCAGCATTGTTTTTGTTATTCAGGATTGTCTTTGCTCTCCTGGGTCTTTTGTGCCTCCATAAGAACTTTGAGATTGTTTGGACAACTTCTTTGAAGAACTGCTTTGGGATTTTAATTGGTATAGCATTGAATTTGTATATTTCCTTTGGTAGGGATGGTCTTTTTTACGATGTTGATTCTGCCAATCCAGGAACATGGGATGTCTTGCCATCTTCTTGTGTCTTCTGCAATTTGTTTCTTTAGGGTTTTAAAGTTTTCATTGTAAAGGTCTTTTACCTCCTTAGTTAGGTTTATACCAAGGTGTTTCATTTTTTTAGGGGCTATAGTAAATGGGATTGTTTCTCTCAGGGCTTTTTCACTTCTTTCATTCTGGGCATGTGCAAAAGCCACCTGATTTTTGTAGATTTATTTTGTATCCTGCCACCCTGCTGAACTTCTCAATTAGTTCCAGGAGCTTCCTGATGGAGTTTTTGGGATCACTCAGGTATAAGATCATGTCATCTGCAAATAGAGATAGCTTGACTTCTTCCTTGCCAATTTGAATCCCTTTTATGCCCCTTTCTTGTCTTATGGCTTCAGCTAAGACTTCAAGTACAATATTGAATAGAAGTGGTGAGAGTGGACAGCCTTATCTAGTTCCTGATCGAAGTGGGTATGCTTTTTCCCCATTGAGCATAATCCTTGCTGTGGGCTTGTTGCATACAGCTTTTATTATATTGATAAACGTTCCTTCCATTCCTACTGTCTCAAGCGTTTTGATCATAAAAGGCTGGTGGATCTTGTCAAAAGCTTTTTCTACATCTATCGAGGGTATCATGTGGTCTTGGACTTTGGACTGGTTTATATGATGAATTACATTTATTGATTTGCGTATGTTGATCCAACCTTGTGTGCCGGAGATAAAGCCTACTTGGTCCCAGGTGAATGATATTTTTAATATGTTTTTGAATCTTATTTGCTAAGAATTTTTTGAGAATCTTTACATCTGTGTTCATCAGAGAGATTGGCCTATAGTTTTCTTTTTAAAGTGAGTCTTTATTAGGTTTTGGGATTTAAACAATACTAGCTTCATAGAAGGAATTTGGAAGTGTTCCTTCCTTTGGTATTTGATCGATCAGTTTAAGGAGTATTGGTGTTATTAACTACCTAAATGTCTGGTAGAACTCTGCTGAATCCATCTGGTCCAGGACCTTTTTGGTGGGAAGTTTCGAGATTACTTCCTCAATTTCCTCATATGTTATAGGACTATTTAAATAATTCACAACTTCCTGATTCAATTTAGGTAAGTTGTGTTTACTTAGGAATTCATCCATCCCTTTTGTGTTGTCAAACTTCACAGAGTATAAGTTTTTGAAATATGATGTTATAATTCTCTGGATTTCTTGGGTATCAGTAGTGATATCTCCATTTTCATTTCTAATTTTGTTAATTTGGGTTTTCTCTCTCTTTCTTTTGGTCAATTTAGATAGGGGGTGTATCAATCTCATTGATTTTTTCAAAGAACCAGGTTTTTGACAGGTTGATTTTCTCTATCGTTTTCTTAATCTCGACTTCAGATATTTTTCCCCTTATTTTGCTAATCTCCTCTCTTCGACTACTTTTGGATCAGATTGCTCTAGTTTCTCTCAAGCTTTAAGCTGCATTGTTAAGTTATTTATTTCTGATGTTTCCTTTTTTCTGATGTAGGCATTAAGAGCTATGAACTTACCTCTTAGGGCAGCTTTCATTGTGTCCCAGAGATTTTGGTAAGTTGTATGTTCATTATCATTCGCTTTCAGGAAATCTTGAATTTCCTTTTTAATTTCTTCCTGAATCCAGTTCTCATTCAGCATCATAGTGTTAACTTTCCAGGAGTTAGTGTATTTTCTATCATTTGTTGTGTTGTGGATGTCAAGTTTTAAGCTATGGTGTTCTGATAGGGCACAGGCTAGAATTTCAACTTTCCTGTATATGTGGAGATTCGTTTTGTGGCCCAATATGTGATATATTTTGGAGAAAGTTCCGTGTGCTACTGAGAAAAATGTGTATTCTTTGGTGCGTGAATGAAAAGTTCAATAGAAATCTCTAAGGTCCACTTCAGTAAGGATTCGATTCAGTTCCAAAGTGTATCTGTTAGGTTTTTGACCTGTTGATCTATCCCATGTTGAGAGGGCAGTGTTGAAACCCAAGAATTATCGTTTGGGGGTTGACTTCTTGCTTTAGACGCTGTGGGATTTTATTAATGAATGTGGAGGGGCCCATATTGGGTGCATAAATATTCAGTATTGTGAAGTCTTCCTGGTGAATTGTTCCTGTGACTAAAAGATAGTATCCATCTGTGACTCTTATGATTTTTTTTGGTTCGAAGTCCACTTTGTCTGACAGCATAATGGCTACCCCTGCCTGTTTCCTGGTTCCATTAGCTTGCAGAATTTTGGACCAGCCCTTCATTTTTAGGATGTGCCTATCTTTTGTGGTGAGATGAGTTTCCTGAAGGCAGAGGATTGATGGGTTGTGATTTTTAATCCAAGTTTGTAATCTGTGTTTCTTAATCAGTGAGTTAATACCATTGACATTTAATGTTATAATGGAGAAATTATTTTTAATTCTGGACATTTTTTATGTTTAGTGGATTTTGTAAAGTTATTATTTTACATTTATGTTTTTGTGGTATTGCACTGCTCTTCTTTCTTCCTGGATACGGTTGTTTTTTTCTTCAAGTTTGCGTGTCATTTCTAGCATTTTTTGAAGGCCTGGTTTGGTAGACATGTGTCCCTTCAAGTTGTCTCTGTGCTGGAAAATTTTTCTTTCTCTCTTGATCATGACAGATAGTTTTGCCGGGTATATCAGTCTGGGTTGCATTTTTGCTCATTTAATACATGAAGTATGTCTTTCCAAGCTCTTCTTGTTTTTACTGTATCCATTGAGAAATCATTTGTTATTTTTAATAGGTTTGCCTTTAAAAGTGACTTGCTTTTTTTCTCTTGAAGTTCTCAGGACCTTTTCTTTGTCTTGAATGTGGAGTGTTTTGACTATTATTTGCCCCTATATTTTAATTAATGTTAATTCTTTAATGTTAGTACCAATTAACTGGTTTTGCATGTTTTTTGTTTTGGGACTAGACTAGCTATTTTAGGAAACTTGAATTTGACTGTTTTACCACTTTGACACTTATAAGCAAGTGGAAAAAGTGCCCTTTCACCTTTTAAATCAAAATCTTAAGAAATATTCCTTATACAGTAAAATGATAGTTATAAGGGTGTGACACTGCATTTTCTCAGTTTATATATGTGGGTGATAATAGTGTAGAATAATGTCATCAAGATAGAAAAAGTAATTAAAATCAGAACAATCCTACTAAGTCAAAATATGTTTAACTGTCATGAAGTCTAAAAACTAGTTTGGCTTTTAGGTTTTGGTGGTATTATACCTCCCTTTTGTCCTCCTGAATAGGTGTTCTTTTCTTCAAGCTTGAGTATCTTTTCTAGCATGTTTTGAAGCCCTGGTTTGGTAGACATGTAAGCCTTCAAGTTTTCTTTGTATTGGAAAACTTTTCTTTCCCCCTCAATCATGACAGATAGTTTTGCTGGGTATATCAGCATGGGTTGACATTTTTGCTCATTTAATACTTCAAGTACATCTCTCCAAGCTCTTCTTCCTTTTACTGTTTCTATTGAAAGGTCATTTGTTATTTTAATAATTTTACCTTTACAAGTGACTTTTTTTTTTCCCTTGAAGCTCTCAGCACCATTTCTTTGTCTTGAATGTGGAGTGTTTTTACTATTATTTGCTGTGGCGAGTTTCTAATTTGGTCATATCTATTTGGGGTGTGGAATGCCTCTTGTATTTGGATGGACCTCTCTTCCTTTAGTTGAGAAAAGTTTTCCTTGATGATAATTTGAAAAATTTCCTCAGGTGTGGTATTCCATGAATGTGCATGTTAGGCTTCTTCAGGGTATCCCATAACTCTTGAATATTTCTCTGAAGTATCTTTCTCTCTCATGATTGTTGAGGATGTCAGATGTGTGACCTTTGCTTGGGTTTTCTTTGGACTCTGTTGAATTCTGATGAGCAGTGTGTCCTCCCTGGATCGAGAGCATCCCAGGACGGTGGAAAGGGCAGAGGTGTTGGAAAAGGCAGTGGTTAACAACCTCTTTCATTGAGCTGGTTAATTCTTCCACCTTGTCTTCAAAATCTGAAATTCTATTTTCTGCTTCATTAGTTCTGATATTAAGACTCTCTGTTGAGTTCTGTGTTGAAGATAACTTGTCTTTTAGTTCAACTTTAAACTCTGCTTGAGACTGTTTTAACTGCTCTATGCTTATTTTTGTTCCTTGAACTGTTTTTCTCAACTCCTCCAAGTATCTGTTGTGCTATTCTTCAAAGTGGTTGATATGGTTATTTAGCGCCTCCCGGATTTCCTCTTTCATAGTATTGATCATGGTAATGATCAGGCTTTGAAAGTCATTACTTTGGGTCTGGCTTTCTTGGCTATTTTCTGTGAATTTGTTCTGGTTGGAATCTATCATTATGGGTTAATTGGTTTGGTGGGAGATTTGCTTTCTTGGGTTTTGTTTCTCATGGATTTGCACTTTGACTTAGCATTATTGTTTGGTCTCTTAAGACCTTCTTTCAATTTCTGCGTGTTTTTTACTGAACTGAATTAGTTATTATTACTACTCGAGCAATTATTACTAGTGTTTGCCTTGGAGTTGTGTATGCTTGTCTGTTGTTATTGTTGTTTCATAGATGTGGCTATTAGACTGTTAGTACATCAATTAAGTCAATTTTAATGGACAGAGGTGAATATTAATATGGTAGTACATTTTTATGATTTAATACCTTGGTGATATGTGAGGGTGAGTGGTATAGGGTGAGTGGTATAGTCCCTGAAGTTGCATATGTTTTGGTGGAAAAGTTACTCTATAGTAACTAATAACTGAAAGGAACAGGATGGTAAAAAGGGGGTTTACTTATCATTGGGCTGGAAGTGAAGAATCTCTCCCATGTGATAGGATGATTGTTGAGAATGTCAGATGTGTGCCTTTGCTTGGGTTTTCTTTGGACTCTGTTGAATTCTAATGAGCAGTGTGTCCTCTCTGGATCGAGAGCATCCCAGGAGGGTGGAAAGGTCAGAGGTGTTGGAAAAGGCAGTGGTTCAGGTGAAGGTGCAGTTCTGGACTTTTTCTTCTGTGACTACAGATTATTGATTTTGGGTAAAAACACTTATTTGATTAAGTCCAATTACAGATTGTTAAAAACAAATTAGAATGGAAAAGACATTTGATAATTTTATTACTCATGCCTGATAAAAGAATCTAAAGGTAGAAATATAATAAGCAAATAAGCTGTACTTTAGAAATCAATAGTAGACATTAAATTTAAGAGAAAAACCTTTTTAATTTTTTTATTTATTAGCAGTTTCATACATCAAAATAATGAACTTATGTGACATTCCCTCCCTTATAACCTAATCTCATCCCTTGTTGCATATTGACTCAACCAAATGGTTATTTTAGAATAGAACCTTTACAAAGGATAAAATATGCATATTTTAATATATGCTAGAAAACTATTACAAAAAACAATGTAAAATATGTGAATTACATTCACTGCTTTTGTCAGTTTGTTAATCACTAAAATTATATCAGCCTATATCATAGGTTTTCATGTTCTAAAAATAGTTTATTTCTCCAACAATTGTGTTTCTTAAAAAATAAAATGTTTATCAGTAGAGATGTGGATTAGTTCAGCGGCTGAGCACTTGTTTAATATGTGAAAGTTTCCTAGATTGTGAAAAAGTAGTGTTGTCTGAAAAATTAAAAATATGTAAAAATCATATTCTAGATATTTTTCCAGGGAGTAAATTCTTAAAATAAATCAAATAAAAATTAAAAAATAAAAAATAAAATAAAATTCTTTCTATTTTTTGAAAAATTGTATGAGGAAGGGTTCAAAACTGATTTGATTTGTGTTTTATAACTGAGGTTCACATCTTCATTCAATCTTTTCCTTAATATATGAATAAAGTCCTTGTTTGATTCTACCCAACTTAGCTCTTAACACAATAATCTCATTTCCCCAACAATATTCAGAAAATGTAGATGTCAAAATATCAATTCCAATTCTTATATTAGTATATTTCCTTTTGGATATTTCAAAACATTTTATCAAAAAGTTATTATAATCTCACACAAGAGAAGCTCCTTAATTTTTAAACTATCTGAAAAGGTGAAATACAATGTGGACTTGCAAGATCCCTAAACAGGCATTATAGTTCATCCATCCATTATGCTGTTCTAGTTGGTAGTTGTTCCTTGAATTTTCTAAAGTGTTGAGAACAGCTTTTATTTCTAAAGTTGCAAAAAAAAAGATATGAAAGTAGGTGTCAGGCTGTGGATGTGATTCACAAAATAGAAAGCTCAAAGTTCTTTGCAGAGAGGAAAGAGAGAGAGAGAGACTAATAATATTATTTCAATTGAGCATTCGGTTAAGAGTCAGTCTGACTCCATCCTGATGGTTGTTGGTTGTCACCCCCTGCATTGCAGGAGCAGCAAAACTAAAAAAAAAAAAAAATCAACAAACCATAATTCAGAACATCAGAGACTCTACATCAACCTCCTGAAACTGTGCCAGCCTAATCTCTCCCCATCCTGAAGCTCAGGGAAATTTGCAGAAGAGGGGGCAGTAAGATTGTAAGAGCACAAGGATGGGAGGTAGTAATGATATGCAAGATACTCTACACAAGTTAGAGCCAAAGCAATCATAATAGGACTTTGCATGATCTGTGCTATGTCCAACACATTATTGACCTCACAAAGTCTAGCATGGACTAAAGGCACTAGGATACTTGGAGGCTAGGGAATGACAGTCACAGTAGTGTTCCTAAGCTTAAGGGGAACACAGGAAAGGGTTCTGGGAAATGCCCCTGGGTCCTTGCACTTCATCAGAGAGGAGGACCCAGAGGAGAGTTTAGCATGCACATTAAAGGATGCTCCGGGGATTGAGGGGGGGAGACACTGGGAGGGGAGGCACTAGGGGATGGGGATGGAAGGAGGAGAGGAAGCAGGGAGTAGGGGGTTAGGGGAAGGTAGATGGAGGGAGGGGACCGGTGTACCTGTTAAATTTGTATGAGTGGAAATAATAATAAATAATAATAATAATAATAATAATAATAATAATAAAAGAGTCTGTCTGATAGTCAACTTATAAATCTAACCTCATATACATTTTATAAATGTAATTCAATGAATTACAAATGAAACGTCATTTCATAAGCTAAAAGTAGCATTAAGGGAGAGATGACCAGTGTTTTTTTTGTGTGTGTGTGTGCCCATTTTTTAAAAATTTTTTCCACTCATACAAACTTGATAGGTACACTATTCCCCTCCCTCCCTCCACCCCTCCCTGTATCCCCTTGTCCCCTCCCCCCTTTTCCCCTTCCTTTATCCCTCTCCCTCCCTTTTTCCCATTGCCCCCTTCCTCCCTCATTCCTGGAGCATCCTTTACTGTGCATGACAAACTTTTCTCTGGGTCCTCCTCTTCTGATGAGATGTAAGGAATCAGTAGCATTGCCTAGAGCTCTTTTTTGTGTTCCCCTTTAGTATAGGAACACTATTATGACTATTAAATCTTTGCCTCTAAAGATCCTAGTGCCTGTGATCCATGCAAGCCTTTGGGGGGGGGGTCAATGGCATGCTGGTAATTGTGCCAGTCATGCAAAGTCCTATCATAAAGATCATTCACAGGCACATAAGGTTGGTTCAATATACGCAAATAAATAAATGTAATTCAGCATATAAAGCAGTCCAAAATTCAAGACCACATGATACTCTCCATAGATGCAGGAAAAGTTTTTGACAAGATTCAACAGCCCTTTATGATCAAAACCCTAAAGACAGTTGGAAATGAAGGAACCTTTGTCAATATAATAAAAGCTGTATACAACAAGCCAACAGCAAGGATTACACTCAATGGGAAAAAACTTGAAGCATTCCTGCTTCGATCAGGAACTAGACAAGGTTGTTCACTCTCACCACTTCTATTCAATATTGTACTTGAATTCTTAGTTGAACTCATAAGACAAGAAAGAGAGATAAAAGGGATTCGAATAGACAAGGAAGATGTCAAGTTATTTCTATTTGCAGATGACATGATCTTATACCTCAGTGATCCCAAAAACTCCACCAGGAAGCTCCTGGAACTAATACAGAAGTTCAGCACAGTGGCAGGATACAATATAAATGTACAAAAATCAGTGGCCTTCCTGTATGCCCAGGATGAAAGAAGTGAAAAAGCCCTGAGAGAAACAATCCCATTTACTATAGCCCCCCACACACAAAAAAAGAAATACCTTGATATAAACCTAACCAAGGAGGTAAGAGACCTTTACAATGAAAACTTTTAAACCCTAAAGAAAGAAATTACAGAAGACACCACAAGGTGGAAACACATCCCATGCTCCTACATTGGCAGAATCAATATTATAAAAATGACCATCATACCAAAGGCAATATACAGATTCAATGCTATACCAATTAAAATCCCAAAGCAATTCTTTAAAGAAGTTGACCAAATAATCTCAAAATTCATATGGTGGCACAAAAGACCCAAGATAGCAAAAACAATCCTGAGTAACAAAAACAATGCTGGAGTTATCACCATACCAAACCTTAGTCTATACTACGAATCCATAGTTGTAAAAACAGCCTGGTACTAGCTCCAAAATAGACACATAGATCAATGAATAAGAGTTCAAGACCCAGATATAAGCCCACACAATTATAGCCATTTGATCTTTGAGAAAGTGGCCCAAAAATTCCAATGGAAAAGGAACAGCATCTTCAAAAAATGGTGTTGGCAAAACTGGATGTCCACATGCAGAAGATTAAAACTGGACCCATACTTGTCACCATGTACAAGACTTAATTCCAAATGGATCAATGACCTCAATATAAGGCTAGAGACTATAAAGACTTTAGCAGACTTTGAGCTTATTGGACTAGGCCAACAATCAGTGTTTTTACTGTTTATCCAACTGCCCAGCAGATCACATTGATGATGTTTCTGAGAATTTCTTTCTCATATGACTTCAACAGGAATCTGAATCATTGCTACAAAGCTGTGCTCTGAAGATGATTCTCTTCCTTGATCTCTTTCCTCTGGATATAGAGGGATATATTTTCAGTCCTCCATACGGTTTTCCTAATAACCCAGAATTTATTTTTAACCTGACAGTCCTAGCATGCAAGCAGCCATTTTGTGTAACTACAAAAGGTGCCTGGATGCTGAAAATTCCAATGGTTAATGGCAATGAAATAAGTTAATGGAGTTTATATGCC
Organism: Typhlomys cinereus; assembly: GCA_023101885.1. Lineage (NCBI taxonomy): Eukaryota > Metazoa > Chordata > Mammalia > Rodentia > Platacanthomyidae > Typhlomys > Typhlomys cinereus. The sequence continues at coordinate 1,073,688 of JALPQD010000537.1, read as the reverse complement.
CAAAGTGTAACAGAAATAAAACACAGAACCAGAGAAAAGTTACAAGGAAAATAACTTATAAAGGAATAAAGGAAATGACAGCATGACAGCAGCTACAATAAATTTAGACAGTCCTGGGCAGAGAATACGACTTTAGTCAAAGGCCAGTTCAGACTGTGTTCACATTATGAGGCAAAACCTCAGAGGATTCACTTCAGATGAAGTAAGCTGATGAAACTAGCATATATTCCAAGAACAAACATTTCATGTGGTAATCATATCTTTTCATGTATTAGTCTCCCAATGTATTGGTCATGTATTAGTCTCATGAGCTTAAAGCATTACTGTATGGATGCCATGTTTAAGTGCCTTTTATAAAAGAAAATGGTGTCAGAGTTCATACTGATCTTTATGCTGTTTAAAATTACAAGTTCTTGGATAGTCCCTCTATAAAAAAGTAAAACTGAGAGCTGTACAGATAAAGTGGAGCATTCCTATCTGTGAGTCTACCTAAGGAAGTGCCACTTCAACTGCTGCAGAGACCTCAATTACCACTACATTAGACACCTCAACAGGACCTGACTCCAAATATATGTGTAACCTACTGTCAATCACATTTCCAAAGAAAGATAAGTCCCCCATATTCAGCAACCATCCATAACTATACCTCCTTCAGGATGGTTGGAGTGTCCTGTATCCATGCTGGAATATTACTTAGCTTGTTCTTGTGCATGGCTTATATAGGTCACCAAAGCTATGGTAAGGTTCATGAATGCAACAGCCAGGAAATGTCTAGATTACATGTATCCTCTTCCAAAGTGGCATAAATGTTCCTATTAGAGCTTAGCAGTGAACTGTTACTTATTCCCAGAAATTGAGCAGATCTGTTTCTATTTAGTATAAAGAGAAGTCTCTCTGCTTGTAGTTATCAATAACATTTGTCTATGAATGTAAACATACACTTAAAGGTAGATTGGCTGAAAATTGCAAAGTGATTTTATAGACAGTTCAAAAAGAGGAAGACAATAAGTCTGATCTACCTAGAAGATACGTGGCTTATACAGAAGCTTATATTTTCTATGTTCTTATTTCATACCCATTAGGTACCATTAAAATAAACCATTTAATGAAGAAAGAATACATAAAATGCATAGCATACTTACCACAATTATTGATCAGTATAATTTTTCTTTTTTATACATTTTTATTATTATTTCAGCTCACACAAACTTAATAGGTACACCAGTTCCCTCCCTCCCTCCTCATCCCCCCAAACCCCCTGCTCCCCCTCCCCTCACCCCTCCCTTCCCATCCCCCAGTGCCTCCCGTCCCAATTCCCCGAGAGTCCTTTCTTGTGCATGCCTGACTCTCCTCTGGGCCCTCCTCTCTGATGACGTACAAGGACCCAGTGGCATTTCCCTGAACCCTTTTTTGTGTTCTCCTTAAGCATAGGAACACTACTGTGGTTGCCAAACCCTTGCCTCCAAGGATCTTGGTGCCTTTAGCAGATGCTAGACTTTGTGAGGTCAATAGTGTGTTGGACATTGCGCAGGGCATGCAAAGTCCAATTATGATGGCTTTGGCCCTAACTTGTGTGGAGTATCTTGCAAATCATTGCTCCTCCCATCCTGCCACCCTGCTGAACTTCTCAATTAGTTCCAAGAGTTTCCTGGTGAAGTTTTTGGGATCACTCAGATATAAGATCATGTCATCTGCAAATAGGGATAGCTTGACTTCTTCCTTGTCTATTCAAATCCCTTTTATCTCCCTTTCTTTTCTTAGGGGTTCAGCTAAGACTCCAAGTACAATATTGAATAGAAGTGGTGAGAGTGGACAGCATTGTCTATTTCCTGATTGAAAGCGGGAATGCTTCAAATTTTTCTCCATTGAGTAGAATCCTTGCTTTTGGCTTGTTGTATAAGTTTTTATTATATTGATAAAGGTTCCTTCCATTCCAACTGTCTCTAGCGTTTTGACCATAAAAGGCTGTTTGATCTTGTCAAAAGCTTTTTCTGCATCTATCGGAGAGGATCATGTGGTCTTCAACTTTTTCCTTTGTTTTTGATGGAACAGTTTTATAAGTATTGGTATTATTAACTGATTAAATTTCTGGTAGAACTCTGTGCTGAATCCATCTGGTCCAGGACATTTTTTTGGTGGGAAGATTTGAGATTACTTCCTCAATTTCCTCATATGTTATAGGACTATTTAAATAATTCACAACTTTCTGATTCAATTTAGGTAAGTTGCGTTTACTTAGGAATTCATCCATCTTTTTTGTGTTGTCAAATTTCACAGAGTATATGTTTTTGAAATACTGATGTTATAATTCTCTGGATTTCTTGGGTATCAGTAGTGATAAGTCCGTTTTCATTTCTAATTTTGTTAATTTGGGTTTTCTCTCTTTTGCTCTTGGTTAACGTAGCTAGGGTGGATCATTATTACTGATTTTTTCAAAAAACAAGCTTTTTGACTGGTTGATTTTCTGTATCGTTTTCCTAATCTTGATATTGCATATTTCTCCCCTTATTTTGCTAATCTCCTCTCTTCTGCTGATTTTGGGATTGGATTGCTCTAGTTTCTCTAAAGCTTTAAGCTGCATTGTTAAGTTATTTCTGATATTTCCATCTTTTTTTTTTTGATGTAGGCTTTAAGAGCTATGAACTTACCTCGTAGGACAGCTTTCATTGTGTCTCAGAGATTTTTGGTAAGTTGTATTTTCATTATCATTCACTTTCAGGAAATCTTGAGTTTCCTTTTTAAGTTCTTCCTGAATCCAATTCTCATTCAGAATTATAGTGTTACGTTTCAAGGAGTTAGTGTATTGTCTGTTGTTTGTTGTGTTGTGGATGTCAGCTTTAGGCTGTGGTGGTCTGGTAGGGCACCAGCTAGAATTTTAACCTTCCTGTATATGTGGAGATTCATTTTGTGGCCCAATATTTGATCTATTTTGGAAAAAGTTCCATGTGCTGCTGAGAAAAATGTGTATTCTTTGGTGTGTGGATGAAAAGTTCGATAGAGATCTGTAAGGACCATTTCTTTAAGGGTTTGATTAAGATCCAAAGTGTCTCTGTTAAGCTTTTGACCTGTTGATTTATCCCATGTTGATAGAGCTGTGTTGAAGTCCCCAAGAATTATCAATTGGGGGTTGACTTCTCGCTTTAGATGCTGTAGCGTTTTCTTAATGAATGTGGAGGGCCCATATTGGGTGCATAAATGTTCAGTATTGTGAAGTCTTCCTGGTGAATTGTACCTGTGACTAAAATGTAGTATCCATCTGTGCCTTATGATTTTTTTTGGTTTGAAGTCCACTTTGTCAGACAGCATAATGGCTACCCCTGCCTGTTTCCTGATTCCGTTAGCTTGCAAGATTTTGGACCAGCCTTTCATTTTTAGGATGTGCCTGTCTTTTGTGGTGAGATGAGTTTCCTGAAGGCAGCAGATTGATGGGTGGTGGTTTTTAATGCAAGTTTGTAATCTGTGTCTCTTGATAAGTGAGTTAATACCATTGACATTTACTGTTATAATGGAGAAATTATTTTTAATTCTGGACATTTTTATGTTTAGTGGATTTTGTAAGCGTATTGTTTGACATATATGTTTTGGGGGTATTATACTTCCCTCAGTCCTCCTGGGTATGCTTGTTTTTTTCTTTTAGTTTGAGCATCATTCCTAGCATTTTTGAAGGTCTGGTTTGGTATACATGTATCCCTTCAAGTTGTCTTTGTGTTGGAAAACTTTTCTTTCTCCCTCAATCATGACAGATAGTTTTGCCGGGTATGTCAGTCTGGGTTGGCATTTTTGCTCATTTAATACTTGAAGTATGTCTCTCCAAGCTCTTCTTGCTTTTACTGTTTCCATTGAGTAGTCATTTGTTATTCTATTAGGTTTGCCTTTAAAAGTGACTTGCTTTTTTTCTCTTGAAGCTCTCAGCTCCTTTTCTTTTTCTTGAATGTGGAGTATTTTGACTATTATTTGCCATGGCAATTTACTATTTTGGTCATATCTGTTTGGAGTGTGAAATGACTCTTGTATTTGGATGGGCCTCTCATTCTTTAGTGAGAGAAGTTTTCATTTATGATAATTTGAAAAATTTCCTCAGGTGTGGTATTTTGTGATTCTTGCTCTGGTATTCCATGAATGCACATGTTAGGCTTCCTCAGCATGTCCCATATCTCTTGAATATTCCTCTCAAGTATATTTTGGCTTTAATACTCTTTTCCATTGAGTTGGTTAATTCTCCCACTTTGTCTTCAAGATCTGAAATTCTATTTTCTGCCTCATTTGTTCTGCCTGATAAGACTCTCTGTTGAGTTTTGGGTTGAAGATAACTTGTCTTTTAGCTCAATTTTAAACTCTGCCTGAGACTGTTTTAACTGCTCTATGCATATTTTTGTTTCTTGATCTGTTTTACTCAACTCCCCCAAGTGCTTGATGTGTTCCTATTCAAAGTGGTTGATGCAGTTGTTTAACTCCTCTCGGAGTTCCTCTTTTATAGTATTAATCATGGTAATGATGATACTCTGAAAGTCTTTATATTTGGTCTGGCTTTCATGGCTATTTTTTGTGAATTTGTTCTGGTTGGAATCCATCATTATGGGGTTAATTCTTTTGGTGGGAGATTGGTCTTCTTGGGTTTTGTTTCTCATGGATCTGCACTTTGACTTGGGCATTTTTGTTTTGTCTTTTAGGACCTTTCAGTTTCTGTGTGTTTTTGACTGAACTGATTTAGTTGATATTACTACACTTGGGCAGGTATTACTATTGCTTGTCTTGGAGTTGGGTAAGTTGTCTTTGTTAATTGTTGTTTCCTAAATGAGGCTATTAGGCTGTTGGTACATCAGTTAAGTCAGGTTAAGTAGACAGGGGGTGAGTTTTAGTATGGTACTGAACTTTTATGACTTAGTATCTTGGTGATATGTGATGGTGAGTGGTGTAATCCCTGGAGTTGTATATGTTTTTGGGGTGGTGTACGGAAAAGTTAATTTACAGTCATTAATACTGGAAAGGAACAGTAAGGTGAAAAAAAGGAGGTTTACTTATCTTTGGGCTGGATGTGAAGAATCTCTCCTATGTAATAGGATGATTGTAGAAGTCTTCAGATGTATGGCCTTTGACCCTTAAAACTTTGCTTGAGGTTCCTTTGGACTCTATTGAATTCTGAGTAGCAGTGTGTCTTCCTTGGACCAGTGCATAGGTCCTTGTTGGGCTGGAGAGGCAGAGAGGCTGATGTCGATGGCAGAATTCTTTACCTGGGACCTGGGACTTGGCTTAGTGGCCCACTCAAGCTCCAGGGATGGAGGAATATGAGCAAGTCCTGTCTGGTCAGTGGACAGGCAGGCAGGAGGAAGAAAGGGGCTGGGGCCCAGGGCGTGTCCCAGGCAAAACCGGAGGCAGCCTGGGTGTTGCTCATGCTGGCTCTTGGGAGGCGCTGGGACACTGGACCAACCGGGGGGCTAGGCAAACTCACCTGGGATGGAGGACTGGGAGCGTGGTCAGGCAGACAGGAGGGCGGGAGGAGGAAAGGGATTAAATTTTTATTAATCACAGCTTGTGATCTTTATTAGAAATATATGGGAATCTGAGCCCTTGAGTTTCCTGTGTGTCTGTATGTGGGTCCACTTGTGCGCTGAAGGCTTCTCTCTCCAGAATCTCAGCCTCTGGGTTACCCTGTTCCGGCACCTGTCCCTCAACTAATTACACACATATAGGAAACAAGTCCAAATAGACAATTTCATACAATAATCTTTAAGAATATGTAGAGAAAAGACATCTGAGAGATAACATAATGGTCATTTCAGAAGACTCACCTGAGAAGAACCAACATGATTCTATATCCAGAGAATGTTAGAAGCACTACTTTTTTTTTCTTTTTTTTTGGCAAGTGAATGCCCAAACGTATGTTATCTAACATACACACAAACACACAAAACTTAAACACTAGATGTTAACTTATATGTTAACCACATCTAATTGCTGAAAAATGGTATCACAATGTGACCTCAAATAAAACTTAATTCAACATCTACTCATCCTAAAAATGTCGGTACATCACTTGAAAACCAGAAAAAAACACAAGAATCCAAGAAAACATATATCCTTTAAGATCGCTGAATGTAAGTCTTTAGAACCCACACAGGATAGAACATTAGAAGGTATCCAAGAGAACAAGAAACAAAAAAATGAATTACAAAGATTAATTATAGATATGTTCAACTAAATGTAAAGGACATAGATAAAGCACTAAACACATTTCAAAAAGAACACAACAAACTCATTAAAGAAATACAGGAAAATACAAACAAGGCACACATACAATAAAAATAGAGAGAATGAAAACAGATCTAGAAACACTGAAAAAAACCAATGTGATCTACAAACAAACATAGAAGCACTGAAAGAAAACCTAGACTGAAACAACAAATATGTAAACAGTGTAATAAAAAATTCAATAGAGAGTCTCAAAAATAGAACTGACCATGTAGAAGACAGTTTTAGAACAGGAAGATAAGAGGAGAGGTTTATAAGTCAATGAGAGAAAGTGATAAACTGAAAAACACATTTGAATGGAACATCTAGGAACTCTGGGACACCGAAACAGGTATCCCAGAAACACACACACAAGAGGAAGATCCCCATGTTTAATCAATGAGACAATAGTGGAAAATTTCTCTGATATAAAAAAAGATACACATCCTGATTCAAGAGGCATACAGAGCATCAAACATTCAGGATGAAAAAAAAGAATGAACCTTTGGCGTACAAGAGGTTGCACATCAAATACAAGAGCTGCAAGACAAAAATAGTAAGTCACATGTTGCAATAGCAACTGACTTCTCAATACAAATGGTAAAAGAAAGAAAGGCCTAGAGAGAGAGAATACAAGTTCTGAATGAACACAAATGTCAACCCAGATTATTATATACAGCAAAACTGTTGGTCATAATACTATATGGCCACATAGCCAGGGCTAAAAAGAATACTGGAAGAAATGCACAAGATATCAAAAAGAGGCAGAAGCTAAGGGGAATAAGTAATACCTACACAAGAGCTGAATGATGGACTAAAAGAGGAAAGCACTACAGGTCAAAATGTCAGGAACCATTAAACACTTTTCAGTAATACCTTTAAATGTCAGTGGGCTCAACTCTTCAATCAAGAGACACAGGCTTCTAAATTGGATCAAATATTATGATGCATCAATTCTCTGCTTCCAAGAAACATACCTCATCTTGAAAGATAAACACTTTCTCAGGGTAAAAAGATTGTCAAAAGTACTCCAAGAAAATGGAAAGAGATACAAGCAGGAGTTGCTTTCTTATTATCAGATAAAATAGACTTCAACTGCTTCAAACTAAAGCAAACTATAAGAGATACAAATGGATACTACACCTTAGTACAGGGAAAAGTCCACCAAGAAATTCTTACAGTCATCAACATGTATTCACCAAACATAGAAACACCCAAATTCATTAAACAAACACTACAGGAGCCAAAATAACTAACCCAAACACAATAGCAGTAAGAGGCTTCAATACTTCACTCATACCATTGGATGGATCATTGGGCCAAAAAAAAAAAAAAAACTAAGCAGAGACATGTTGAAGTTAAATGAAAGGATAAATCAAATGGATACATGCAAAAACTTTCATCCAAACTACACATCAGCTCAAGGGACATTCTTGAAAATAAACCACACGCTAGGACACAAATCAAACTTCCATATATACAAAAAAATTGAAATCATTCAATTCTTATTTTCTGAACATCATGGAGCAAAGATTATATATATATATCCACAACAAAGAAAACAATGTAAAACACACAAATCCATGAAAGCTAAATAATGCATTTTCGAATGGGGAATGGATCAAAAAAGAAAGGGAAGGGGAATGAGGGCACCACCAAGAAACAATGTGAGAGGAGATTATGCTACAGCAGAGAACACAGGCCACCATCAAGGACTGCAAGTAAGTAATGAGACATCTGGTTAAGCTCACAGACTTTCCTTTCTGGGCACTTGCAACTGATAGGGTTTGATCTCAACAGAAAGGGAGGGCATAGAATCTGGCAGATAGAAGGTAACCATCCTGCAAATGTGAAACTGACCACACCATCACCACAGTCTCCTACTCTTATTCCATCTACATTTGAATCTACTCTTAAATAAGACACTATTTTAACAGCCTTTTGTCTCTGGATAGGAGGTATCATCCAATACCCATCAGGATGGAGCCAAGGGCAGTGCAGAAACAGCAAAACTGGAAGAAGAAAAGAAAAAGAATAACAAACCATAATTCAGATCATCAGAGACACTACATTAATCACCAGGAACCAGACCAGACTAATCTCTCCCCATCTTAAAGCTCAGGGAAATTTACAGAAAAGGGGGCAGTAAGATTGTAAGAGCCTAAAGATGGGGAAGAGCAATCAATGATATGCAAGATAATAATACACGTTAGGGCCAAAGTAATCATAATAGGATTTTGAATGATCTGCCCAAATGACCAACATGCCATTGACCCCCCAAAGGCTAGCATGGATCACAGGCTCTAAGATCCTTAGAGCCACAATAATATTCCTATACTATAGAGGAACACAAAAAAGAGCTGTAGGCAATTCTACTGAGTCCCTACACTCCATCAGAGAGGGGGACCCAGAGGGAAGTTTGACATGCACACTAAAGGATACTCCAGGAATGGAGGGGAAGGGAGCAGTGGGAGAAAGGGAAGGAGGGAGCAAAGGAAGAGGAATAGAAAGAGGGAGCAAGGGGATACAAGGAGAGGTGGAGGGAGGGGAATAGGGTACCTATCAAATTTGTATAAAAATTATTAAAAAATAAAAAAATCATCCCATAAAAATAAATTAAAAAATAAAACACGAAACTGAATCTTCTATGAAGCCAATGAAAATGAAGATACAATATATCATAATCTATGGGACACAGAAAGCAGTTCTAAGAGGATATCTTTTTTTTAAACATGTTTTATTATTTTTGCTCATACGAACTTAATAGATAGACCAGTTCCCTCCCTCCCTCCTCCTCCCCCTGAACCCTCTGCTCCCCTTCCCTCACTCCCCATTCCCCCAACTCCTACCCCCCAATTCCCAGAGAGTCCTTCATTGTGTATGCCTAACTCTCCTCTGGGTCCTCCTCTCCGATGACGTACAAGGACCCAGTGGCATTTCCTTGGACCCTTTCTCGTGTTCCCCTTAATGCATAGGAACCCTACTGTGGCTGTCAATCCCTTCCTCCAAGGATCTTGGTGCCTTTAGCTGATGCTAGACTTTGTGAGGTCAAGAGTGTGTTGGACATTGTGCAGGGCATGCAAAGTCCTATTATGATTGCTTCGGCCCTAACTAGTGTGGAGAATCTTGTAAAATATAGCTCCTCCCATCCTTTTGCTCTTACAATCCTACCGCCCTTTCTTCCGCAAATGTCCCTGAGCGTCAGGATGGGGGGAGAGTAGGCTGGCTTAGTTCTATGTGGTTGATATAGAGTCTCTGAAGTTCTGGATTGTGGTTTTTTGATTTTCTTTTGCAGGTTTGCTACTCCTGCAATGCCCTTCATTCCATCCTGATGGACACTGTATGTCACCCCCTGGTCAGAGACAAAAAGCTTTTAAACTGGAGTCTTGTTATAATAGCACATTCAAGGGTAGATGTAAGTAAAGCAGGAAACCTCGGTGAGGGAGGGGTCAGTCACCCATTTGCAAAATGATCACTTTTCATCTGCCAAACTATATGCCCTCCCCTTCTGGTGAGATCATACCCCCTCAGTTGTACATGATCAGGAACAAACGTCTGTGAACTTAACCAGGTGTCACATTACTTACTTGCATTCCTTGGAGGCCGATTTTCTCTGCTGTAACATGGTCCCCTCTCTCCTTGTGTCTGGTGTGGCACTTCAACCCCATCCCTCCTGTTCACAATCCTTGCAATTACTGTATTACATAGGTTTACCTTTGAGTGTCTCAATGTGGGCTGGGTGAGTTTGGTACTAGGAGCCACCTATTAGGGAGTACATATGGCGCTTAACTTTCTGAGTTTGGAAGACTTCACTTAATATAATTGTTTCTAATGACATCCATTTCCCAGCAAATTCCAGTAATTCATCATTTTTGATGGCTGAGTAGTACTCCATTGTATAGATGTACCACAGTTTCCTTATCTACTTGTCAACTGTTGGACATTTGGGTTGATTCCATGACTTTGCTATTGTAAACACTGCTGCTATGAACATGGTCATGCTTGTGCTATCAAGGTGAACCTCTGCTGCATGGGGGATTATTCCCAAAAGTGGAATAGCAGGGTCATATGGCATTTCAATCTTTAATTTCTTTAAGAATCTTCAGAGGGCTCGCCAGAGTGGCTGTATGAGCCTACATTCCCACCAGCAATGTAGCAGAGTTCCCCTCTCTCCACATCCTCTCCAATATTTGTTGTTGTTTGTATTGTGGATTCTTGCCATCCTGACCGGGGTGAGATGATATCTCAGGGAAGTTTTGATTTGCATTTCCCTGATGGCTAAAGAAGTGCAGTATTTTTAAGATATTTGTTAGACATTTCTTTTAATTTCCAGGGCCCATTTTTTAATTGGGTCATTGGTTTCTTTGGTGTTTAATTATCTAAGTTCTTTGTGCACTCTGGACAGGAGAGCTCTATCAGATATGTGGTTAGTGAAGATTTTCTCCCATTCTGTGGGTTGCCTTTGAGCTCATGTGACAATGTCTTTATCTGAACAGAAGCTCTTTAATTTCACAAGGTCCCAACTGTTAAGAGTTGGTAGCAGTGACTGTGCCATTGGATGTCTGTTTATGAAATGTTGGCCTAGCCCAATCAGCTCGAGGGAGTTTCCTATCCTTTCAACTAGGGTTTTTATAGTCTCTGGCCTGATATCAAGGTCCTTGATACATTTGGAATTAAGTCTTGTACATGGTGACAAGTACGGGTCCAGCTTTAATCTTCTCCATGTGGAGATCCAGTTTTGCCAGCACCATTTGTTGAAGGTGCTGTTCTTTTTCCATTGGATTCTTTGGGCCCCTTTGTCAAAGACCAAATGGTTGTAATTTTGTGGGCTTATATCTGGGTCTTCAATCCTTATCCATTGATCTGTGTGTCTATTTTGGAGCCAATACCAGGCTGTTTTTATAACTATGGATTTGTAGTATAGACTAAGGTTCGGTATGGTAATACCTCCAGCAGTGTTTTTGTTACTCAGGATTGTATTTGCTATCCTGGGTCTTTTGTGCCTCCATATGAATTTTGAGATTATTTGGTCAACTTCTTTAAAGAATTGCTTTGGGATTTTAATTGGTATAGCATTGAATTTGTATATTGCCTTTGGTAGGATGGTCATTTTTACAATGTTGATTCTGCCAATCCAGGAACATAGGATGTCTTTCCACCTTCTGGTGTCTTCTGCAATTTCGTTCTTCAGGATGTTAAAGTTTTCATTGTAAAGGTCTTTTACCTCCTTGGTTAGGTTTATATCATGGTATTTCATTTTTTTAGGGGCTATAGTAAATGGGATTGTTTCTCTCAAGGCTTTTTCACATCTTTCATTCTGGGCATATAGGAAGGCCTCTGATTTTTGCACATTTATTTCATATCCTGCGACCCTGCTGAACTTCTCAATTAGTTCCAGGAGCTTCCTGGTGAAGTTTTTGGGATCACTCAGGTATAAGATCATGTCATCTGCAAATAGGGATAGCTTGACTTCTTCCTTCCTGATTTGAATCCCTTTTATCTCCCTTTCTTGTCTTATGGCTTCAGCTAAGACTTCAAGTACAATATTGAATAGAAGTGGTGAGAGTGGACAGATTTGTGTAGTTCCTGATCAAAGTGGGACTGCTCCAATTGTTCCCCATTGAGCATAATCCTTGCTGTGGGCTTGTTGTATACAGCTTTTATTATATTGATAAAGGTTCCATCCATTCCTACTGTCTCTAGCGTTTTATCATAAAAGGCTGTTGGATCTTGTCAAAGGCTTTTTCTGCATCTATTGAGAGTATCATGTGGTCTTGGACTTTGGACTGGTTTACATGATGAATTACATTTATTGATTTTCAGTATGTTGAACCAACCTTGTGTGCCGGGGATGAAGCCTACTTGGTCCCTGTGAATGATCTTTTTGATATGTTTTCGAATCTGATTTGCTAAGACTTTGTTGAGAATCTTTGTGTCTGTGTTCATCAGAGAGATTGGCCTATAGTTTTCTTTTTTAAGTGAGTCTTTATTAGGTTTTGGGATTAAAACGATATTAGCTTCATAGAAGGAATTTGGTAGTGTTCCTTGCTTTGCTATTTGATGGAACCGTTTAAGGAGTATTGGTATTATTAACTCCTTAAATGTCTGGTAGAATTCTGTGCTGAATCCATCTGGTCCAGGACATTTTTGGTGGGAAGATTTGAGATTACTTCTTCAATTTCTTTATATGTTATAGGGCTATTTAAGTAATTCACAACTTCCTGATTCAATTTAGGTAGGTTGTGTTTACTTAGAAATTCATCCATCTCTTTTGTGTTGTCAAACTTCACTGAGTATAAGTTTTTGAAATATGATGTTATAATTCTCTGGATTTCTTGGTTATCAGTAGTGATTACTCCATGTTCATTTCTAATTTTTTTAATTTGAGTTTTCTCTCTCTTGTTTTTGGTTAATTTAGCTAGGGGTGTATCAATCTTATTGATTTTTTCAAAGAATCATCTTTTTGACTTGCTGATTTTTTCTATCATTTTCTTAGTCTCGATTTCAGATATTTCTCCCCTTATTTTGCTAATCTCCTCACTTCTACTACTTTTGGGATCACAATGCTCAAGTTTCTCTAAAGCCTTAAGCTGCATCGTTAAGTTATTTATTTCTTATGCTTCCATTTTTTTGATGTAGGCATTAAGAGCTATGAACTTACCTCTTAGGACAGCTTTCATTTTGTCTCAGAGATTTTTAGTAAGTTGTATTTTCATTATTGTTCACTTTCAGGAAATCTTGAATTTCCTTTTTAATTTCTTTCTGAATTCAGTTTTCATTCAGCATCATATTGTTAAGTTTCCAGAAGTTAGTGTATTTTCTGTCATTTGTTGTGTTGTAGATGTCCAGCTTTAGGCCGTGATGGTCTGACAGGACACAGGTTAGTATTTCAACTTTTTTGTATATGTGTAGATTCATTTTGTGGCCCAATACGTGATCTATTTTGGAGAATGTTCTGTGAGCTGCTGAGAAAAATGTGTAATCTTTGGTGCGTCGGAGAAAAGTTCGATAGAGATCTGTAAGGTCCATTTCTTTAAGGGTTTGATTAAGTTCCAAAGTGTCTCTGTTAAGCTTTTGACCTGTTGATCTATCCAATGTTGAGAGGGCGGTGTTGAAGTCCCCAAGAATTATCGTTTGGGGGTTGATTTCTTGCTTTAAGCGCTGTAGGGTTTTCTTAATGAATGTGGAAGGGCCCATATTTGGTGCATAAATGTTCAGTATTGTGAAGTCTTCCTGGTGAATTGTACCTGTGACTAAAATGTAGTATCCATCTGTGTCTCTTATGATTTTTTTTTGGTTTGAAGTCCACTTTGTCTAGATAGCATAATGGCTACTCCTGCTGTTTCCTGGTTCCATTAGCTTGCAAGATTTTGGACCAGCCTTTCATTCTTAGGATGTGCCTATCTTTTATAGTGAGATGAGTTTCCTGAAGGCAGCAGATTGTTGGATTGTGTTTTTTAATCCAAGTTTGTAATCTGTGTCTCTTAATCAGTGAATTAATACCATTGACATTTAATGTTATAATGGAGATATTATTTTTAATTCTGGACATTTTTTATGTTTAGTGGATTTTGTAAGCGTATTGTTTGATATTTATGTTTTGGTGGTATTGTACTTCCCTTCTGTCCTTCTGGATACGCTTGTTCTTTTCTTCAAGCTTGAGTATCATTTCTAGCATTTTTTGAAGGTCTGGTTTGGTAGACATGTATCCCTTCAAGTTGTCTTTGTGCTGGAAAACTTTTCTTTCTCCCTCAATCATGACAGATAATTTTGCCGGGTATATCAGTCTGGGTTGGCATTTTTGCTCATTTAATACTTGAAGTATGTATCTCCAAGCTCTTCTTGCTTTTACTGTTTCCATTGAGTAGTCATTTGTTATTCTAATAGGTTTACTTTTAAAAGTGAGTTGCTTTTTTTCTCTTGAAGCTCTCAGCACCTTTTCTTTGTCTTGAATGTGAAGTGTTTTGACTATTATTTGCCGTGGCGATTTTCTATTTTGGTCATATCTGTTTGGAGTGTGAAATGCTTCTTGTATTTGGATAGGCCTCTCATTCTTTAGCTGTGGGAAGTTTTCATTTATGATGAATTGAAATATTTCCTCTGGTGTGGTATTTTGGGATTCTTGTTCTGGTATTCCATGAATGTGCATGTTAGGCCTCTTCAGGGTGTCCCATATCTCTTGAATGTTCCTCTCCAGTATCTTTTTATCTTTAACAATCTCTTCCATTGAGCTGGTCAATTCTCCCACTTTGTCTTCAAGATCTGAAATTCTATTTTCTGCCTCATTTGTTCTGCCTGATAAGACTCTCTGTTGAGTTTTGGGTTGAAGATAACTTGTCTTTTAGCTCAATTTTAAACTCTGCCTGAGACTGTTTTAACTGCTCTATACCTACTTTTGTTTCTTGAACTGTTTTTCTCAACTCCTCCAAGTGCCTGTTGTGTTCCTGTTCAAAGTGGTTGATTCGTTTGTTTGACTCTTCTCGGATTTCCTCTTTCATATTACTAATCATGATAATGATGATACTCTGAAAGTCTTTATATGTGGTCTGGCTTCCATGGCTATTTTCTGTGGATTTGTTCTAGTCGGAATCCCTCCTTATGGGATTGATTCTTTTGGTGGGAGATTGGTCTTCTTGGGTTTTGTTTCTCGTTGATCTGCACTTTGACTTGTACATTGTTTTTTAGGACCTTTCAGTTTCTGTGTGTTTTTCACTGAATTGACATAGTTGGTGTTGTTACACTTGGCAGTTATTATTAGTGCTTTCTTTGGATTGGGTATGTTTGTGTATTGTTATTGTTATATCCTAGATGAGGCTACTAGGCTGTTAGTCAGTTAAGTCAGGTTATGTTACCTACTGGGCGAATATTAGTTTGGTAGTGCACTTTTACTGATTTAGTATCTTGGTGAAATGTTGGGGTGAGTGGTGTACTCCCTGGAGTTGTATGTTTTGGGGTGGCTATATGAGAAAGTTGATTTACAGCATTGATACTTTAAAGGATCAGTAAGGTGAAAAAAAAAGTTTGCTTATCTTTGGGCTGAATGAGAAGAATCTTGCCCACGTGATATATTGATTGTAGTGGAGTCCAGATGTATGGCTTGTGTTCCCTTTGTTCCTTAGAATTTTGCTTGAGTTTCCTTTGGACTCTATTGAATTCTGAGTAGCAGTGTGTCTTCCGTGGACCACGTGGGTCGGTCCCAGGTGGGCCAGAGAGGCAGAGGGTCTGAAGTTGATGGCAGAATTCTTCACCTGCGACCTGGCGCGGTGGGCAGAGATGCGCGGGGGCTGGAGGGTGCGAGGGGCTGGGGTCCGGGGTCCCAGCCCCAGGGGCTAAACCTGCAGCCCCGAGGCGGGGTGCTGCTTGCCGGGAGGCTCCGGGGTGGGGGTCGGTGCTGGGCTGGCCTTTCTTGCTTGCTGGCTCACCTGGGAAGGTCGGCGTGGAGATGGGACAGGGCCCGGGGGCAAAGCCGGTGGCCACGCGGCGCGGTGCTCCTGGCCAGGCGGCTCCGGGGGTGGGAAACAGGATATCTTGTAGCACTAAATGCCTACATCACAAAAAAATGAAAGATGCCAAGTAAATAGCTTAATATTACATCGGAAAGCTTTGGGAGAAAAGGAACAAACTAATCCTAAGAGTAACACACAGGAATAAATTTCTATGATCTGAGCAGAAATCAATGAATTAGAACTGAAAAAGACAACACAAAAAAATCAAAAAAAAAAAAAAAACACTTTTTTTGAAAAGATAAACAAGATTGACAAACCCTTAGCTTCACTAACCAATAGAAGAGGAGAGAACACTTAAGCCAGAAAATTAGAAATGAAAAGAGGGAAATCACAACAGATACTGGAAAAAAAATCAGAATCATAATGACATACTTTAAAAATTTATATTCCTTAGATTGGATGATCTAAAGTAAAGAGATTAATTCCTGAAAATATACAACCTAGAAAAATTGATTCAAGATGAAATAAGTACATTAAACAGATCAATAACAAAAGATTTTAATACAAAAAGTAACTACAAGTCTTCCAACTAAAATAAGCTCATGACCGGATGAATTCCGTACATTATTCCACTATGCCTAAAGAGGAGAACTAATACCATTACTCCTCAAATGATTTCATAAAATAGAGAAGGAAAGAATACTCCCAAACCCTGTCTTATGAAGCCAATATAACTCTGATTCCAAAGCTAAGTAAAGACATATCAAAGAAAGAAAATTATAGGCAAATCTCAATATAAGACACAGACACAAAAATCCCCCATAAAATAGTAACAAAAGGAATCCAGAAACATATCCAAAGCATCCTGCACCATGATCAAGGATGGTTTATCATTCATCAATCAATAAACATGATTCACCAAATAAATAGACTCAAACCTAAAAATCATATGATCTTCTCAATAGACACAGAAAAGCACTTGACAATATTCAACATCCCTTCATGATAAAACATTGGTGGAAACTGGAATGGAGGGAATCTATGTCAAGTTGATAAAGACTATATATGACAAGCCTAAAGCAATCATCATTGTAAATTGAGAAAAACAGAAGCATACCAACATAGATCAGGATTGAGACAAGGATGTCCACTGTCACTACTCCTGTTCAGTATTATGCTTAAAGCCTTCACTAGAGCAATACATCAAGAGAAGGAGATAAAAAGGACACATATAGGTAAGGAAGAAGTCAAAGTACTCCTATTTTCAGATGATATGACTCTATACTTGAGTGATCCACATGATTACATCAAGAAACTACTTGATTAATAAACAATTTCAGTAAAGTAAAAGACAAGCAGAAAAAAATGAAAAACAATCACATTCACCATAACTACAAAGACAATAAAATACCTTGGAATAAATTTATTCAAGGAAGTGAAAGACCTATATAATGTAAGCTACAGGACATTGCTGAAAGACATTAAAGATACTAGAGAATAGAAAGATCTTTGCTCATGGATCAGTAGGATGAATATTATGAAAATGACCATAGTACCCAAGGCAATACACAGATTCAATTCAATTCCAATCAAATTTCCAATACAATTTTCCACAGAAATGAAAAAAGTCTATAAATTCATGTGGATGACAAAAGACCATGATTTGCCAAAACAGCTTTTTTGATTAATAAAAAGACTGCTGGAGGAATCACTATCCCAGGTTTCAAACTACACTACAAAGCTATAGTAATAAAAACAGCTTGGTATTGGCACAAAATCTGATATATCTACCAATGGATTAGAACAGAGAAACCAGATATAATCTCCCACACATATAGCCACTTGATTTTTGACAAAGGTGCCAAACACACATGCTGGGAAAATGACAGCATTTTCAACAATTGGTGATGGGAAAATTTGACATCTACATGTAGAAGAGTAAAAAAATTGGCTGTCTTCTCTCCCCTTACACAAGAGTCAACTATAAATGGACCAAAGACCTTCACATTAAACCTGAAACTGAAATTTTTAGAAGAAAGAGTAGGAAGTAGTCTTGAATTGATAAGCCTAGGATAAGAATTTCTAAGCAAAACAACAAATGCTCAGGAACCAAGACCAATAATCAACAAATGGGACTTCATAAAATTAAAAATCTTCTGTTCTGCATAGGAACTCTTAATTTTGCAAAATAAAAACCCACAAAATTGGAGAATATTTTTGCTAGCTATGAATCTGACAAAGAATTAATCTCCAGAGTACACAAAAAGCTCAGAAAATTAAACACTAAGACAGCAACCATTTCAATTAAAAATTAGGCCCTGGAACCAAACAGGAATTTCACTCAAAAAGAAATTGAAATGTCAAACAAATACTTTAAAAGATGCTCAACTTCCTTGATTATCAGAGAAATGCAAATACATACAACCTTCTCATACCGCAGTCAGAATAGCAAGGATAAAAAACACAACAGAGAATCTAGGGTGGATGTGGAGAAAAGGGGATACTTATTCACTGATGATGAGAATGTAAGCTAGTATAACCTCTTTTGAAGGTCAGTATGGTGGTTACTCAGAAAACTAAAAATGGAATATTCCTCCTAGGAATATTCTCAATTCTTTATCTTTTTATTACACGGATACTTGTTCATCTCTGTTCATTGTAGCCCTATTCATTATAGCAAGAAAATGGAATCAACAAACACGCCTATCAACAGATGAAACGATATGAAAATGTGGTACATTTTCATACACAATGGAATACTACTCAGCCATCAGAAAGGTTGAAATTAAGGAATTTGTTGGAAAACGGATGGAACTGTAAAATTTAACATTGAAGTACCTCAGATGCAGAAAGATAAGCAACACATGCTCTCTCTTACATTCAAAAATATCTTGCTGATATTTTTGTCAGTATATCTGGTACTGATCCATGCTTACCTCCATCCCCCCTCACTACCATTATCCCTTTCCTCTCTAAGTTCATTCCACTCGCTCCCACCCTCCTACCTGGTCCCCAGGATTCCCTCTGACTTGTGTACTCCTGTGTGGGCTCAGGCCTCTATAGCATACCAAGTTTCCTCTCCTTGATACACCTCACTGATAGTGGCCTTCTCCCTTCACTCATCCAGCTCTAGCCCCTGAGGTATCCCCTGTGTGTTATTTCGTTTCAGTTCCTCATTGTCTATGGGAACATAGTGATGTATCAGTTATTATGCAGGTCTGGTAAGGACAAGTACTCAATATGCTTGTAAAACTAAAAAAGAAATAAATAATTAAAAAAGAAGAATATGCCATATAGAGTGTAATAGCAGGAATATATTATGTGAAGTGCCATACAGAGTCTGAATCAGAGAGCTGAAACTAAATAATTTTGCTAATAACTTATTAGATTAATCTTAGTATTGAATTTATTGAATTTTTTCTTTTGAAGAGTGAGAAATCAGATTTATTATAATTCACTTCTAGGTGAATCATTTCAGAATCACTTCAAAACTAATTTGTAAACATTTTTTTCATAGTGAAAGCATTATGAATTTATCTGAAAAATATTGTATTTTAAAGGAAGGGAGAAAGTTAATAAAACATTTTATATACTAGAAATGCCTTAAAATTCAGTTTAGACTGAAGTCAACACAGAATAATTCATCTATAAGATTTAATAAATATAAACCCATATATATGTTACAACAATTTGCATGACCCTTATAGATTACTATACTCACAGAAAACTTATTTTTAATTGACCTTAACTTTTCAAAAATTATATAATGATAACAATATACAACTAAACATAGGAAAAATAAGTTCCAATGGTTTACTGCAAAAAAATGCTAAATAATATTACTATTTATCTTTCTATTGAACTTGTCATATATAGGTATTAGTAGTTAGGACTATAATATTATATCTTCCCTACATATATAATATCCCGTCTACCAGAGAATCACTTCATAATTGAAAAGACTCTCCAAAATCTTGATCTATGGTAACATTAGTTGATCTATACAGTTTTATTTTATGTCCAATACACAGGACACATAAAGTAATTTGTTTCATTATTCCTTTTTAGATACAAAACATTTTTGTTCCTTTAGAGTTTTGTACATGAGTACAGTGAATTAATGATATTCTAATTTCTTAACCCATAATCCCATTCCTTTTCTCATTGCAACCTTTCTTCTTCTCTACCAAACTCCCTCTGATTTTCATGACACTTTGCCTTTGCGACCCACCGTGTTGCCTTTGCATTTGCCTGAGCACTGTTGGAACATTAATCCTTTTTTTTTTTTTCAAATCTTTTTGCTTTTGTGCCCCACTGTGTTTCATCTAGTCTATCTTTGATGACAAACAAATGATCTGATTCATTTTCCAGCAAAAATCCTAGGTCAGTGGGTACTCTTTTTTTTTTTTTAAATGGATTTTTTTAATTTATTCAATTGTACATGTATGCGTGTGTGTGCGTGTGTATATGTATGTATGTGTGTGTGTAGAACCACGGACGAATTCGCGAACCACCATGGACGCCTCCACCTCCTTCTGCCCCGGGATTCACAGGCTCCGCCCTACCAGGACCAGAAACGCAGGCCGCCCCCACTTCCGCCCGGCGTCTATACGTGGGATCTGGGATCCGAACTCGGGACCTTCCGCCCGCAAGGCGGAGGCTTAACCCCTGAGCCACCTCTCCAGCCCCCAGTGGGTACTCTTTTAAGGAAAGCACCCTCATTTATTTTCCCATCAGTATTATTCATCATCACTCTCTGAGGGGTGTGGAGTTTTTTGAGATCTTTCTGATATAATGGTTAAATATTCATAAAATAATTCTTGTACAATTCCTGTCTGTATATATCTGCAATGAAATCTTGGGTATCACAATCATGTCATATCCAGGAAGTAATGCCTGACCTACCGCCTTCCAATTCAGGCTCTTACAATCTTGCTGCCCCCTCTTTCGTGATAATCCCTGAGAGTTGGCATAGCAGTGATTGAGACTTATATATTGTCTTTAGGGACAAACAGTCCTCAGATACTTATTTTCTACATTTTGGCAAGTTGTGCTTCTCAGTAATATACACCTTCTGTTTCAAAAGAAGGCTTCTAGATTGAATATTAATTGTTATTCCAATCTGTTGGTATAATAGCAATTATTGACAAAGCAATTTGTTGTATGTCTTCCTAGCTAAATAGTGTGTTCTTGCCTTGCAACCTATTTCTTTCCTTTTTGAAGGATCTTGTTATAATTTGCAATAGAAACAATGGGTTCCATTCTGAGAAGTAACCCTTAAAACTTATCAGAAAGCTGTTGCTCGTTTCTTTGGCACTCATGCCACTATTACACTGATGCCATGGTGTATGCTATCCAGCATAGAATAAACTCCCAAACCAGTTCCATCTGATGTTTTTATTTCTCCATATCCTGTAATCAGGGGCGGGAATCATGTATTCATGGATATATCATGGAGATAAGCATCTTCCACTCTCCCCCTCATAAGTTTCTTAAGGAACTCCAAAGCCTCTTGAGACCTTTCCCCTTCCATGGTGAAACACTGTTAGGACAAATTTCTTGCAGACATTGTATGAATATACGTAACTGCATTGAATTCACAAATGTTACAGGCCTGTCAAGTACAGAAGAGAGTGTCTGGCCATGTCCCTGTCCCATTTCAGATTCTTACAATCTTAATGTAATATCTTCTAAAATGTTCCCTGAACCTTGAGATTGTGAGGTAGGCTAGATGTCCTGTTCAGGGCTGAGCAGTTCACACGCATTTATTTTCTGCCTTTTAGTTAGTCATGATTTTTCTATAATAAACACTTTCCATTACATAGGAAGCTTCTATGTTAAGTGTTCAGTGCTCTTCTAATCTATGAGTACAATGACAAATATTTAAAAGGTTGTTTGATAGAATATCTTTATAGACAATCCTTAATAATTGCATTCCACCCAGGATCTAAATCCTCTCTCCACTTTCAT
Source organism: Typhlomys cinereus (assembly GCA_023101885.1). Classification (NCBI taxonomy): domain Eukaryota; kingdom Metazoa; phylum Chordata; class Mammalia; order Rodentia; family Platacanthomyidae; genus Typhlomys; species Typhlomys cinereus. Next base: position 1,052,044 of record JALPQD010000537.1, on the reverse strand, counting down.
AAGTTCTTGTCTTCATCAAAAACTGACCTTAAATTCAATCAGAAAACTATTGACTATTCTCCTTGACATTCATGCCAATCACACTAATATTCCGTTTTTATCAGGGTTGTTGTTATTGCACAGTGCAACATTCACAGAATGAGGAGATGACTGATTGCTTTTCTCCCTTAAGAAGTTTCATAGAAACTTCTGGTTTAAAGAAACCTGGACAACAAGGTTGAAGCTTTCAGATCAGTTCCTTCTGATATTTTTTTCTGTGCTTTGTGATCAATGTGTGTTGTGTCAACAGGGTTTGCTGTCAGCCTCTGGAAGGCATCCAAAAGCAATGACAAAAGCATATATTGTTTGGGGAGTCTTTGAGACTTTTCTGACCAGTAACTTGTTAGGATGTAACACATAGCTGGTATTTGGAATTTTGTGTAATTGTTTATGATATCTCTTTGGAGCATCATAGGACATTTTATGTTTTTCCATATCTTCCTTGCTCTGTTTTTTCCTGTGTGTCTGTTCTCGTTGTTTTCTGTAAATCAACATGTTTTCTTAAAATTTAGAATGCAGGAGATTTTTCTACTTGGATCTTACATCTTTAGTGCTATTAGTTAATTTCTTAGTGCTTTATTCTAATAATTTTTTACTGGATTTTATTTTTTCTTGAACAAACTTGAAACTTTATGTTATCATTTTGCACCTTCAAATTTTAGAAGAAACACATTATTAAACATGAGGAATAATAAATGTTTTTAATTACAGAATAATTTTCTTTTTTTAATTTTTTTATTATTATTATTTATTCAACAGTGCGCATGTGCATATGTATGTGCGCGCGTGTGTGTCTATGTGTGTGTAGAACCACGGACGAATTCGCGAACCACCATGGACGCTTCCACCTCCTTCTGCCCCTGGATTCACAGGCTCCGCCCTACCAGAACCAGAAGCGCAGGCTGCCCCCGCTTCCGCCTGGCGTCTATACGTGGGATCTGGGGACCAAACTCAGGCAATTTCGCCTGCAAAGCAGCGGCTTAACCCCTGAGCCACCTTTCCAGCTCCCAGAATAATTTTCTTGTATGATATATTATCTGTGGAACTTGAAGTATAGAGTATCATCAATAAATAATTTGAAATAGTTTGAGCCTAATTAGTTTTCAAACTTTTAGTTGATATTACAAAATAAAAAAGTGATTTGAGCATGCTGAGATAATTATATAACTTGTGCAATAAATAAAAGAGGTAGAAATAATTTCTCTTTGTACTATAAGTGCTGTAGACCTATCAGAATGATTTGTTATCTTATTAATGTCTTTCTTAATATATTTTCATTTTCATAATAAATGGCAAGTAAAAAATTAACAATGTTTGTATATTACACTACTAGACAGTAACACATGGTATCTGGGCTAAAAGGAAGAGCCGTTGAATTATCTTGTGATAATAAGTTTCTAGCATTCCATCTAGTTAAAATTCTTTCTCAATATTCATTTATTGTTCTTATCATTACTTTATTGCATGTCTGGCAGATTCACTGATTTTGCATAGAGCAGGATAGAACTTACCTTTTCTCATCTTCTAAATGATGATATTCCTATTTTCTATGATCAATTACTTTAACAAATTACTTTTCCATGAAGCTAATAGAGCAATATTACATGCAAAGTATCATAAATATAATTTTTAATCTCTGGTTAAGCAAAAAGCATAAAGATTTACAAAGCAAGTCAATGATCATGACTTAGAAGACTTATGCTGAGAATCCAAAAATGGTATGTGTGTAGTGTGCAGGATAACTGATGATGCACATTCACATAATAAAATTGGTATTTTTGTGGTGATACGAGAGTGTGAATAATATATCAGTATATAAATAAATGTTTCCATTGTTACCAAAATTTAGTGATTATTTATCTTCTTTCTCCCTTTTTTCTCTAATTCTTTTTTTTTCTTGAGTCATTCAATATTGAAGACATTATGTGGTAAAGAGAAGTAGAAATTTTTTATAGAAGTGGGAGATGAAAGATTTGAGGCTTGTTGAAAGGATTTACAACTAAAGCCATAGGAGGAGGTGGTCACTTCAGGAAGCATTTTAACTTAGAACATTGAAGGGAAACTCTTGAACAGATATCAGAGCTCATGTGCATTTTGAAGTCAACACAAGTGGTATGATTTTCTGGAGTAAGTGGACCACTTACAGAATGATTAATATCTTATGAGATTGAGGTTGACTATGGAGAAAAGATATTATCTCTGAGGCTGATCAAGTAACTAAGTGTACTGTAAAACAATGAGAATCTCTATGTCATTCTTAAGACATATGCCACAAAAAAGAAAAGGAAGAAAGGTGGCTTCAAATATGATAGCTTCATATCATTGGAAGCATTGGTATAGTGTGGAATCATTGAAATTATTTGCTTAGTGTACTATTATTAAGATTATCAGAGTTATTTAAACACAGGTATAAACATCAGTTTATTTCATGTAAACATGTTTCTTTTTTTTAAAGCTTTTTATTATTATTATTTATACAATTGTGCATGTATGGTGTGTGCATGTATGCGTGTGTGTGTAAAACCACGGACGAACTCGGGAACCACCATGGACGCCTTCACCTCCCCCTTGTTTACTCTGCCCGGGGATTCACAGACTCCGCCCTACCAGGACCAGAAATGCAGGCCACCCTCGCTTCCCCCAGCGCCTATGCCTATACGTGGGATCTAGGGCCCCAACTCAGGACCTTCTGCCTGCAAGGTAGAGGCTTAACCCCTGAGCCACCTCTCCAGCACTATTTTTCATGTAAACATCTGTTTCATGACAGAAACTGTAACATTAATGATTGTATGAAAGAAATTATATCTTTACTTCTTCAACCTGTAAATAAGACACTTCTGCAAAAAGGCTGATAGTTGGAAATAGAAAGTATAAGATAAAGAAGATGCTAAATATCAGAAATTAATGACATATTTAAAGAGTAGTGATGATTTTGCCAAAGGGACAGTGGAGAGAGGTGAGTTTACTCTCTAAATTCAACACTCTAAGCAAAGATTTTAAAATAAATTTAGCCATTGAATAAAATATGAAACCATGCATCCAAAATAACTACAATTAAATTAATTAAAATTTGAATACAAAAGAATGAATCACATTTAATAACTGGAAAGAATAAAGATTTAAAAAAAACATGGTGTCTATGTTTGATGAATAGAAGATAAGAAATTTAAATTTAATTCATAATGAATGAAAAATATTCACATTTATGTGAATATTTTCTTCCAGCAACCAGGCTGCTACATATTACATTTTATTTATCATTTTGTCTACCAAACACCACGGGAGATATGAGTTATTTTATTTTTTATTTTTGTAGATGAATAATATAAGACCTGAAAACTGAAGAACCTACTTAACACAACAGTTATCAAACTCTAGTACACTTGATTCTGGTGTTATATTGATCTTTATCTCTAAAACAATAATTATGGCTTTTCGCTCCCTTTTTGCACATTAGTTATTATGGTCATTCCTGCAGAATGGTATCTAATCACAAAATGTATTTCTCAAAAGATTTTCTTTGATGGCTAAAGAAGTGGAGCATTACTTCTTTAGCCATCAGGGAAATGCAAATCAAAACCTCCCTTACATATCATCTCACCACGGTCAGGATGGCAAAAATCCATAATACAAACAACAACAAATGCTGGAGAGGATGTAGAGAGAGGGGAACTCTGCTACATTGCTGGTGGGAATGCAGGCTCATACAGCCACTCTGGTGAGCCGTCTGGAGATTCCTAAAGAAATTAAAGATTGAAATGCCATATGATCCTGCTATCCCACTTTTGGGAATAACCCCCCATATAGCAGAGGTTCACATCGACAGCACAAGCACAACCATGTTCATAGCAGCACTGTTTACAATAGCAAAGTCATGGAATCAACCCAAATGTCCAACAGTTGACGAGTGGATAAGGAGACTGTGGTACATCTATACAATGGAGTACTACTCAGCCATCAAAAATGATGAATTACTGTAATTTGCTGGGAAATGGATGTCATTAGAAACAATTATATTAAGTGAAGTATCCCAAACCTAGAAAATTAAGCGCCGTATGTACCCCTAATAGGTGGCTCCTAGTACCAAACCCACCCAGCCCACCTAGAGACAGTAATTGCAAGGATTATGAACAGGAGGGATGGGGTAGGAGGGCCACACCAGAAACAAGGAGAAAAGGGACCATGTTACAGCAGGGAAAATAGGCCTCCATCAAGGACCCAAATAAGTAATGAGACATCTGATTAAGTTCACAGACTTTTGTTCCTGATCATTTACTACTGAGGGGGTGTGATCTCACCAGAAGAGGAGGGCATATAGTCTGGGAGATAAAAAGTAACCATTTTGCAAATGGGTGATAGACCCCTCCCTCACTGTGGTTTCCCACTTTTATTCATCTACCTTTGAATGTGCTTTTATCACAAGACTCCAGTTTAACAGCTTTTTGTCTCTGGCCAGGGGGTAACATACAATGCCCACCAGGATGGAGTGAAGGGCATTGCAGGAGCAGCAAAACTGCAAAAGAAAATCAACAAACTACAATCCAGAACTTCAGAGACTCTATATCAACCACCTAGAACTAGGCCAGCTTAATCTCTCCTCATCTTGAAGCTCAGGGAAATTTGCGGAAGAGGGGGCGGTAAGAGTGTAAGAGCAAAAGGATGGGAGGAGCAATGATATGTAAGATACTCCATAGTAGTTAGGGCTGAAGCAATCATAATTGGACTTTGCATACCCTGCGCATTGTCCAACACACTGTTGACCTCACAAAGTCTAGCATCTGCTAAAGGCACCAAGATCCTTGGAGGCAAAGGATTGGCAGCCACAGCAGTGTTCCTATACCTAATGGGAACACGGGAAAGGGTTCAGGGAAATGCCACTGGGTCCTTATATGTCATCGGAGAGGAGGGCCCAGAGGAAAATCAGACATGCACAAGAAAGGACTCTAGGAATTGGGGCGGGAGGCACTGGGGGATGGGGAGGGAGGGAGTGGGGAGGGGACTAGGGGGTACTGGGGGAGGAGGAGGGAGGGAGGGAACTGGTGTACCTAATAAGTTTGTATGAGCTGAAATAATAATAAAAATGTATTAATTAAAAAAATTAAAAAAAGACTCCAATTTAACAGCTTTTTGTCTCTGGCCAGGGTTCGACATACAGTGCCCAGCAGGATGGAGTGAAGGGCATTGCAGGAGCAGCAAAACTGCAAAAGAAAATAAAAAAACCACAATCCAGAACTTCAGAAACTCTATATCAACCACATAGAACTAGGCCAGCCTAATCTTTCCCCATCCTGAAGCTCAGGGACATTTGCAGAAGAGGGGGCAGTAAGAGTGTAAGATCAAAAGGACGGGAGGAGCAATGATTTGCAAGATACTCCACACAAGTTAGGGCCAAAGCAATCATAATGGGACTTTCCATGCCCTGCGCAATGTCCAACACACTATTGACCTCACAAAGTCTAGCATCTGCTGAAGGCACCAAGATCCTTGGAGGCAAGGGATTGGTAGCCACAGTAGTTTTCCTATGCTTAAGGGGAACATGGGAAAGGGTTCAGGGAAATGCCACTGGGTCCTTGTAAGTCATCGGAGAGGAGGGCCCAGAGGAGAGTCAGGGATACACATTAAAGTTGTCTCTGGGAATTGGGGCGGGAGGCACTGGGGGATGGGGAGGGAGGGGTGAGGGGAGGGGTGAGGGGAGGGGGAGCAGGAGGTTCGGGGGGAGGAGGGGGGGAGGGAACCGGTCTACCTATTAAGTTTTTATGAGCAGAAATAATAATAATAAAAAAGATTAAAAAAAAGTTTTTCTTTTCTTTTGAGACTACAAATGAGTCTGTGAAAAGTAAACTGTACCTGCTGTCCTTCTTCCAGCAGCACCTAAGTCCAACATTTCCTTTCTTGCAGAAGCTGACATTACTAACTCCCTACTGGACCTAGGAACTGCAATGTATGCTATGACTTATTTTACAATGTTTGATTTGCCGTGAATAAACAGTATAATTGTTACTTTTGCTAATAAGAACTTGTGTATGTTGCTGGCAGTTAGATGGTAATCAAACAGCAATCACAAAACTGAACCCACTCACTAGTGTGTCCTACTCTTATCCTTTCATCTACCTTTGAGCCTCTTCTTATATTAAGACCTTCTTTTAAACAGCATTTTATCTTTCATTAGGAGATGACCTGAAAGCCAAACCAGGATGCAGCCAAGGGCAATGCAGGAACAGCAAAATGAAAACAACAACCAATCATAATTCAGAATACCAAAAACCTTGTACTGTTCACCAGGAACTAGACTAGCCAAATCTTTCTCCATCCTAAAGCTCATGGAACCTTGCAGAAGAGGAGGTTGCAAGATTGTAAGATCCTAAAGATGTGGAGGAACACTGATAGGCAAGATACTCCACTTAAATCTGCACTGCAGCAACCAGGATATTGCTATATTGTGATTTGACCTTGCCTGACCTGCACAATGGCTGACATGTCAACAGATTCTCAAAGAATCTCAGGAAAGAAAGTTTCAGGCAGTAGGTTCCTTAGAGACAAGGGGTTAAATAGATATAATAGAGTTCCCATATTAGTGGGTGGCCCAAGAAGGAGCCTCAATTTATACCACTGACTCCTGAACCCTCACTAGTGTTGACTCAGAAGAAAACTCAGCACTCACATAAACAGACATTCTGGAAGGTGGGAGGGGAGGAGTCAGGAAACACAAAGAGAGGATGAAGGAGGAAAGTGGGGGGAAAAAGAGAGAAGGTGAGAGGATAGGAGGGGGGTCAACAGGAGGGAAAGGATGGAGAGAGAATAGGGGAGTATCTATTGAGCTTGTATAACTAGGTAAAAAGTAAGTTTTAAAAAAGAATCCTTAAAATATTATCAATTCCAACATGTTCAAGAGGTCAAATTCAAAGTATCTTTTGAGAATAAAGGCCTAGTTGTTGCTGTCAACCTCTGTATAATAAATCATTTTTCAAGACAAAATATCACAGTATTAACTACTCTAATTTCAAGGAAAAGAGTTGTAACAGAGCTTTGTAGGATGAAAATGAAACATGATCAAAGGTCATCACAGTAAACATTAAATCCTGTGGTTTATATCCAACATAAAGGATATTTATTGTTATAATGTGAGCTATGCGTGACCATCTTAAAACAATCCAAAATAACTGAATTTCTTATAATGAGAATAATATTTGTTCTTATGTTAATCTAGGATTTCTCCTGACTTAAATTTACCTATAACATTTGTGTTTGCTTATATTGACCAGAGACTTAACAGGATCTAGAGACACCCAAAAGATAAGACTCTAGAATTTGCCTTTCTGAGGTTTACCAGGTTAGGTTTGTCTCTGGGAACACCTGTGAGAGACAGATTAAGTATGATATTAAGATATAAGACTACCCTGACTGCAGACAACACTTTTCAGGCTGCATAAAAAGAATGAGGGCTGAGTATCATCATTCCTCACTCCCTACTTCCTGACTGTGAATATGATGTGACTATTGAGCTAAAGCTTCTGCCACCATGGCATCCACAGTAATTGACTGAATTCTTGAGAGTGTGAACCAAAATGAATCCTTTGTTCCTAATGTGCTTTTATTCATGACATTTTTATTTATGGAAAGAGAAAAAGTAACTAATGCAACACATTCATTTATATTTTAACCTTTTTCAAACAATATTGTAACATCTTATTACTAATAAAGGAAATGCATTTGTGTTGGGCCTCATCAAGACCCTGGACAAGGCCTGTTGGAACTTCCTGAGCTTGGCTAGAGTTTCATGACCTGTTTAAGCTGCCTTACCAACATAATTCAGCATAGCCTTGTGGCTGATGCAATATAGCCTTAGGTTGCAACAGCAACTGGCCCATAGTAACACCCCACTAGCTCATAATAATCTCATGAGACTACAAATCTCGTGAGACTATGCCTTCCTGGGTGGTGAGGGGGTCTTGGCAGCAAAACCTGGGGCTGAGCAGGATGATGAGTGTTGCCGGCCTGGACCCCCCTCACCACCAGGGAAAGACACACCAGGCCGGGAGTTCTGTCGAAGCAGGAACCGACTTTATTCCAACAGTCAGGCGCTTATATATCCCACCCAGCATCCCATAAGTCCTAGGGTTAGTCTTTGCTGATTGGCCCTCTCAGCTAGGCATTTTAATAGCACCAATTGTAGAAGGCATAGTCTCTCGAGATTTGTAGTCTCATGAGATTATTATGGGCAATTCTATCATTGTTCCTCTCGAGCCAGGTGAAATCTGTTAGCTTAAAGTGAACAATCCGGAAATGGGATTCTATTCCAAACAGCCTGGTGGAGGTATCTCGGCCTTAGATGATGCAATCTGCAACTTGGTCAGTCATAGAATACACCCTAGGGGCTATATGGAAAGATGTATCCAATGGATGGGGTGGACCTCCTGGGCCAGAAAGGCAGTACTTAAGGTGCTACCAGAGAATAAAGTATTACAGGAAGGAAAGGGCTCAATTTCTTTAACACCAAAGTGTTTATGGCACCTTGAACCTTTTGTAGCAGGTATTTATGTGATGGGTCACACGAGAGGAAAGGTCAAGCCCTTTTTCATATCCTCCAATTCTTTCTCACTGGGACTTTTTTGGAATTGTTTTTAGCTTTCTAAGAGAATTGTTTCTCCAACTTGTTTCTTTTCTTTCTCCACTGTCAGAAGCAAAATAGTCTGGAAAAGGAGGCATAGAGCTTTGGCTGTATTTCCTAGCTGCGAAATCATTCATCTTTGCAAAGAGCAATCTTAAAACTTTCTCCTTCTGTTCCTAGGTCAAATCACCAATATTCACATTTACTTGACTATTTGGCCATTATTGATTTACACTATTTGTGCTGTGTTCTCTGCCATCAAATGTAAGGCAGCTTGTGCTATTTGCTTGTAATGCTTCCTGCTGGTGAGAATCTGTTTTTTTTTTTAAATACTTTTTATTATTATTGCCGCTCATACACACTTAATAGGTAGACCAGTTCCCTCCCCCCCTCCTTCCCCCGAACACCCTGCTCCCCCTCCCTCCCTCCCCATCTCCCAGTGCCTCCCCCCCAATTCCCAGAGAGTCCTTTATTGTGTATGCCTAACTCTCCTCTTGGTCCTCTTTTCTGATGACGTAAAAGGACCCAGTGGCATTTCCCTGAACCCTTTCTCGTGTTTCCCTTAAGCATAGGAACACTTCTGTGGCCAACAATCCCTTGCCTCCAAGGATCTTGGTGCCTTTAGCCGATGTTAGACTTTGTGCGGTCAAAAGTGTGACGGACATGGCGCAGGGCATGCAAAGTCCTATTATGATTGCTTCAGCCCTATCTAGTGTGGAGACTCTTCAAATCATTGCTCCCCCCATCCTTTTGCTCTTACAATCTTACCGTCCCCTCTTCCGCAGATGTCCCTGAGTTTCAGGATGGGGGGAGATTAGGCTGGCTTAGTTCTATGTGGATGATATAGAGTCTCTGAAGTTCTGGATTGTGGTTTGTTGATTTTCTTTTGCAGTTTTGCTGCTCCTGCAATGCCCTTCTCTCCATCCTGAGGGGCACTGTATGTCACCCCCTGGTCAGAGACAAAAAAACTGTTAAACTGGAGTCTTGTTATAATAGCACATTCAAGGGTAGATGTAATAAAAGCAGGAAACCTCGGTGAGGGAGGGATCAGTCATCCATTTGCAAAATGATCTCTTTTCATCTGCCAGATTATATGCCCCAACTTTCTGGTGAGATCATAACCCCTCAGTTGTACATGATCAGGAACGAACATCTGTGAACTTAACCAGGTGTCACATTAATTACTTGCATTCCTTGGAGGCCTATTTTCTCTGCTGTAACATGGTCCCCTCTCTCCATGTGTCTGGTGTGGCACTCCAACCCCATCCCTCCTGTTCACAATTCTTGCAATTACCATATTACATAGGTTTACCCTTGAGTGTCTCAATGTGGGCTGGGTGAGTTTGGTACTAGGAGCCACCTATTAGGGAGTACATACAGCGCTTAAGTTTCTGAGTTTGGAAGACTTCACTTAATATAATTTTTTCTAATGACATCCATTTCCCTGCAAATTCCAGTAATTCATCATTTTTGATGGCTGAGTAGTATTCCATTGTATAGATGTACCACAGTTTCCTTATCCACTCGTCAACTGTTGGACATTTAGGTTGATTCCATGACTTTGCTATTGTAAACAGTGCTGCTATGAACATAGACGTGCTTGTGCTATCGAGGCGAACCTCTGCTGCATGGGGGGTTATTCCCAAAAGTGGAATCGCAGGGTCATATGGCATTTCAATCTTTAATTTTTTAAGAATCTTCAGAGGGCTTGCCAGAGTGGCTGTATGAGCCTGCATTCCCATCAGCAATGTAGCAGAGTTCCCCTCTCCACATCCTCTCCAGCATTTGTCGTTGTTTGTATTGTGGATTTTTGCCATCCTGACTGGGGTGAGATGATATCTCAGGGAGGTTTTGATTTGCATTTCCCTGATGGCTAAAGAAGTGGAGCATTTTTTAAGATATTTGTTAGACATTTTAATTTCATCTCTGGTAAAATTTCTTTTAAGTTCCAGGGCCCATTTTTTAATTGGGCCATTGATTTCCTTGGTGTTTAATTTTCTAAGTTCTTTGTGCACTCTGGACAGTAGAGCTCTGTCAGATATGTGCTTAGTGAAGACTTTCTCCCATTCTGTGGGTTGCCTTTGAGCTCGTGTGACAATCTCTTTATCTGAACAGAAGCTCTTTAATTTCACAAGATCCAACTGTTGAGAGTTGGTAGCAGTGACTGTGCCATTGGAAGTCTGTTTAGGAAATATTGGCCTAGCCCAATCAGCTCAAGGGAGTTCCCTATCCGTTCGGTTATGATTTTTATAGTCTCTGGCCTGATATCAAGGTCCTTGATCCATTTGGAATTAAGTCTTGCACATGGTGACAAGTACAGGTCCAGCTTTAATCTTCTGCATGTGGAGATCCAGTTTTGCCAGCACCATTTGTTGATAGAATCTGTTTCTTTACTTGGTTTAGAGCATCTAGAAAGAACCTCTCCACTTCTGTTCTCTCATCCAGGATGTTCTTAGCCAGCCTTTCACTCTATTCATTTCCCTGTCCTTGTCAACCTGCTTGGTTCTCTATTATTGCCTGTTGCTGAAGTTTTGAAACTTCAGTCTCAAACTCTGTTGTGATTTCTTTAGGGTAAGTTGCAGGATCTTTTCTTCCAACTTCTGGAAGCTTTTTTGTCAGCTTCCTTCAGGTGGTATGTGAGAGCTTTGTGAAGATTGAGCTCTCTCTGCCTTCTAAGAGTCTCCTGATGCCTTTTCTCTGAGTTACAAGGTCATCAGGATGTAGGGGAATAAAATTCTGAGCGAGTCTAGCACAGGATCAGGTTTGGGGAAAGACCACCCTATAACTTATGGGGGTACACTCACCCAAAGACCAATTAGCCTGTCTGGGAACATTCGAGGGGAATTCACACATTGCCTCACACAGGGCACAAGTCTGCCGGGCTCTTGGCTGTTAGTGCGGAAGGGAATGCAGGTCCAGCCACGCACAATTCCCTCCCCTTCCCAAATCCCTGGAGCATCCTTTAATGTGCATGCTAAACTCTCCTCTGGGTCTTCCTCTCCAATGAGGTGCAAGGACCCAGGAGCATTTCCCAGAACCCTTTCCTGTGTTCCCCTTAAGCTTAGGAACACTACCGTGACTGTCAGTCCCTAGCCTCCAAGGATCATAGTGCCTTTAGTCCATACTAGACTTTGTGAGGTCAATAATGTGTTGGACATAGCGCAGGTCATGAAAGTCCTATTATAATTTTTTTGGCCCTATCTTGTGTAGAGTATCTTGCAATTCATTACTCCTCCCATCCTTATGCTCTTACAATCTTACCGCCCCCTCTTCCGCAAATTTCCCTGAGCTTCAGGATGGGGAGAGATTAGTCTGGCCTAGTTCCAGGTGTTTGATATAGAGTCTCTGATGTTCTGAATTATGGTTTGTTGTTTTTTTTTTGGTTTTGCTTCTCCTGCAATGCCCTTGTGTCCTTCCTGATGGGTATTGTATGTCACCCCTTACCCAGAGATTAAAACCTGTTAAATTAGATTCTTGTTATAAGAGTATATTCAAAGGTAGATGGAATAAAAGTTGGAGACCTCAGTGAGAGAGGGGACAATCACACATTTGCAAAATGGTTACTTTCTATCTGGCAGCCTATATGACCTCCCCTTCTGGTGAAATCATATACCATCAGTTGCAAATGATCAGGAAGGAAAGTCTGTGAACTTAACCAGATGTCTCATTACTTATTTGCAGTCCTTGATGGTGACCTTCATGGTTTAGTTTGACTCAAGCAAGCCAGTTAAAATAATACAGTCTGAATGACTACACTTTCACATTTCTAACTTAGAAACATGTTATAAAATTCAGTAAATGCAGCTGAGAGTCAAAAAAGTCTAAGTGAAAAAATTTTTTTGAAAAATAAAATTATTTCAGGTAGGAAGCTTAATTTATACTTAATTGATTCAGGCAAACATTTTCCTCCATTCCTTGACTTAGTCATTTTATTGCATTCATGAACTTCCATGTTTATGAGAAAGGCAGAAAAAGAGTACACTGTCACTTACCGCTTCTAAGAGCAGAGTGTATTTAATGGTACTTATTAAACAGAACCTCTTATCACATGTTCCTACAGAAGTTATAACCTTATTAATTTCCCTAAATTTAAATATTTCACAGTAAAAATGGTTCGTTAAATTAAAAAGTGTCATTATAGCAAAATAAAAATGTTAATTGATCAAAGTGGCAGCTTACAGAATTGGAGAAAGTCATATATATATATATAAATGCATTCAAATGAATATTGGTATACAAAATATATAAATAATTCAAAAATGAACATTGATCTAGCAAACCACCTGTTTAATGCATGGGTTGCTGGTATAAACGGAATTCTTAAAAAAGAGATATAAATTATCTGAAAATTTTTTATCATCCTGCATAATCACAAACGCAACTCAAAACTACTGTGAGTTTTCATTTTACTTACAGTTAGAATGGCAAACATTAAAAAAAATTGAACAGCAACAAAGACAATGAAGACAATTTTGGAAAAGGGAAACATTTCCTGTTTATATTCTGTTAAACTGAATATAAACTGATGCAAGCGTTTCTGAAATCAATATGGATAATTCCCACAAAACTAGAATTAGAACTACTATATGATTCAACTATTCTGCTTCTGACTATATTCTCAAGATACTGCACACCTTACAATAGAAATTTATGCACACCTATGCTCATTCATGCCATATTTGCAACAGCAAAGGAAGAGAATCAGCCTAGTTAATCATTAACTGATGAATGAATAATGAAAATATGTTTAATTGTGCAATTTAATGTTGAGAAAGATAAAATCCTGAAATTCACAAATAAATGGAATTGGAAATAATGAGTGAGGTAACCCAGACCAGAAAGACAAACATTGTACTTTCACTTCTATATATTGTTAATATCATTAAACCTTCAGCTCTGTAGAGATGCAACTGCAGTCAGAATCTGCAGTTGGTAGAGTATACATGACTATATAGCACTCAGTCACATGAGGATACATGAAGAGAATATTTAAACAAACCAGCTTAAGAAGAGAACCCAGACAGACATCAACTTACCCCAAGGAAGACATAGAAAGTCATGTTCTCAAAAGATACTGAGAATCAACAATCATTGTGTATTTCAATTTTAACCTAGCGAGCACAAGACTGAAGAACCACTGCAGAACATGAAATGATAAGAATATAAGATTCTCAAGAGGAGAAAAGGGTTTGTGAAATCCTGTCCATCAAAATGAAATAAACAACTACAAATCCACAACAGAATAGCCACTGACACACCCTACGAAGTTCTGATAATCGATGAACAATCCACACATTTGTAACGGTTGACAAATTCATCTCTTAGTGGGCACATGGAAGAATCCACCATGCTCCAAGATAAAATCCTCTTGCTCCAAGATAAAATCCTGAAGGAAACCACCCTTGCACTCATCATACACAAAACAAAATAAAAGGACCTGTATATGGAAGAAAGACTAGAATTGAGTAAAGGAAGGCGGTGGCTGGAGGGAAATGGGAAAAACAGGGGGATGGGTAATTAGAAGGTTCATCAGATGGGTATAGTTTTATAGCAAATTCATTAACAAATAGTGAAAAACATTTTATTTTATTTTTTTAATTTATTTAATTTTTTATTATTATTTATTCAATTGTGTGTGTGTGTGTGTGTGTGTGTGTGTGTAGAACCACGGGGGAATTCGGGAACCACCATGGACCGCCTCGACCTCCTCCTTGTTTACTCTGCCCGGAGATTCACAGGCTCCGCCCTATCAGGACCAGAAATGCAGGCCGCCCCCGCTTCCGCCAGGCCTCTATACGTGGGGTCTAGGATCCGAACTCAGGACCTTCTGCCTGTAAGGCAGAGGCTTAACCCCTGAGCTACCTCTCCAGCCCCGTGAAAAACATTTTATGACAATTTCACACATAAGAAATAACTAATGCATTGTAAATGTTTTACAGATGGAGAGACACAGTCTGCAAATATGAGAAATTAGCTTTAAAAGGAGAATTGAAGAGATATCTAATAGGAGAAAGTTCTAATCTAAGGTACCATACTAGTCCATTTAAGCAAATGAGAAATGTAGGATTCTTCAAGGTTTGTTAAGCCTAGAAAAGAGATGCAATTATGACTGACATTTATTTAGGGCCTGTAGTTTACTATTACAATGACGTTCTTTACCTTCTCAACATTACAAGTAATAGAAAATTAAATATATAAATCATTTAAATTAATTTTACATTTTTTGTGTGCGTATCTGCCTGGTGTTTTTATGTGTACTCTGAAGACCAAACTCAGGACCTTTTGCTTCTGAGGCAGAATCTTAACCCCTGAACCTTCTGTCTAGTACCAGATTAAATTTTTACCACTTATAGTATAAAGCATGTTCAAGGCCTCTTTATTACAGCAAATATTATTTTACCTATTCAAAATTTTCCATTCACCTTTTGAAGTTAAATTTGCAATTTTTCATATTAAGAAATAGTTTTCAGCATTAAAGTTGCTGAAGTTTTCCAGAGTTACGTTTGGTTTTGTTGCTTTTGATTGCTTTAGTTCATGTAATTAGTAAACTGTCTTCAATGATATGCAGGATTATTAATATAACTTACTGGAAAATAATTTCAACCTCTCATGTAGTTTTGAGAATTAAACTAATAAAATTAGTATCTAAAGGTCATAAGGATGCCATTTTTAGAAGCATGCATTCAGGAATAAATTAGACAGCATATTTTCTACATAGCTGATTAATGAAACAAATATTTAAAGCTTATTGATTTATTAGTAGTCACATTATTGTTGACATGAAACTTTTGTCAGTACATGATCTTCCAAAGTGATTCTCTGAAAAAAAAACCTGACAAGTCTAGATTATTGTGTATAGCTATCAAAATAATAGAAACATAATATTTGATCCATGATAAAATTTGATTTCATAGTAAATTATGTGAAAATTGATGAGAAATTGAAACTTCCTACAATTAATATATCTTTCATATGATACTCATGAATGTAACAATAATAGTCTGACAGATCACTGTTCATTATAAATCATAAATATAGATAATTATGCATACTGCACACTGTAGCTTCATCAACTGCTACTCTGTTTGTCAATATATAGTAACTCCTAAGTAAAAAGGACCAGCAAACTTCATTTATGCAAAAGAGAAAATAAAATATTTTTCTTTGTTTTATATTTCTGATTTTAATCCTAGAAATTGTAATTCGTTCTGATTTGTTTGTCTATTAATGATTATATCAGATCATTTTCCTTGTACCTGGCTTCACAAAATTAGTTTAACACAAATTGATGAAACATGTTGGTCAGGAACACCTTATCCCACATTTAGGCTCTTATAATCTTATTGGCCCCTCTTCCTGCAGGTTCCTTGAGTCTGGGTTTGGGATAAGAATTTTGATCTACTGAGTATTACAAGTATGCTGATATTCTGTACTCTGGCCTGATGTGGTTTTCTGCCTCACTAGCCTTCCATAGTAGTAAGGTATAACTTGATTGAACCCTGAAAACTTTTCTCATCTGTGTTCCTTTGTCTCTACTCTTTTAGGGTCTTTTTTCTCCTGTTCCCCAAATTATGTTACTTTGTGGTTATAGTGGATATTAGAGACGTTTCCCCTTGAGTGCATCATTTTGAGGACTTACTACTAGGTGCTATTTATAAAGGGATAGCATTTGATGTCTATTTTATTAGTTAGAGTTCTCTAAGTCACAGAGGCAACAGAATGAATCTCTCTAATATCCATCTATCTATCTATCATCTATCTATCTATCATCTATCTATCTATCTATCTGTCTATCTATCTATCTATCTAAAGGGAATTTATTGAGTTGACTTATGAGATATGGCTAAGATAGTCCAAAGATGGCTGACAGTAGCAGAGTTTTTGTTAGGATTGTTTTTGCTATCTTGAGCTTTTTGTGCTTCCATAGAATTTTGAGATTGTTTGGGCAATTTCTTTAAAGAATTGCTTTGGGATTTGATTGGTATAGCATTGAATCTGTATATTGCTTTTGGTAGGGTGGTCATTTTTTTGATGTTGATTCTGCTGATCCAGGAAGATGGGAGGTCTTTTCACCTTTTGATGTCTTCTATAATTTCTTCATTTAGGTTTTTAAAGTTTTCATTATAGAGGACTTTCACATCTTTTGTTACATTTGTGCCAAGATATTTCATTTTTTATGGGATAACCAAATTTCTATTTAATAAAGATAGAGACAATTGAAAAATACTTGATATGTGAAACTCATTACTTAGCAGATATGTTTCTGAGATTCAAAGTCTTTTTCTTCTATAACATACACTAATTTATAATTTTTACATACAGTAATTTATAGTTTTGATAGACTTAAAATTTCCTGTCTTGTGTCATATTCTACAAGATACTTTACCCTTCTAATTAACTGTTCTTTAGCCTTCTAAGTCACATCTCATCTTCTACAATATACTTTAACCTTCTTTTTTTATATACATTTTTTATTATTTCCACTCATGCAAACTTAATAGGTAGACCAGTTCCCTCCCTCCCTTCTCTTTCCGCCCGAACTCCCTGCTCCCCTCCCCTCCCTCCCCATCCCCCATTGCCTCCCCCCCAATTCCCAGAGAGTCCTCTCTTGTGTATGCCTGACTCTCCTCTGGGTCCTCCTCTCCGATGACATACAAGGACCCAGTGGCATTTACCTGAACCCTTTCTCATGTTCCCCTTAAGCATAGGAACACTACTGTGGCTGTCAATCCCTTGCCTCCAAGGATCTTGGTGCCTTTAGCAGATGCTAGACTTTGTGAGGTCAATAGTGTGTTGGACATTGCGCGCAGGGCATGGAAAGTCCAATTATGATTGCTTTGGCCCTAACTTGTGTGGAGAATCTTGCAAATCATTGCTCTCCCATCCTTTTGCTCTTACACTCTTACCACCCCCTCTTCCGCAAATGTCCTGAGCTTCAGGATGGGGAAAGATTAGTCTGGCCTAGTTCTATGTGGTTGATATAGAGTCTCTGATGTTCTGGATTGTGATTTTATTTTTTAAGGGCTATACTAAATGGGGTTCTTTCTCTTAGGGCTTTTTCACTTTTTCATTCTTGTTGTATAGAAAGCCCACTGGTTTTTTGCATGTGTAGTGATTACTCTTTATTATTGCTGTGAAAGAGCATCCAAAGCCAAACAACTTATGGAAGAAAGGAAGATTTATTCAGCTTAAGGTTCTGGAAGAGAGATAGAGTCTTTCAACGTGGAGGTGGCATTGTTGGCTGGCTGAAACTAGAGGAAGCTATGTCCCTGCAGACATCTTGGAGGCTGAGAGTTGCAAGTCTACTTGCCGCAAAGGCAGTCTTCTCTTAGAGATAGGGTTGTACTAATCCACCTCAAGACCCACCCCTTGTGACTGCCTTCCTCCAGCAAGGCTCCACCTCTCAAAATGCCATGACCTTGCCAAACACATAAGAGTGTTGGGGACACATTTCAAACCATGGTTGACATTTATTCATTGTCATATGTTGAAACAAACTTATGTGCCTGGGATAAATCCTACTTGATCATCATGAATGATTTTTTGGTATGTTTTTAATCCAGTTTGTTAAGATTTTGTTGAGAATATTTGGATCGGTTTTCATCAAAGAGATTGGCTTATTTTTTTTAAATGTATCTCTATTGGGTTTTAGGATTAGTATATATTAACTTTGTAGGAAGAATTTGGATGTGTTCCTTCCTTTGTTCATTTATGGAATAATTTAAGGAGTAGTGGTGTTAGTTGTTCTTTAAATGTGCTTACTTAATAATTAATACATTTCTTTCTGATTATCAAATTTTATGGAGCATAAGTTTTCAAAATATGGCCTTGTAATAATCTGAATTTATTGTGTATCAATTGTGATTACTCCTTTTTCAAATTTTAGGCTTGCTAATTTAGGTTTTCTTTCTCTTGATTTTGGTTAATTCAGCTAGGGGTATATCAATCTTATTGATTTTTTTCAATGAACCAGTTCTTTCTCTGGTTTATTCTTTGTATTGTTTTCCTTATCTCAATTTAGGATATTTCTTCCCAATTTTGCTAATCTCCTCATCTACTGCTTTTGGGTTTGGATTGCTCTAGTGTCTGTAAAAGTTTAAGCATCATTGTTAAGTCATTTACTTGTGATGTTTCCATTTTTTGATATAGGCATTGAGAGCTATAAGCTTATCTGTTAGGACAACTGTCATTCTGTCCCAGAGATATTGCTATGTTGTGTTTTCATTATTGTTCACTTACAGGAAATCTTGAATTTCCTTTTTGAATTCCTCCTGAATCCATTTTTCATTTAGCATCATAGTATCTAATTTCTAAATAGCTATGTATTTCCTGCTCTTTTGCTGTGGATGTCTAGCTTTATTCCATAGTGGTCTGTATATGTGGAGATTCATTTTGTGGCCCACTATGTCATCTATTTTGCAAAAAAATTTGTGGCCTCCTGAGAAGAATGCATATTCCTTCATATCTGGATGGAAGGTGCACTAGAGTGCTGCTAGGTCCACTTGGGTAATGGTATGATTTAATTCCAGTGTGTTTCTGTTGAGTTTTTAGCCAGTTGACCTATCTAATGTTGAGAGTGAGGTATTGAAATCCCCTATTGTTTTGGGGTTGATTTGCTCTTTTTGATGTTGTAGTATTTATTTAATGAATGTAGATTAGTCCTTATTAGGTGTGTTCAGTATTGTGAAGACTACCTGGTGAGTTGTTCCTTTGACTAAAATGTAGTATCTTTCTGTGTATCTTATGATTTTCTTTGGTTTGAAGTCAAATCTCTGTATTTCCTTGTTCCATTACCTTGCAGATTTTTTGATCAGCCTTTTACGTCGAGAATATGCCTATATTTTGTGGTGAGATTTATTTCCTGAAGGCAGGAGATTGATGGGTTTTGATTTCTAATCCATATTTGTAACCTGTGACTTTTGACTGTTGATTTTAATTTGTGAGTTTATTCCATTGACAATTAGGATTATAATTGAGAAATGACTGTTGATTCCTGTCATTTTTTTGTGTTTACTGCCTTCCACATGTGTATTGAGTTGCAATGGTATGATATTTCCCTTCTGTCCTCTTGGGTATGTTAGTTATTTTCTTCAATCTTGAATATATTTTCTAGCATATTTTTGTATGCCTAGTCTGGTGGTCATGTAAGCCTCCAGGTTGTCTTTATGGTGGAAAGTTGTTTCTTTTGCCTTCAGTAATAATTGATCATTTTGATGGGTGTTTTAGCCTGAATTGACATTTGTACTCATTCTTGACTTGAAATGCATCTCCCCAAACTCTTCAGACTTTTACTCTACCCCTTGAAAAATCAGTTGTTATTTAATAAGTTTACCTTTAAAATTGACTTTTTTTCTTGAAGCTCTCAATCCATTATCTTTGTCTTGTATCTACAGTGGTCTGGCTATTATTTGCCATAGTGAGTTTCTATTTTGGTTATATATGTTTGGAATTCAATGTGCCTGTATTTGAATGGGCATCTTTTTCTTTAGATGTGGAAAATTTTCCTTTATGATAGTTTGCAAAATTTCCTTTGGTGTCTCATTTTGTTCTGGTTTCCATGAATACTCAGGTTTGGCTTCTTCAAGGTGTCCCATAACTCTTGGATATTTCTCTCAAATATCTTTTTGGTTTTTACAACCTCTTTGATCCAACTAATTTTTTCTGCCATTTTACCTTTTAATTCTGATATTCTATTGTCTGCTTCACTTACTGATAAGACTCTTTGTTGAGTTCTGTATTGAGATAGTGTCTTTCTTAGAGTTTAATCTCTGCTTGAGGTTTATTCCTATTGCTTTAGGTATACTTTTATTTCTTCAACTGCTTTTTTCATCACATCCAAATGCCTGTTGTGTTACTGTTCATATTGGTTGATGAGGTTATTTGATTTTGTCTTCAGTGTGTTTATCATAGTAAAGATCAAGCTTTGAAAATAATGATTTTGGGTATGTTTCTTGGCTATTTTCCTTGAATTTACTCTTATTGCTTGCCATTGTTTGCTTGTCATAGGAAATTTGTCATCTTGTGTTGTTTTGTGTGTGTGTCTCACAGATTTGCAATATGACTGGGGCATATTTTTTTTTATCTCTAATACCTTTCTTGGTGTGTGTTTCTGATTGATACATATTAGATAGTATTAACACACTTGGTAATTATTGCTAATGTTTTCCTTGGTGTTTAATGTGTCTGTCTAGACTTCCTTGGTGCTGTTTCTGAGATGAGGCTACTATACTTTAGTATATCAATGTGTGAGGGTGAATGTTAAGTCCCTGAAGTTGTATGGGTTTTGGGGTGTTTTATATGGAAATCTTCAACTGTGGTGACTATCAATTGAGAGTAACAAGAAAGTAAAAAGGGTTTACTTATCTTTGATTTGGAAGTGAAGATTCTCTCTTGTGTGATGGGATGATTTTTAAAGTCCTCATTTGTAAGGTATTTGTCCACTAGCCCATCCTTTGTTTTTTCTCTGGACTCTATTAAATTCTTGAAAAACTCTAAAATTCTCTAATGATTATGGGGGAAGGAATGGATAGTTGGGTGGTAGTGGCGGAGGCTGTCAGGCATGTGGGTATGAGTATGGTCTTGCTGGACTTGCTAGCCAATCCAGCACTGAGGCAAAGGCCCAATATCCAGAACAGAAAAGAACTTCCTGTACTGGGACCTTCATATGTACTGAGGCCTGTGACCATGGTCACAAAGACTGCTGGTCAACTCAGTAGGAAGTCACAGGGCTGTGATTTGGGACTAAAAATTCTATATGAATTTTGAAATTGTCTTATTAATGTTCTATATGCAAGTCGATGTCTAAAAATGTATATATAAGAAAATGTTTTTAAGTTGATGACATAATGATGAAAATAGTAAATTTATTGGATGAGAGACTAAAAAACTTTGAAAGAATAATTCCCACAATGTTTTATGTAAATGAACAGAATATAAAATTTTGCTTAAAATGTATGAATTCTCATTAAAATTTTAATAGTCTTCTACTTTTGTATGTAAATGTAAGTTAGTACTCTTTACATTTATAGCAGTTTTCCTGCATGCTGCTAATAAAATCATGGCAAAACAGCTTAAGGGAACAAGGGGCTTTATTTTTTTCTTACAATGTGCAATTACAGTTCTTAGTACAGCTTGATAAGAAACCACGTACCAATTCCAAGGGACAAAAGGAACTGGCTGCCCTATGTCCATGTAACAGTTGAAAAAGGAATGATCATTACTTTCCAAACCAGCATCATGTCTAGTTAAGTGTGGAGAAAGATCTCAACTTCCTCAACCATCTCTCTGTATTTTGTTCACCTGTCCAGAGCATAGTCCCATACATCATGAACTGGGCCTGTCCCATCAACTAGACAATCTCCTACAGGTTCACTCTGAGTTTAATGCAACTGCTAATTCTCAACAAATATGACCAAAACTGGAACTCTCAATTGTCAAATAGACACCCATATCTAGCTGCAACAGACATAAATTTCCTTTTCTTTGTGATAGCAATATTTTGGATACTTTCTGCACATATTTTATCTAGTAATTCTGGTTTATATAATTTATTTTTAAAGTTAGATGAGCTACTCGTTTTTTGTGAATGTGTTCATTTGTGTCAGTTTATGTGTATTTGTATCTACTTGAGGGCAATTAAGTGTGTGGGCCTGTAAAGGTTCAAAGATAAGTTCCAGGAATCACTCTGGACTGTTTTACCTCCTTATTGCTTTGCTCAGGGATTTTCTAGTGCTGTGGAAGTGGAGCTCACTGTCATTTCCCCCCAATATTTTTACCTTAGAACTGGGCATCTGAATTCAAGTGTTTTGCTTGTGAGGCAAAAGCTTTAACCTCTGAATCATCCTCCCAGCTAAGTTTTTTTTAAAAAACCTGATTAAGATGTAAACAAAAATCTCTGAGTTTTAGGGTCTCCTGCTAGAAAATAAAATGTTATTATTCATTGACTTCCAGATATTATTTGTTAGAACACTGGAAAAGGCTTCTGATAGACATTCTTTGTTTTCATTTTTTTCCATTTATACATATGAAAGTTCCTAGTGATCAGATGCTCCTAGAATGCTCCTATAACTACATGCTCCTTTATTTAACTGAGAATACCTTCTACAAAATATCCCTGTCCTAAAGTACAGGGAACCTTGCAAAAGAGGAGGTGGCAAGATTCTAAAAGCAGAAAGATGGGAAGAAGCAAGATATGCAAGTATGCAAGATACTCCATATGAGTTAAGGCTATAGTAGCCAGGATTGGACTTTGCCTGACCTTCACAATGTCTGACAGTCAATGGCTCCCAAAATCTAGCATGGACACAGGACACAAGGCTTCAGGAAATGTAATTCTTAGAGACAAGGGATTAAACAATCATAATAGAGTTCTCATGCTAACCAGGAGTCAAAGAAGGGGTCCCTGGATATGCCAGAGTCCTTAGCCCTAAATAGGGTGGAGGACTCAGAGGGAGATTTTGTGCCCACATAAATGGATGCTCCAGAAGATGGGAGGGAGGAAGGAGGAGACACTGGGAGAAGAGGAAGAAGGGATGGTATGAAAGGAATGGGGGAAGGGAGAAGAGTGCAGTGGGAAATGATGGGAGAGGGAAGGGGGAAGGAGAAGATGAGAGTGTCTCTTGAGCTTGTATGATTAGGACAAATAAAAACATCTGTATGGTCAATTACCCACCTTCTTTAAGAATTTTAAGTGTGTATGTCAGTTAGCCTGCATGTTTCTAATAGATTCAAGATAAAGCAGCTAAAAAGGGAAGAAGGGGTTTAACTTCTCTTATAGTCCAGTTATAGTTCTTAACCTAGCATGACAGAAGAGTGTGTCAAAGGACACCGAGGGACCAGGCCACAACATAGCACTACTGTTGAGAAAGGGACAAACCTTATTTGCTAGACCAGCATGTCCGGCTAAGTTTATGAAAGGATGCCAGCTTCTTTTAAAACCAGCTCCCTCTATCCAATGTTTCTGCCAATGGACTATTCCTACCCACCATGGCATAGGTTTTCCCCATCAATTAGATAATTATCTGCAGGTTTGCTTAAGCCTTAACTAAATTACTAATTTCTCCAACCTGTGTCCAAAGTTTAAAACCTTTTTTTGCCCAGTTGACACTATCATCTAACTATATAATGCTGTAATTTGATTTTATCATTATATTGAAAACTGAAAACTATCCCTTCTACTGTTGAGGCCTTTATTCTTGCTTTACTAATGTGACATTGGTTCTTTCTATAAAACTTAATGCTTTCTAACATATTCAATCTTACTAAAGTTATTTTCTGTTAAACCTCTCAAAAGATTTTTTTTATTTTGATCATTTAAAAATAAACACATAGCAAGTTGTTCAAAGATTATTTTTCAGCTTATTTTTTAAGCTTAAATATTGACATATGATTTCTTGTGTGTAATTCAAAAATATTACTACAAAATTAATTAAAAATATTTTATAAAAGTATAACATTAATGAGCAGATAGTCATCATGCAAATTATGGCAGAAGGAGAAATGGCAGTTTTTATTCACATTGGTATTAATCTAATAAACATAAATATTCTGAAGGAAACTTCTGAAAGACAGCAGTCACATTTAATTGGAATTTCAGAGGTATGAAAGTGTGAGACAATGAAGGAAATAGTGAAGAAACATTGGACATTGAACATGGTTTAAACATATGATATAAATGTGTGGGGCAGAGAGAAAGAGAGAGCAAGAAAGCAGAATTAGGAGAGGAGAAGAAGGAGAAGAAAAGGGAAAAAATAGTATCAAAATGGTATTGGGCGATATGTGGAAATGTTTATAATTTTTATGCTTCCAGTCAAATCTTGTATCCTCCTGCTATTGTCATATATATCACAATGTATATATTTATATGTCCTTTTTCCTGCTCACAGTGTTTTCTTTATATCCATAACTGCTTCAATATACATTTTATGACTACATACGCATGATGTTTAGCACATGATGGTCTTGGAATTCTATTTCCTAATGATGAAATTATTGTTTTTTTCTCGTAAGCTGCTAAAGTTAGTAATTCAGTATAGATACAATTATTTCTAGGATATTTGATGTCAGAAAAATAAAGATTGTGAAGTACAAATTGATTTAAATGGTAGGTCCTGACACAAATATTCGTCTAAGGGTTATCATATTACAGCACACATGAAAACCCTCAGGAAAAAGCAAAAGGATAATGCTTTGAACAGCTTCATACTCCCATGTAGGGACATGGTAATTGTCATCTCCCTCCTCGCTTACCCTTCTTTTTTTGTTCCTTCTCCCTCTCTTTCCTTCCTCACCTTTTTTTTCTCTCTCTCTGTCAAGAATTTTAAAGTTTTTTTTTTCTTACAATATACCATTTGGCTCTCACATTTGTAACTAAGACAAAATGAAGCAATAAAATGGTGAGGTCTGGACTGTTTGTTTTCTAGTATCACTTATACTTCATGAATATGGTCAATAGCATCGTAGCTTTGAACAATATAAGTGCTCATACTCAAAGGGAAATGAATATCATATGCTACTTACTGTCATGACTTCTTTGGAGTCTTTTTTAAAATTAATTAATTTATTTCCGCTCATACAAACTTAATAGGTACCCGGTCCCCTCCCTCCCTCCACCCCTCCCTGAACCCCTTGTTCTCTCCCCCTTTTTTCCCCTTCCTTTCCCTCCATATCTCCCAGTGCCTCCTCCCCCCATCCCTGGAGCATCCTTTAATGTGTATGTCAAACTTTCCTCTGGGTCCTCCTCTCTGATGAGGTGTAAGGACTCAGTGGCATTTCTTAGAACTCTTTCTTGTGTTCCCCTGAAGTATAGGAACACTATTGTGGCTGTTAATCCCTAGCTTCTAAGGATCCTAGTGCCTTTAGTCCATGCTAGCCTTTGATGGGTTAATAATGTGTTGGTCACTGCACAGGTCAGGCAAAGTCCTATTATGATTTGTTTCGGCCCTAACTTGTGTGGAATATCTTGCATATCATTACTCCTCCACATCCTTGATGACTGCCTCCGAGTTTTGAAGGAATGATTGTAAAATACATTTAAATCTAAAACTAAAGCTGAATCAGACAAAAAGAGTTAATAGCTAGCACTCATCTTCTGCTTCTCACAGATAACTTGCCCCTTTATTTATCCAGATCCATGGGATCAATTTGAAAGGAGTCTCTTGACACATCATTGAGTTATATACATGATTCCAACAGAAGTAATCAATTAAGTTGAATTGCACGTTGAGTAAAAGGGGACATGGACATCCTCAGTAATAAAAACTGTTTTATCCATATATTTGAATTTTTTAAAAATTTTTTTAATTTTATTATTTATTCAATTGTGCATGTGTGCACGTGTGTGTATGTATGTGTGTGTGTGTATGTATGTATGTGTGTGTAGAACCACAGACGAATTCGGGAACCACCATGGACGCCTCCACTTCCTCCTTGTTTACTCTGCCCCGGGATTCACAGGCTCCGCCCTACCAGGACAGGAAACGCAGGCCTCCTGGCGTCTATACATGGGGTCTAGGATCTGAACGCAGGACCTTCTGCCTGCAAGGCAGAGACTTAACCCCTGAGCCACCTCTCCAGCCCCAATATATTTGAATTTTGAGAAGAGAAAACTACTAACAAATGTTTTCCGTTAACAATAAAGCTTGTCATTTCCAGTAATTTTTCTCTGTCATGAAAGCCAACATTTTTATTGCTATTTGAAGAAATCATACAAATTCAATTACTAATTGATCACAATGCTGCAGTACAAAACAAGCACTGTTACAGTCTGAAGACTGCTCCTCAGCTTTATAACTGAAAAACAGATCAAGTCATCCTCAGAGTTGTTGGAATTGGGATATATTATGGGCAATTAATTACCATTTAAGCTTGAAAACCAATGAGGCTGCTGAAATTATAGAATTCATGTCATTTTGAGCATTAAATTATTTTGATTCAAGAATATTAAAAGTGAGCACAGGTAATTGGGAGATAATGATGAAAATAAATGTGTGTAAGGATTTGGAATACCACAGTCCTATAACTGAATATGACTCTTCCTATCAAATTAATTTAGATTCTCTTTCTCTGTTAAAAATCACATGCTTCTACTTCTATATTTTCAAGTATTTAAAAAACTAACCTTGGGACAACAACAGAGCTCAGTTGGTAAGCCTGAAGACCTGTGTTTGATCTCAACTCACATGGTGGAAGAAGAGAACAGACTCTAACAAGGTATCCTTTGTCCTCTATATGTGCTCTCTTTCAAGACCTCAATCACAATAAGATCAATAAATGTAATTTATTAAAAACTAAGCTGATTTTAATGTCTTGTCATAGCATTTATACTTAGTCTTCATAATATTTCTTCATATTTTTCTTTTACACCACAGTAGAACTGAATTGAGTTTCTGTTATCTTCATAGCATGGCTGTTTCTCAGGAATTCACACTGTGGTGGTCTCAATTAATTAAATATTTTAATGCTAAAATGATTGATAAACAAGCATTGGTAAATGTTGTTTTGTGAATTTAAAACATCTTTGTTTTTCTTTATTATTTTTAGTAAATTTTATATTTTTAAATTAGCTCTAAAACTAACAGAAACAAATAACAATTTAGAGAGAAACAACAACTTCTGACCATTTTATTTCACACTCTGAGATATTTCTTTCAATATTTAGTAATGAAATCTTTAATTTTCCACTAAAAACATGCTTTTTCATTGTTTTCATTAAACTGACCCAGGTTATGTAGCCAGTGGGTAGAAGAACAATTAAATTCCATGCCTTTCAATAAATAGATCACAGAATGCTACAGTCTCCTGGAAAATTGACTTTTGAAAACTTTCATCCCCCAGGTATACATAGCTGCTTGTGTTATTTATCCTTTGTGTCAATGTCTTACAAGTAATCATAAAAGCTCATGTATAGGACAAACATACTTTAAACCTTCATGTAATCTGTCAAAGCTAAGGGTCTCTTTTGGGTTGAGTAAGTATATGCAAGGCAATGACAAAGAAATTACAAGGGTCAACCTGAAGAAATAGATATGAGAGAGACTAGAAAAATTTCCAATGACAGTTGACAAGCCAAAGATTCCTTCTCTCTAAGATGACAGTCAGGGGATTATTCAAAGAAGAATGTTCTCCCTGTGCCTTTCCACAGCAAAATATTGAAGACAATCAAACCATCTATTTAGGAGAGTGGGATAAGAAGGGACTGTCCTTTGATAAGTGACTGAGGAAGTTTTTGCAATTTATCTGTGATTTATGTTCCATGTTGCTTTGAGAACCAGACATTGTCCTGGAGACTTTTAATCTGACTTCTTATTTAAGTGAAAGAAATTGAGGATAGATTTTGAGAACTTCCATATGTGACCATTTTCAATACTTATCCTACAAAAAAATTCTAGCTTTAGATATACCACCAATAATATTCAATGTGATCACTTTCAAGGAATTTTTTATAATACTTTTTTATTATTATTTCAGCTCATACAAACTTAATAGGTACACCACTTCCCTCCCTCCCTCCTCCTCCCCCCGACCCCCTTGTTATCCCTCACGTCTCCCGCCCCATCTCCACGTGCCTCCCGCCCCAATTCGCAGAGTCCTTTCTTGTGCATGCCTGACTCTCCTCTGGGCCCTCCTCTCCGATGACGTACAAGGACTCAGTGGCATTTCCCTGAACCCTTTCCTGTGTTCCCCTTAAGCATAGGAACACTACTGTGGCTGTCAATCCCTTGCCTCCAAGGATCTTGGTGCCTTTAGCAGATGCTAGACTTTGTGAGGTCAATAGTGTGTTGGACATTGGGCCGGGCATGCAATGTCCAATTATGATTGCTTCGGCCCTAACTTGTGTGGAGTATCTTGCAAATCATTGCTCCTCCCATCCTTTTGCTCTTACACTCTTACCGCCCCCTCTTTCGCAAATGTCCCTGAGCTTCAGGATGGGGAGAGATTAGGCTGGCCTAGTTCTATGTGGTTGATATAGAGTCTCTGAAATTCTGGTACAGTGGTTCGTTGATTTTCTTTTGCAGTTTTGTTGCTCCTGCAATGCCCTTCACTCTATCATGATGGGCACTGGATGTCACTCCCTGGCCAGAGACAGAAAGCTGTTAAACTAGAGTCTTATCATAAGAGCACATTCAAGGTTAGATGCAATACTTATACCCAAAAGTGGAATCGCAGGGTCATATGGCATTTGGCAATGGGAGGGGTCAATCACCCATTTGCAAAATGGTTACTTTTTAATCTGTCAGACTATATGCTCTCCCCTTCTGGTAAGATCATACCCCCTTAGCTGTAAATGATCAGGAACGAATAGTCTGTGAACTTAACTAGGTGTCACATTATTTTCTTGCAGTCCTTGATGGAGGCCTATTTTCTCTACTGTAACATGGTCACTTCTCTCCTTGTTTCTGGTGTGGCCCTCCAACCCCATCCCTCCTGTTCATAATCCTTGCAATTACTGTAGGTAATACATAGATTTACCTATGAGTGTCTCAAGATGGGCTGGGTGGGTTTGGTATTAGGAGCCACCTATTAGGGAGTACATACAGCACTTAATTTTCTGTGTCTGGGATACTTCACTTAATATAATTGTTTCTAATGACATCCATTTCCCGGCAAATTACAGCAATTCATCATTTTTGATGGCTGAGTAGTACTCCATTGTATAGATGTACCACAGTTTCCTTATCCACTCGTTAACTGTTCGACATTTAGATTGATTCCATGTCTTTGCTATTGTAAACAGTGCTGCTATGAACATGGTCGTGCTTTTGCTATCGAGGTGAACCTCTGCTGTATGGGGGGGTTATACCCAAAAGTGGAATCTCAGGCTCATATGGCATTTCAATCTTTAATTTCTTTAAGAATCTCCAGACAGCTCGCCAGAGTGGTTGTATGAGCCTGCATTCCCACCAGTAATGTAGGAGAGTTCCCCTCTCTCCACATCCTCTCCAGCATTTGTTGTTGTTTGTATTGTGGATTTTTGCCATCCTGACCAGGGTGAGATGATATCTCAAGGAAGTTTTGATTTGCATTTCCCTGATGGCTAAAGAAGTGGAGCATTTTTTAAGATATTTGTTAGACATTTTAATTTCATCCCTGGTAAAGTTTCTTTTAAGTTCCAGGGCCCATTTTTTAATTGGGTCATTGGTTTCTTTGATGTTTAGTTTTCTAAGTTCTTTGTGCACTCTGGACAGTAGAGCTCTATCAGATATGTGGTTAGTGAAGATTTTCTCCCATTCTGTGAGTTGCCTTTGAGCTCGTGTTACAATCTCTTTATCTGAACAGAAGCTCTTTAATTTCACAAGATCCCAACTGTTGAGAGTTGGTAGCAGTGACTGTGACATTGGATGTCTGTTTAGGAAATGTTGGCCTAGTCCAATCAGCTCGAGGGAGTTCCCTATCCTTTCAACTATGGTTTTTATAGTCTCTGGCCTTATATCAAGGTCCTTGATCCATTTGGAATTAAGTCTTGTACATGGTGACAAGTATGGGTCCAGCTTTAATCTTCTGCATGTGGAGATCCAGTTTTGCCAGCACCATTTGTTGAAGATGCTGTTATTTTTTCATTGGATACTTTGGGCCTCTTTGTCAAAGACCAAATGGCTGTAATTTTGTGGGCTTATATCTGGGTCTTCAATACTTATCGATTGATCTGTGTGTCTATTTTGGAGCCAGTACCCGGCTGTTTTTATCCCAAAACCTAATAAAGACTCACTTAAAAAAGAAAACTATAGGCCGATCTCTCTGATGAACACAGACGCAAAGATTCTCAACAAAGTTTTAGCAAATCAGATTCAAAAACATATTAAAAAGATTATTCATGGGGACCAAGTAGGCTTCATCCCCGGCCCACAAGGTTGGTTCAACATACGCAAATCAATATATGTAATTCATCATGTAAACCAGTCCAAAGTCCAAGACCACATGATACTCTCGATAGATGCAGAAAAAGCTTTTGACAAGATCCAACATCCTTTTATGATCAAAACGCTAGAGACAGTAGGAATGGGAGGAACCTTTATCAATATAATAAAAGCTGTATACAACAAGCCCACAGCAAGGATTATGCTCAATGGGGAACAATTGGAAGCATTCCCACTTCAATCAGGAACTAGACAAGGCTGTCCACTCTCACCACTTCTATTCAATATTGTACTTGAAGTCTTAGCTGAAGCCATAAGACAAGAAAGGGACATAAGAAGCATTCAAATCGGCAAGGAAGAAGTCAAGCTATCCCTATTTGCAGATGACATGTTCTTATACCTAGTGATCCCAAAAACTCCACCAGGAAGCTCCTGGAACTAATTGAGAAGTTCAGCAGGGTGGCAGGATACAAAATAAATGTGCAAAAATCAGAGGCCTTCCTATATGCCCAGAATGAAAGAAGTGAAAAAGCCTTGAGAGAAACAATCCCATTTACTATAGCCCCTAAAAAAATGAAATACCATGATATAAACCTAACCAAGGAGGTAAAAGACCTTTACAAAGAAAACTTTAAATCCCTAAAGAAAGAAATTGCAGAAGACACCAGAAGGTGGAAAGACCTCCCATGTTCCTGGATGGGCAGAATCAACATCGTAAAAATGACCATCCTACCAAAGGCAATATACAAATTCAATCTTATACCAATTAAAATCCCAAAATAATTCTTTAAAGAAGTTGACCAAACAATCTCAAAATTCATATGGAAGCACAAAAGACCCAGGATAGCAAAGACAATCCCGAGTAACAAAAACACTGCTGGAGGTATTACCACACCGAACCTTAAGTCTATATTACAAATCCATAGTTACTTTCAAGGAATTTTTAAGGAGAGACAATTATCAGAGGAAGTAATAAAATAATTATGTTTTTCTTCATGATAGAAGAAATGATGAAAATATTGAGACATATGGGTCCTTAAATAGATGGGCACTGATTTACAGGAATATTTTTAGAGCCCTGTAAAGTGAAAGGAACACTTGATAATACTATGTCACATCTAATCTGTTGTTCTTTCTCCTGGCTTCCCTTTGTGTATTCCTTTGTCTGAGAATATGTCTTCTCAAGTGTTCCTGAAAGAGAATTGTCTCTAACTTCTGAACTTTATGTTTTGGAATTTCTTCTTCATAACACTTCTCACACTTGACTCTATATTATATGCAATTTTCTTACTTCAAAGAAAGACATAAGAGAAAGAGTAGAAAATAACTCTTTTATGCTGTGAGATTTCTGGTTATATTCTATCATGCACTTTCACTCTGACTATTCTTTCAGTTGACCTGTATTTTAGTATGTGTTCTTGAGTGAAGTTACAGTCACTCTTCACAGTGTCAATTTTTTATGTGTCCAGTTCATATAAAGGAACTGTACTACTAATCAATTCTCTGCTTTCAGTTTCCTTGACAGTGAAGAGTAAACTCATTTATGCTAATATAATAATGGAAATGTTCCTACAATAACAGGATATACAGAATAAATTTTGAATTTATTGCCTGCTGAAGTGAAAAATACCTGGAGAATAGGGAGGATCAGTTTGCAGTAAAAGACTGAATACTATCAGGCTGTGGAGACTCTACTCTGTGGTTAAAGTATTTGCTACCCAAGGAACAGCATTAAAGTTTTTATCCCCAGATCCCACATAAAATGCTGGAAGGATGTAATGTCCTATTGCATTTCCAGTTTCAGAAGGGAAAGAATGGGAATGCATTGAATTTCTTGGCCAAAGGAAACCTTTATGTTACCTTTGGTAATGATAATAGGCCTTGTTTAAAAGAACACTAATGTATAAGAGAAATCGAGTATGATACTTGATGTTAATCTTAGATCTCCACATGAACACATATATGCACATGTTCACATACAACAACAAGCACACCTCCACAAAGCATGTCGTCCACTCACACGAACACACATTTACAAATACATATACACTTTTCCTACATACAATTGTGCTCATGATTATGGAAATTAAAAAAATGCTAAAGCACCTGATGTCTGGGGCTTCTGCACAAGGGCAGCAGAAAGCAATGTACATGTTGTGTCATTTTTTCTGTAACTGTGAAAAAATCCCTGATGCAATCAATTTAAGGGATGAAGAATTTATTGCAGCTTCTAATTTCACATATTTCAATCTTTCTCTTTAATCATAGTAGAAAACTTCCCAAACGTAGGGAATTAGAGGCCTATCCAAGTAAAAGAGGAGAGACAGAATCAGAAAGAAACCTTCCCTCAGCATATTATAGTTAAAACACTAGATATACAGAATAAAGAAAGGTTTTTGAATGCAGCAAGAAATGCTAAATCACATATCATAATGATAACCCACTTCACAGCATGTTACAATTTGCCTGCATATTACTGATAAATTCATCACAAAAAAACTTAAAGAACAAGGAAATTTTATTCTTCCTTAGAATTTTAGTTGCTGGGGCTGGAGAGGTGGCTCAGGGAAGGTCCTGAGTTTGAATCCTAGACCCCATGTATAGACGCCAGGCAGAAGCTGGGGCGGCCTGTGTTTCTGGTCCTGATAGGGCAGAGCCTGTGAATCCTGGGGAAGAGTAAACAAGGAGGAGGGTGGAGGCGTCCATGGTGGTTCCTGAATCCATCCGTGGTTCTACACACACACACACACACACAATTGAATAAATAATAAATAACAAAAAAATAAAAAAAAGAATTCTAGTTGTTTTCTTAATCTAGCATGGTAGGAGAGTTCATATCAATACAAGGAATGAAGAGACATGACCATATCATATCCACATGGATTGATAAACATTGAGACTGTAAATTTATGCTGAAGACTATCAACTTTCTGAACAGGTTTCCTCTATCTTATCCACCAGGGAATGGTCCCACCCAAAATGGGCTGTGTCTTCTCATATCAGCCTGATAAGGCTTACTTAAAGTTTGTTTTAACTACCAATTTTTCACATATATTGCCATAGCTAGTCGCCAATTTTTAAGTTGACACCTCTAACTATTATGCAGCAGAAACATTAATAGCAGAAGAACATGAAATGATGAGTTTTATCCAGCAAATTTATCTTTCAGGACTGAAAAAGAAAACATTTTATAGTAACAGCAGAGTATTTTCTGCCCGGACCAGTACGAATTCTGCTCCTCAGGTAAGGGCCCTAGGCCACACCCAAGGCCCCAGATCACCTATTTGCCCCACTAACAGCCAGTCTGCCATTTCTATATTGGAGAAGGCCCTTAACCCACACCTCAGGTACCAGGTGATCTACACACCCCACTAGCAACTCTATCTTTCTGCCCCAACCCAACCATACAAGTGTGGACTTCCTGCTCCTCAGGTAAGGCCCCTAGACCATGCCCCAGACCCCAGATCACCTGCACATCCCACCAGCACCCAGTCTGACTTTCCAGCACTGTGAAGGCCCCTAAGCCATGCCCCAGGTTCCAGGTGATCTGCACACCCTATCAGTGATTCTGCCTTTCTTCCCTGGGCCACTTCAAACCAGAGTGGATTCCCTGCTTCTCAGAATTCAGCAGAGTCCAGAGAAAACCCAAGCAAAGCTCTAGGACAAACATCATTCATCTGAAGTCCTGTAAAATCATCCCATCACATGGGACAGAATCTTCACATCCAGCTCAAAGATAAGTCAACTCTTTTTACCATCCTGTTCTTCTCAATTATTAGTCACTATAGTTTAACATTTCCATATAGCCACCCAAAAACTCCGGGACTATACCATTCACCCTCACATATTACCAAGGAAGTAACCTAAAAAATGCACTACCATACTAATCTTCATTCCCTGCCTACTAAACCTTACTTAATTGATGTACTAACCAATAGCATCATCTAGGAAATAATACCAATACCAGACAAGCGTATGCAACTCCAAGGGAAACACTAGTAATAACTGCTCAAGTGCAGTAATACTGTCCAATTCACTTCACTCAAAAGCACAGAGAAATAAAATGAAGGTCATAAGAGATAAAACAATAATGCCCAGGTCACAGCACAAATCCATGAGAAATAAAACCAAGACAATAAATCTCCTGCTAAAAGAATTAACCCCATAATAATACATTCTAATCAGAACAAACTCACAGAAAATAGCCAAGAAAGCCATACCCAAGATAATGATGTCCAAAGCCTGATCTTTACTATTATCAAAATAATGAAAGAGTAAATCTGGGAGAAATTAAATAACTGCATCAACCACTTTAAACAGCAACACAAGCACTTGGAGAAGAGAAAAACAATTGAAGAAACAAAAATAGACATACAGCAGTTAAAACAATCTCAAGGAGAGGTTAAAATAGAACTGAAAGACAATTTCTCTTCAACCCAGAACTCAACAGAGAGAATTATCAGCAGAAAATACTGAAACAGAAAATAGAATATCAGATCTTGAAGACAAAGTTGAAGAACTAACCAGTTGAATCAAAGAGGTCGGTAAAGCCAAAAGGTTACTTGAGAGGAATATTGAAGAGTTATGGGACACCTTAAAGAAGCCTAACATGCACATTCATGGAATATCAGAACAAGAATCCCAGAATACCACACCTGAGGAAATTTTTTAAATTATCATAAAGGAAAATTTTCAACACATAAAGAAAGTCCTATTCAAATGCAAGAGGCATTCTGCACTCCAAACAGATATGACTAAAATAGAAACTCACCATGGCAAATAATAGTGAAAACACTACACATACAAGACGGAGAATGTGCTGAGACCTTCAAGAGAAAAAAAAATACAATTTTAAAGGTAAACCTATTAAAATAAGAAATGATTTTTCAGTGTAAACAGTAAATCCAAAGAACTTGGAGAGACATACTTCAATTTTTGAATGAGTACAAATGTTAACCCAGGCTGATATGCCCAACAAAACAATCAGTCATGAACAAGTATGAAAAAATAAATTTTACCAAAAAGACTTACATGAAGGATTACATGACCACTAAATAATGCTTTCAGAAAATGCTAGAAAGATAGTCAAGCTTGGGCTGGAGAGGTGGCTCAGGGGTTACGCCTCTGCCTTGCAGGCGGAAGATCCTGAGTTCGGATCCCAGATCCCACGTATAGACGCCAGGCAGAAGCGGGGGCCGCCTGCGCTTCTGGTCCTGGTAGGGCAGAGCCTATGAATCCCAGCACAGAAAGAGGTGGAGGCATCCATGGTGGTTCCCGATTCATCCGTGGTTCTACACACACGCGCGCGCGCGTGCGCGCGCGCGGGCACATACATACACACACGCACAATTGAATAAATAATAATAAAAAATTAAAAAAAAAGATAGTCAAGCTTAAGGAAAAGAACAAGCATGTTCAAAAGGATGGAAGGGAAGTATAATTCCACCAAAACTACAAGCTACATAATACATTCATGAAAACCACTAAACACAAAAAGTGTCAGGAATTAAAAGTAATTTCTCTATTATTACACTGAATGTCAATGAATTAATGCATCAACTAAAAGACACAGATTACAAACATGGATTAGAAATCACACCACATCCATCCACCTGCTCCCTTCAGGAAACATCTCACCACAAAAGATAGGCACGTTCTAAAAGTAAAAGGCTGGTCAAAAGTTTTTCAAGCTAATGGAACCAGGAAACAAGCAGGGATAGCAATTATGCTATCTGACAAAGTAGATTTCAAACCAAAAAAAATCTTAAGAGACACAGAAAGATACTACATTTTAGTCACTTTAGCAATTCACCAGGAAGACTTCACAATATTGAAATTATATGCATCTAATATGGACTCTTCCACATTCATTAAGCTAGAATTACAACATTTAAAACAAAAAATCAATCCCAAAATGAAAATACTCAGAGATTTAAATACTGCACTCTCAATATGGAATAGATCAACAGGTCAAAAATTGACAGAGACACATAGAAAGTTAACCAAACCCTTACTGAAATGGACCTTGGAAATCTTTATCGAAAGTTCCATCCATGCACCAAGGAATACACCTTTTTCTCAGCAGCACATGGAATGTTCTACAAAATAGATCATATGTTGGGGCACAAAACAAATCTCTACATATACAGGAAAGTTGTAATTGAACCCTGTAATCTTTCAGACCACCATGGTTTAAAGCTTGACATCCACACACAACAAACAGGAGAAAATACACTAACTCTTGGAAACTAAACAGTATGATGAAAAATGAGAATTGGGTTCAGGAAGAAATCATAAAGGAAATTCAAAATTTTCTAGAAAAGAATGATAATGAAAATGCAATGTATCAAAATCTCTGGGACACAATGAAAGCTGTCCTAAGTGGTAAGTTTATAGCTCTTAATACCTATGTCAAAAAAAATAGAAATGTCACAAATAAATAGCTTAACAATGCAGCTTAAATCTTTAGAGACACAAGTGCAATTCAATCCCAAAAGCAGTAGAAGAGAGATTAGCAAAATCAGGGGAGAAGTATCCCAAATTGAGATAAGGAAAATGATGAAAAGAATCAACCAGTTGAAAAGCTGGTTCTTTGAAAAAAAAATCAATGAGATTGATACACCTTATTTAATTATAGAAAATCCAAATTGACAAAAATAGAAATGAAAATGTAGTTATCACAATTGATACCCAAGAAATTCAGAGGATTTTAAGGTTATTATTCAAAAACTTATACTCTATGAAGTCTGATAACACAAAAGAAATGGATGAATTCCAAAATAAGCACAACTTTCCAAAATTGAATCAGGAAGTTTTGAATTATTTAAATACTCCTATAACATATGAGGAAATCCATGAAGTAATCTTGAATCTTCCCACCAAAAAATCCCTGGACCAGATGGATTCAGCACAGAATTCTACCAGACATTTAAGGAACAACCTACACCAATATTCCTTAAACTGTTCCCTCAAATTGGAAAGGAAGGAACATTGCCAAATTCTTTTTATGAAGCTAATATTATACTAATCCCCAAACCTAATAATGACACACTTTAAAAAGAAAGCTATAGGCCAATCTTTTTGATGAACACAGATGCAAAGATTCTCAATAAAATCTTAGCAAATCAGATTCAAAAACATATCAAAAAGATCACTCACAGTGATCAAGTAGGCTCTATCCCAAGCACAAAAGATTGATTCAAGATATGCAAGTCAATAAATGTAACCTATTATATAAACCAATCCAAAGTCCAAGACCACATGATACTTTTGTTAGATGCAGAAAAAGCTTTTGAGAAGATCCAAAGTCCTTTCATGATCAAAACCCTAGAGACAGTTAGAATGGAAGAAACATTTATTAACATAATAAAAGCTATATACAACAAGCCAAAGGCAAGGATTTTACTCAATAGAGGAGGAAAACTGGAAGCATTCCTTTTTCCATCAGGACTAGAAAAGGCTGTCCATTCTCACCACTTCTACTCAATATTGTACTGAAAGTATTACCTAGAGCCATAAGACAAGAGCGGGAGATAAAGGGATTCAAATCAGAAAGGAAGAAGTCAAGATAAGTCTATTTGAAGATGACATGATCTTTTATACGCATGATCCTAAAAACTCCACCAGGAAACTCCTGGAACTAATATAGAAGTTCAGTAGAGTGGCAAGTTATAAAATAAACATGCAAATATCAGTGGCCTTCCTATATGGCCAGGATGAAAAGAGTGAAAAAGTCCTTAGTGAAACAATCACATTTATTATAGACCCATAAAAAATGAAATACCTTAGTATAAACCTAACCAAAAGAAGTAGAGATATTTATAATGGAAATTTTATTTTTTTAAATTTTTTTTATTATTTATTATTCAACTGTGCGCATGTGTGTGTGTATGTGTGTGCGCGTGTGTGTCTGTGTGTGTTGTGTGTGTGTCTGTGTATATGTAGAACCACGGACGAATTCGCGAACCACCATGGACGCCTCCACCTCCTTCTGCCCCGGGATTCACAGGCTCCGCCCTACCAGGACCAGAAGCGCAGGCCGCCCCCGCTTCCGCCTGGCGTCTATACGTGGGATCTGGGATCCGAACTCGGGACCTTCCGCCTGCAAGGCGGAGGCTTAACCCCTGAGCCACCTCTCCAGCCCTATAATGGAAATTTTAAAACCCTAATGAAAGTAATTATAGAAGACACCAGAAGGTGGAAAAATCACCCATGCTCCTGGATCTGCAGAATCAACATCCTAAAAATAACCACCCTACAAAAAGCAATATACAGATTTATTGCTGAATCAATCAA
Organism: Typhlomys cinereus; assembly: GCA_023101885.1. Taxonomy (NCBI): domain Eukaryota; kingdom Metazoa; phylum Chordata; class Mammalia; order Rodentia; family Platacanthomyidae; genus Typhlomys; species Typhlomys cinereus. The sequence goes on along the minus strand of JALPQD010000537.1, from coordinate 1,013,248 downwards.
AATCCCCTAGCAATTTTTTAAAGAAATTGACCAAACAATCTCAAAATTCATATAGAAGCACAAAAAGCCCAGGATAGCTAAAACAATCATGAATAACAAAAACCCTGAAGGAGGTATCATCACACCAAACCTTAATCTATACTACAAATCCATAGTTTTAAAAACAGCCTGGTACTGTGTCCAAAATAGACATGTAGATCAGTAGATAAAGCTTGAAGGCCCAGATATAAGCCCACACAATTACAGCCATTTGATCTTAGACAAAGGGGCCCAAAACACTCAATGGAGAAAGAACAGCATCTTCAACAAATGATGCTGGCCTAACTGGATGCCCAAATGCAGATTAAAACTGGACCCATACCTGTCACCATATACAAAGATTAATTCTAAATGGATCAAGGACCTCTATATTAAGTCAGAGACTATAAAAACTCTAGTTGAAAGGATAGGGAACTCCCTCAAGTTGATTGGGCTAGGTCAGCAGTTCCTAAACAGAAATCCAATAGCACAGTCACTAGAACCAACATTCAACAAATGTGATCTTATGAAATTAAAGAGCTTCGGTTCAGATGAAGAGATTGTGAACCAAGCAAAAAGGCAATCCACAGGATGGGATACACATATCTGATAAACTCTGTTATCCAGAGTGCACAAAGAACTTAAAAAACTAAACACCAAGAAAACAAATCATCTAATTAAAAAGTAGAACTGGGAACTCAAAAGAAACTTTTCCAGGGATGAAATGGAAATGACTAACAAGTATCTTAAAAAATGCTCCACATCCTTAACTATAAGGAAATACAAATCAAAACTTCCCTGAGATATCATCTCACCCTGGTCACGATGACAAAAATCCACAATACAAAGAACACGAAATTCTGGAGAGGTTTTGGAGAGAAGGGAACTCTCATACATAGCTGGTAAGAATGCAGGCTTATACAACCACTCTGTGATCAGTTTGGTAATTTCTAAAAAAGTTAACAATTGAAATGTCATATGACCCTGCTATACCAATTCTGAGAATAATCTCCCATAAAGCAAAAATACACTACAGTAATGCAAGCACAACAATGTTCATTGCAGCACTATTTACAGTAGCAAAGTCATGGAATCAACCAAAATGCCAAATAGTTGATGAGTGGATAAGGAAAATTTTTTTATACAATAACATACTACTCAGTCATCAAAAAAGATGAATTAGTGAAATTTGATGGAAAATGGATGGAATTAGAAAAAAATTATTTTGAGTGAAATATCCTAGACATAGAAAGTTAGACACCAGTGACTGTGCCATTGGATGTCTGTTTAGGAAATGTTGGCCTAGCCCAATTAGCTCAAGGGAGTTCCCTATCCTTTCAACTATGATTTTTATAGTCTCTGGCCTGATATCAAGGTCCTTGATCCATTTGGAATTAAGTCTTGTACGTGGTTACAAGTACGGGTTGGGATCTTGTGAAATTAAAGAGCTTCTGTTCAGATAAAGAGATTGTAACACGAGCTCAAAGGCAACCCACAGAATGGGAGAAAATCTTCACTAACCACTTAACTGATAGAGCTCTACTGTCCAGAGTGCACAAAGAACTTAGAAAATTAAACACCAAGGAAACCAATGGCCCAATTAAAAAATGGGCCCTGGAAATTAAAAGAAACTTTACCAGGGATGAAATTTAAATGTCTAACAAATATCTTAAAAAATGCTCCACTTCTTTAGCCATAAGGGAAATGCAAATCAAAACCTCTCTGAGATATCCTCTCACCCCGGTCAGGATGGCAAAAATCCACAATACAAACAACAACAAGTGCTGGAGAGGATGTGGAGAGAGGGGAAATCTGCTACATTGCTGGTGGGAATGCAGGCTCATACAGCCACTCTGGCGAGCTCTCTGGAGATTCTTAAAGAAATTAAAGATTGAAATGCCATATGACCGTGCGATTCCACTTTTGGGAATAACCCCCCATGCAGCAGAGGTTCACCTCGATAGCACAAGCACGACCATGTTCATAGCAGCACTGTTTACAATAGCAAAGTCATGGAATCAGCCCAAATGTCCAACAGTAGAAGAGTGGATAAGGAAACTGTGGTACATCTATAAAATGGAGTATTACTCAGCCATCAAAAATGATGAATTACTGGAATTTGCTGGGAAATGGATGTCATTAGAAACAATTATATTAAGTGAAGTATCCCAAACCCAGAAAACTAAGTGCCGTATGTACTCCTTAATAGGTGGCTCCTACTACCAAACTCACCCAGCCCACATTGAGACACTCAAAGGTAAACCTATGTAGAACAGTAATTGCAAGGATTGTGAACAGGAGGGATGGGGTTGGAGTGCCACACCAGACACATGGAGAGAGGGGACCATGTTACAGCAGAGAAAATAGGCCTCCAAGGAATGCAAGTAAGAAATGTGACACCTGGTTAAGTTCACAGATGTTCGTTCCTGATCATGTACAACTGAGGGGGTATGATCTCACCAGAAGGGGAGGGCATATAGTCTGGCAGATGAAAGGTGATCATTTTGCAAATGGATGACTGACCCCTCCCTCACCAAGGTTTCCTGCTTTTATTACATCTACCCTTGAATGTGCTATTATAACAAGACTCCAGTTAACAGTTTTTTGTCTCTGACCAGGAGGTGACATACAGTGCCCATTAGGATGGAGTGAAGGGCATTGCAGGAGCAGAAAAACTGCAAAAGAAAATCAACAAACCACAATCCAGAACTTCAGAGACTCTATATCAACCACATAGAACTAAGCCAGCCTAATCTCCTCCCATCCTGAAGCTCGGGGACATTTGCGGAAGAGGGGGCGGTAAGAGTGTAAGAGCAAAAGGATGGGAGGAGCAATGATCTGAAGATTCTCCACACTAGTTAGGGCTGAAGCAATCATAATAAGTATTGCATGCCCTGCGCAATGTCCAACACACTATTGATCTCACAAAGTCTAGCATTGGCTAAAGGCACCAAGATCCTTGGAGTCAAGGGATTGACAGCCACAGTAGTGTTCCTATGCTTAAGGGGAACACGAGAAAGGGTTCAGGGAAATGCCACTGGGTCCTTGTACGTCATTGGAAAGGAGGACCAAGAGGAGAGTTAGGCATACACAATAAAGACTCTCTGGGAATTGGGGGAAGCACTGTGAGACAGGGACGGAGGGAAGGGGAGGAGGGGGTTCAGGGGGAGGAGGAGGGGGGAGGGAACTGGTCTACCTATTAAGTTTGTATGAGCGGAAATAATAATAAAAATGTTAAAATATTTAAAAAAAAGAAAGTTAGACACCATATGTACTCCCTAATAGGTGGATCCTTAGTAGCAAACCAACTTAATGACATATTTGAATATGAATCTCTATAATTCTGTAATCACAGAGGATAAGAATTGGAGGGAAGGAGAAGGAGGCCCCTCTCCCCCAAAAAAGAGAGAGGGGGTAATGCTTCAGTAGAGAAAATAAGTCACCATCAAGTGTTGCATGTAAATAGCAAGACATCTGATAAGACTTACTCTTGGTTCCCTTCCTGGTCACTTGCAGCTAAAGGGGTTTGATCTCACCAATCAGGGATGGTATAGGGACTGGCAGATAGATGATAACCATCCTGCAAATGGGACACTGATACCCCTAACTGCTGTGTCCTATTCCTATTTCATCTATCTTTGAGTCTCCTCTTATAGTAAGATCTTCATTTAAACAGCCTTTTATCTTTGGTTAGGAGGCGACCTTCAATACCAATCAGAATGGAGTCAAGGGCAGTGCAGGGAAAGGAAAACTGAAATCAATAACAAACCATCATTCAGAATACCAAAGACCCTACATTAATCAACTGGAACCAGACCAGTCAAATCTCTCCCCATCCTAAAGCTCAGGGAAACTTGCAGAAGAGGGTATGGCAAGATTGTATGAGCTTAAAGATATGCAAGATACTCCACACAAGTTAGGGTTGCAGTAGCCGTAATTGGACTTTGCATGGCTTGCACAATGACTGACATGTCAATGATCCCCAAAGTCTATCATTGATCACAGGCAGTGGGATACTTACAGGCATGGGATTAACAGTCATGGTAATGTTCCCATACTAAAGGGGAGTCCAAGAAAAGGGCTCTGGGCTATGCCACTGTGTCCTAACACCTCACTATGATAGAGGATTCAGAAGGTGGTTTGGCATTCACACAAAAGGATGCTCCAGGGATGGGAGGGGAGAGAGGGAGGCAACTGGAAAAAGGGAGGGAAGGGGGTGAAAGGAATGGGAAAAGGGGAGAGTGCAAAGAGCAACTGGGGAGAGGTAGAGGGAGAGAACCAGGGAACCTACTGAGCTTATGTGATTGGGGAAAAAAGTAAAAAAAAAATAACTCTATTTACAGAAGAGTAAGCCAATTTATAAATACAAAACTAGCTTTAGTAAGGATCCTAGAAGGAATTCTTCACAGTGAAGAAAATAAGTACTACAAAGAGGCTACAGAGGGAGGAAATGATAGAAAATTTGTCAACAAAATGAGTGTCATAAAAAGAAAAATTTTCAAAAATCACAAAATTATATGAATTAATAAGTACCTTGACATTAAAACCTCTGAATATTAACAGCTCATTCTCTAGTCACAAAATCCAGACAACTAAATTAAACAAATTTATTTGTTTAATTTATTTGCTTTCTCTAAGAAACATATCTTACTTTCACAGTTAGACACTATCTTATGGTAAACAAATTGTAAAAGATTATAAGCAAATAGAACTAGGACTCAATAAGTTGTCTCTATTCTAATGTTTGACAAAAATACATTAAAATTTTTTAAAAATCAGAAGATACACAGGCTATTGTGTACTGATTAATGCAGCAGTCCTTCAAGGGAACATAATAATTATAAAAACATGTGCTGGGCTTATGAGATCCATCATTGAGGAATAGCCACTGATAGTCTCATTTAAAATCAGCGAGTTAATGAAAATGAAGAGACATCAATGCAAATGGGGAGCTTTTTGGGAATAAAAAGGGATTCTACAGGAATGGAAGTTAAAAAGAGGCTTTTGAGGAGTCTACATCATGAAAATACAGTATATAAGTAAATATGAAATCACCAAGTAATTAGCATTAATTATTCTGTGAACACAGGTGCATCCAGTTTCAAAAAACAAATGTGACAATGAATTCAATCACAAATTAGCATAAACAGTAGTAATGGGTGAATTAAATACTCTACTCTCATCAATAGGTGACTCATTTCAAACTATAAAAAGTCACAGATGTGACTTCAGTGTATATGCCAATTTGAAAATTAAAGGTTGAGTTTTGGGTATATATGTAAAGAATTATTTGTTAAAACAAGCTTCTAGGAGATTATCTTATTTATGTGGGAGGACCTAGTCTAAAGTGGGAGCATTTCCTGAACAGGAGGATAAAGAAGACTGAGCTATTTCATTACTTAACATATAGACATGCCATCAAGGAAGAAAGTATATTCTCCTCTCAGCTCTTTCTGTGGCAAGTTCCCTCAGTAGTATGAACTCTTCTGCTTGTTCTCTATATGTAACTGAGAATTATAAGCTGTAATAAAGCCTTTACTCCCTTAAGTTGTTTTGTTCACATATGTGTACATCACCAGAAGACAAAGTGGAACAATATACAGCACAGTAATGCATATTGCCCATCTATCTATGAAATTTTCTACAAAATAAATTACATGTTAGGATATGAAACAAGTCACAAAACTTAAGAAATTGAAAATGACCAATATGGCATAACTAGACATCAAAGGAAGAGAGACAAAAGAAATGTAACAAATTTATATATAAATTTATAAACACATAATTAGTGATGTGTGAGTCCCTGCAAAAATCAAAAATAAATAAATAAATGCAAAAATTGAATAAAAATTAACACATGACATATCAAAACTTAAGTGATAACAACTGAAGCACTTCTGAGAGGGGAGTTCCAGCTACAAGTGCTTACATTAAAAGACCAGAACATTCTCAAAAAAAAAAACAATGCTGTATTTTTAAACATACAGGAGATTAACAAGCCCTTTCCTAAAATAAACAAATGAAATAGAGAAGACCAAAACTGATAAATTTCAGACATTAAAAAGGGGGGCATTATGAACGATACTGTTTCAGTAACTTTTCCTATGAGACAGTGCTCACACACAGGTGACCTGAGGGAGTAAAGCAGATTCATTTGACTTACAGTTCTAAAAGAGATGAAGTTTATTATAGTGGGGATATCATAGCAGAAAGCATGACTGCAGGCAGATATAGGAGGCTGACTCAGGGTATCACCGCCAACATCAAGGAAGAGAGCAAAGAAAGGACTGTGAAAGGAAGCAGTCTTACCCCCCTGTGACATGCTCTCCTCCAGAGAGGAAATAAGTCAAAGGTGCCACATCCTTTCCAAACATTAACATTAGCTAGGTATTTAAACACATTAGGATGTAGCAGATAAATAATACCCAAATCATGACAGATACTAAGAAAATCTAGAAAGTCATAAGGACATGCCTTGAAAAGTACACTCCATTAAATTAGAAAATCAAAAGGAAATTGATTGATTTCTCAAAACATGTTACCTACTAAAGTTAACTCAAGATAAAATAAATGTTATACAAATGACATTGACATGATATTTTGACATGGTAAACAACATTCCAGATAAACAGGTTTATGATAAAACTGCTTTTTTAAAAGGAAGTATTCCTTTTCAAATAACTGCAAAAAAAATAGGAAAGTGAGAAATACTTCCCATCTCATTTCTCAAAACTAGTAAAATGAAACAAGATAAAGAAGTTATCTTGGAGAAGTTTTTCTGACTCATAGCCAGTGTTTTGCTTCAAGTATATCACATTCCCTAACCTTCCAGTGCTATTACTTTTGATATTAATTCTTTCGCCTCCACATCATCTTCCTTCAAACTTACTCAGATTTTTTTCAATTCTATGTTTTGTATGTACTTCTGTTAGTGACTATAAATAAGATTAATTCAATATTCAGCCTGTCTTTTCTGTATGTCATGTGTCTGAAGATACAGACCAGCTCTCAGAGTTGTTTTGACTTTAAAGAGGATCACAACAAGAAATGTCAATAAATCATGAGGCTGTGCTTGATTGCACAATTGACTCAGGTTAGAACACTTCAATATAGAATCAATGAAAAAAAATTGTTAATAGTTCTAGCAAGTAAGGTGTGTCTGTTGATACAATATCACATAATTTAGAAAACAATACTTCTATCACTTTCTCTCTAGACATGGGTAACACATTCAACTCTCCCAATTTAAAGGAAAAACAGAGAGTGGAAATGTACACATTTGCTCCAGCTGAATCTAAAAAATATGAAATACTGAGACAAACACAATATTTTCCAATAAATTAGTGCTAGAAAACAAATTGAAATAAAATAGTGTTTATAAGAGACTCAAGTCAAATAAAGTTTGTGGCTTTTATTAAGAGTTAAGTCCTTAGCAAAAAAATAAGAGTAAAAAAAGAGCAGCTACTGAGAAAGATACAGAAAATGCAATAGAAATTTGATATTGATTGATAATGAATTAATTTTAATATTGTTTTGCTAGACATTTTGAAATAAATATGTTCATAAATAGATACACACTAAATACTTGTGATATTAAACCTTAGTAACTGTTTTATTTAGCTTATGCATAAAAAAAGAGTGAATGGAAATAAGAAAAGCAAAAGTTGATTTCCTGAAACTACACAGAGCTAATTATCTTTTTCTTCTGAGTTCCATTTATTTCCTCTAAATCATAAAGAATTCATTAAATGTTAGATTATTTTCTTGCTTGTATATTTTAAAAGTGCCTAAACTTGCTAATTTGCATAATACTGATGCTTATATGTGTCACATCACCTGAAGGATGAGCAGTCACATAGTTGCAGATCATTCAACTGATTTGTTCTTTAATGGTAAGTATTGACACTAAACAAAATAGCATTTAGACTTTATCCATGATTTGCAATTTAGAACCCTTAATAGCAATAAAAGTTATATTTTTTCTGAGACTTTTTTTTTTAGAAAATCACACTAAAATAGTTATGTTAACAATCTGATACTAAGTTATCTCCTTGTAAATGATAGAATTTGTGTATTTCTTATTCATTAAGTATATTTTTGTTCAATAATTTGGGAAAAGGTTTTACAAAATAATTAGAAATAGATCTCATTATATATTGCAAGATAATAAAGATAGAGATAACACATTTTTAGAGGAAAAAGTGCAAAAAGCTCAAATTAGTGATATTTGAAAGCTCAATTTAGAGCAGATTATTTTTCAGTATTTCTTTAATTTGGCAAAAGAAGACATTTGAAAATCTAAAAGTCTTTTTTAGTACTATGGACATATTATATTAGGGAATATTCACTTATAAAAAAGGACAGGAAGTGTTAAGCTTTTTCTTATCTGTATTCTCTAATATGAAATATGATAAAAAATTGTGAAGTACCTTCAGAAGATTAAAGAGATCTTTTATAAATGCAGCCTAGGCAATAAAGGAACTTCAGTGACCTTACATTCAATCTTGCCAAACATGCAGTCTTAATTGTCTATCATAGTTTTCAAATATGGTGTTTGCTACACAGTGAAGATGATGTAAGTGGTTTTGTTGCAAAATATTTCCTCATTGATAGCATGCTGTTTTGCAGTAATGATCATTAAGCAAAATTTTTAAAAATCATACATTTTTTCACGTATTGACTCTGAATCTCTACTCACAATCTTCACCTGAATGATAACATGGTTTAAAGGTTTTCAAATTGAAAATATTAGGTGCATTTTGTTCTAAGGTATTTTCAACTTTGTTTGGGTTTATCTGAATATAAAGTATTAGCTAGAAGATTACATGTACATTATTATTATAAATACAGCTAATTACATTAGGTCAAAATACATTTCAGTATAATGTTTAATTTTCTCTTTCAGAATTTCTATCCAGGATTGTTGATTAGATACATTCTCTTATTCTACATTTATATTATGGATTTGAAAATTAGTTTTTTAAGATAAAAAATTCTCTGAGAATGTTGCCTTTTCTTTTAAATAGAAAATTACTATATCTAAGTAGTTTTTAGAAAAAGCATTTTAAAGCCTATGTGGAATTACCATAGAAACTGGTCTACTTCCTTTTATGCTCCCTTTCATCTCTTCTACTGTCTGTAATGATGTAATACTATTATCAGGTGAGGCACTGAGGGCTAAAATACAAGAACTGCTTAGCCAAGTACACCTTTCAGCTTCCCACAAAGATTTCAAAATATTTGATGAAAATTTTTCTAATTCTTTTCAAGTTTTCCCACTTCCCTACTATTTGTATCTAAAATCACCAAAAAAATCTCAATCTATATGGGGAAAAGAAAGTTTGGAAATAAGAGACCCAAGTTAGGATCTGTTTTGTCTCAAGTGTTCACTTCCGGTAATCACCTCTTTGCATACAATTTTCTTTGGTAAATCACAATGTACTGTTATTATTTACTTCTGTCTTTTTCTGCACTTCCACCCAATGAGAAGGAAAGAGTATTCAGAAAGAATGCAGATATGATTATAATTAACATGAATATATTTTAAGTTTGTATTCTTATCTGTCATTTATCTGTAATTTTTGGCTCTATGCTTTATCAGTTTCAAAATAAAACTATCTACCTTTCAGTCCTTCCCAAATTAATCCTGCTCTTGTCTGTGCTTCTCATGATGATAAAGCTTGGAATAGTGCCTAATTCCAGTGAAAACAGAGCTTGAGTCCAAGGACAACTCATTCATTTGCTGAAACAGAAGACTTCCTACTTTGTTTATCAGTAAACTAAAGAACCTCAAGTGTTCTTTTCTTTTTGCCTTAATCCATATGAATGCATGAACATCTCAGTTATTAGCATATTGAAGACAACATATCTGCAAAATGAAGTTTGTATGAGAGAGATAATAAGAGAGATAAGATGATAAAGAGAAAGGAAGAGAAGAAAGAGAGATAGATTAAAAGTCATGCATCTTGACATTGAATCACTGGTTTTATTTATCCAGGACAGAAGCTCAGAGCATGACTTTTATTCACTAACTGAGCTAAACTCCTTAAAATAACCATTGCCTTCTCTTGGTTCAATTCAAGTTTGCCACCAACTCCAAGACACAAAGGCTTTGCAACACAAATTTCCAAACTTCTCCATATTTCTTTCAACAAATGATTGCAAATGTACATTAGCCAGATCACACTGTTAAGTGCCAAATTCTTTCAGCCTCACAAACAACTTCATTTTGTGGTACTGGATTCTCAGTCTCACATAATAACACCTCCACTTCTCTGCTACCAATTTCTGTGCTGGTTACTTTTATCTATTGCTGTGAGACACCACTCATATACAACTTAAGGGGGAAAAGGAGGTTTATTTAGCTTATGGTTCCAGAGATACAATTCTTAGTGGCAGAAAAAAAAACATGGCTGGCTGACTGAAACTGCAGGCAACTTAAGTCACTGCAGATATCATGGAAGCTGGAAGCAGATAAATGCAACCTAAAGACCTGAGGAGCTAAGTTAAGCAGGTTGGAGCTAACTAAAAGGTGCCATGACTGTCCCAAACAAAGACATGAGCCTATAGGGGACAACTCACATTTCAAAACATGACACTCAGCATTTTGTTTAATGTCAGGGATAAACATTTTTAAATATCTAATGCAGTGCAATTATTAAAATTATCTTGGGCTGGAGAGGTGGCTCAGAGGTTACGCCTCTGCCTTGCAGGCAGAAGGTCCTGAGTTCAGATCCCAGATCCCACGTATAGAGACGCCAGGTGGAAGTGGGGGCGGCCTGCGCTTCTGGTCCTGGTAGGGCAGAGCCTGTGAATCCTGAGGCAGAAGGAGGTGGAGGCGTCCATGGTGGTTCCCGAATTCATCCGTGGTTCTACACACACAACACACACACGCGCGTGCACAGACACATACATACGCACACACGCACAATTGAATAAATAATAAAAAAATTAAAAATTATCTTAATTATTTAAATTGATATTTTTGCCATTTTTAGGTAGACATATGAGTACCAAGCACAATTGTAAGCTGAATTTCTATTCTCGATTTCAAATTATTTGATATGTAAACATCCACCCAAAATATAAAAGCCTTTTAATTGTGTAAAGGGCTTTGTTTTTCTAGAACAATGCAACAGGAGTTAGATTATAGTAAGCAGAGAAAAAAACCTGTGGTGAGAAATTCAATGTGCCTACATTTGAGAACAGAGGCAGAGGTTAAAAGGAAGACTGAGGTTTAAGAAGATCTTAAGGAGCATGTGTAAAGTGATTATATATATATATATATATATATATATATATATATATATATATATGTCCTTGCTTCTGCATCAGCCTAACTGTGACAGGCTTCGCTGTATATAAGAATAACTGCTAATGAGAAACATCTACCTAAGATACTACACTCCATAGGCAAGGAGTTAAGTATGAGATAAGAACTGCAGGGACATTTGGAAGCTGAGATAGAATGAAGGGTCTGTCATGATGAAGCTGGAAGCTTAAGGGTAAGTGGCAGAGAGGTTTTTGTTTGTATATGAAATAATCTCAATGAAAAGAGAGCTTAGCGCCATTAACAGAACTTGAAATATGTGTAAATGCAGAGGTAATACCAGTCAGTGATTAAAAGCTTACATAAAACCAAGTCCACAACCAACAAAAACAAGTCAGAGATCAGCAGAGAAGGTTTCAACCACCCCTAACTGGGTGAATAGTGCATGATTATCTTTCTGGCTGTATCAAGAAGCACGTGCCTAGAGCATGTGGACACTCTACTGGCTCAATCCATAAAAGTCATGACAACTGTCTAATCTCCCCACAGATTACCTCAGCCTCTACCCAGTTTAAATCATAGCCTTTTGATAATCAGAGAGAAAGGAAAAATTTTTCTCCCTCTGGGAAATTTCTTCCATGAGTTTCTTTATCACTGTTCCTTACCTTTTCACTTCCCCGCAATTTATCTTAATAAGGCATATATCTGCTTTGTTTACTGCCATGAGTGCCTACATCATTAGTATTCTGTGGCATAAAAAAACCTCAGAGCCACCACCATAGACAAACCTCAGATTTTCTTGAGTTTCCAGCATTTACAGTCATTTCCAGCTTGGAAGAAAAAGTCTCTTGGCACTCAAAGCCCTGCATCACAGAGAAAATTACTTGATTATTTATTTATTTATTTATTTATTTATTTATTTATTTATTTATTTATTATTTATTAATACATTTTTATTATTATTTCAGCTCATACAAACTTATTAGGTACACCAGTTCCCTCCCTCCCTCCTCCTGCTCCCATACCCCCTGCTCCCCCTCCCCAACCCCCTCCCTCCCCATCCCCCAGTGCCTCCCGCCCCAATTCCCAGAGAGTCCTTTCTTGTGCATGTCTCATTTTCCTCTGGGCCCTCCTCTCCGATGACGTACAAGGACCCAGTGGCCTTTCCCTGAACCCTTTCCCGTAGGTCCCCTTAGGTATAGGAACACTGCTGTGGCTGCCAATTCTTTGTCTCCAAGGATCTTGGTGCCTTTAGCAGATGCTAGACTTTGTGAGGTCAACAATGTGTTAGGACAATGCGCAGGGCATGCAAAGTCCCAGTTATGATTGCTTCAGCCCTAACTAGTATGGAGTATCTTATATATCATTGCTCCTCCCATCCTTTTGCTCTTACACTCTTACCACCCCCTCTTCCGCAAATTTCCCTGAGCTTCAGGATGGGGAGAGATTAAGCTGGCCTAGTTCTAGGTGGTTGATATAGAGTCTCTGAAGTTCTGGATTGTGGTTTGTTGATTTTCTTTTGCAGTTTTGCTGCTCCTGCAATGCCCTTCACTCCATCCTGCTGGGCACTGTATGTCACCTCCTGGCCAGAGACAAAAAGCTGTTAAACTGGAGTCTTGTGATAAAAGCACATTCAAAGGTAGATGTAATAAAAGTGGGGAACCACAGTGAGGGAAGGGTCTATCACCCATTTGCAAAATGGTTACTTTTTATCTGCCAGACTATATGCCCTCCTCTTCTGGTGAGATCACACCCCCTCAGTAGTAAATGATCAGGAACAAAAGTCTGTGAACTTAATCAGATGTCTCATTACTTATTTGGGTCCTTGATGGAGGCCTATTTTCCCTGCTGTAACATGGTCCCTTCTCTCCTTGTTTATGGTGTGGCCCTCCTACCCCATCCCTCCTGTTCATAATCCTTGCAATTACTGTCTCTAGGTGGGCTGGGTGGGTTTGGTACTAGGAGCCATCTATTAGGGAGTACATACGGCGCTTAATTTTCTGGGTTTGGGATACTTCACTTAATATAATTGTTTCTAATGACATCCATTTCCCGGCAAATTCCAGTAATTCATCATTTTTGATGGCTGAGTAGTACTCCATTGTACCACAGTTTCCTTATCCACTCTTCAACTGTTGGACATTTGGGCTGATTCCATGCTATTATAAACAGTGCTGCTATGAACATGGTTGTGCTTGTGCTATCAAGGTGAACCTCTGCTGTATGGGGGGTTATTCCCAAAGGTGGAATAGCAGGGTCATATGGCATTTCAATCTTTAATTTCTTTAAGAATCTCCAGACGGCTCGCCAGAGTGGCTGTGTGAGCCTGCATTCCCACCAGCAATGTAGCAGAGTTCCCCTCTCTCCACATCCTCTCCAACATTTGTTGTTGTTTGTATTGTGGATTTTTGCCATCCTGACAAGGGTGAGATGATATCTCAGGGAAGTTTTGATTTGCATTTCCCTGATCGCTAAAGAAGTGGAGCATTTTTTAAGATATTTGTTAGACATTTTAATTTCATTCCTGGTAAAGTTTCTTTTAAGTTCCAGGGCCCATTTTTTAATTGGGCCATTGGTTTCCTTGGTGTTTAGTTTTCTATGTTCTTTGTGCACTCTGGACAGCAGAGTTCTATCAGATGTGTGGTTAGTGAAGATTTTCTCCCATTCTGTGGGTTGCCTTTGAGCTCCTGTTACAATCTCTTTATCTGAACAGAAGTTCTTTAATTTCACAAGATCCCAAATGTTGAGAGTTGGTAGGAGTGACTGTGCCATTGAATGTCTGTTTAGTAAATGTTGGCCTAGTCCAATCAGCTCGAGGGAGTTCCCTATCCTTTCAACTATGGTTTTTATAGTCTCTGGCCTGATATCAAGGTCCTTGATCCATTTGGAATTACGTTTTGTACATGATGACAAGTACGGGTCCAGCTTTAATCTTCTGCATGTGGAGATCCAGTTTTGCCAGCACCATTTGTTGAAGATGCTGTTCTTTTTCCATTGGATTCTTTGGGCCCCTTTGTCAAAGACCAAATGGCTGTAACTTTGTGGGCTTATATCTGGGTCTTCAATCCTTATCGATTGATCTGTGTGTCTATTTTGGAGCCAGTACCAGGCTGTCTTTATAACTATGGATTGATTATTTCTTGAGGCCAGTAATTGCACAGTCATAACAAGGGAGAATAGTGCCACATTCTTTGGAAACCAGATGCCCAATGCAACAGAAACACAGTATATCACTGCTCTTTGAAAGTTTCCTGGTAAAATTTTCTAATCTTTATATATACAATTGAATCATTGACTGAAACAAAGTTTAATCATCAGGAAGCTAACTGATTTCATGATTTTATCCTAAGTTATCATCAAGAATTAAGCAGTTTGTATAGAGAAATGGCTAAGGAGAAAAAGCCTTTGCCTTGTAATCCAAAGGACCTGAGTTCAGATCCCAGATCCAGTGTAAGAATGTCAGGCAGAAATGGCAGTAGCTTTTCCTTCCAACCTGGCATGTGAACCTGAGAACTCGAGTTCTTAAACAATAAGGAGAGTAATTCTAATGTTACAATTCGGCCTCCACAGTATATATACTCAAGTGACTCCTTCTGGACACTAATGTGTGCGCATGCACACACACACACACACACACACACACAGTGAATAAATAAATAAACAAATAAACAAACAAATAAATAAATAATAAATAAATGAATAAATAAAAAGTTTTAAAAATTAAAAAAAAATTGGCAAGTCAGTGTGACCCATAAGACAAGTGAGTATTTGTGGTGATTCTCCCTTGCACTATTACTGTGTCACATGGAGATCATGCTTACTGTGGCATTCTCAAAGCTTGGGCTAGAAACAAAAGTTTAATTCTACATTCAACATTAAGTGATTTTCCCCCTTGTTATGCTATGAAAATAAACAGAAACACTGTTGGCAATTTCTTACAATATTTCAGTAAGTTACTAGTCTTGGAAAACTTTTACTGAAATCTACTGTCATTTTATTTGTACATGCATAAACACACCTAAAGTTTAATTGTTATTCAAATCTATCTAGTAGATAGTATAAATGTATTATTAAAGCTTGGTGTGTTTATTCTTTTAATTTTTATATTTTTTCTGTGTCATTCATATATTTTGAATATAGACATTTATATGTATTTAATGTGCAATGCAAAATATTACTGAATTCAATATAATTTTAAAACTTTTAATAAGATGTAAATGCAAAAATCTAAAAATATACTTTTAAATGAAGATGAGGATGGAAATTCATGTTTTCTTTTAAATTTTTCATGGGAAAAATATTATCATTCTACAGTTTTAAACCTAGAAAAAAGCAAACAAATGAGAGTAAATAGCTTTACTGTTATTGAAGGCCTTAAACAACATGTTCCATCTGGTTTTTAGAGTTCACGTTTTTCTCCCAAAGACCTAAGTGAAAAAATGAGCTACTAATGGAATCCACATAAAAGAGAAGGAGATGAAGTTTTGACAATTTAGGAACTTATTTATATATTTATGTGCAAAAGAGTATTCGGATATGAAACTTTTTTCGCTGTTAGATTTTTTTTGTTGGAACACTTGGGAAAAGTTGGGAATCTGTACCTTGAAAATGAAGTACATAAATAAAAAGCAACTTTAAGTGGAAATCTTTACATTGAGAATGAATTAAATAAATAAAAAGCAATTTTAAACATTTTTATCCATTATGTACCCATGTAGCTAAAATTATTAATTTAGCTATAATATGTACTATGTAGCTAAAATTATTATAGGTTTGTGAAAATTTAGAATTTAATGGCTAATAAAATAAATATATATGCATAGCAATACTGGGGAACTCACAACAGAGCCAAAGATGGAATATGTATTAAGTACATTTTTGATTTTTCAATAAAAGTAATTTCATAATTGGAATAAAGAAAACCAGGTAAAGGAAATATAAGGAAGTTATCGAAGAACATGAAAGTTAGTACAAAATAGTATATCAAAAATATACATAATAAATACATACATTCACCTTTTCAGCTTGAGTGAAATATTATTAACTCCAGTGCAGGCTAGCAAACTAAATCATACAGATAGTAATGGTTCAGTTTTTCTAGTCAAAGGCACTATTTCATTCTTCATAACTGAAAAACTCTCCATTGAGTACAAAAAACTTGAGGGTGTGTTAATTCAATCAGTAATTTCTTATTCATCAAGAAAAAGGAGGGGCTGGAGAGGTGGCTCAGGGGTTAAGCCTCTGCCTTGCAGGCGGAAGGTCCTGAGTTCGGATCCTAGACCCCACGTATAGATGCCAGGCGGAAGCAGGGACAGCCTGCGTTTCTAGCCCTGGTAGGGCGGAGCCTGTGAATCCCTGGACAGAGTAAACAAGAAGGAGGTGGAGGCGTCCATGGTGGTTCCCCAATTTGCCCGTGGTTCTACACACACACATACACACATACACACATACAATCGCACCGCACACATACACAATTGAATAAATAATAAAAAAAAATTTTAAAAAAAAAAAAGAAAAAGGAATGATTCTGGAAGGAAAATTTACTGTGTATCCTGTCTGACAGCTCATTGCATGAATAATGGCACTGGAATATATTGTGTTACAACTACATCTCTTGAAAAACACCTTTGCAAAAGAATAGAGGGAACAAAGAAGAAACCAGAATCTTTACATTCTTCATCAGAGAAAGACCTGAGTAAACACAGAGAATGATTTTTCCACTTTTGAGTATACTTGACATGTAGAAATCACAAATAATTTTCCACAAGAATATAAATGGTGCTGATCTTAGAAGTGTAGTGATGTTTTGTTGCTGTTTGATCAAAAAGTTTGTTACAAGTTTGTTTGCCCTGTATCTCAGCAGGATTAGAGAATAAAAATGCTAACTTTCAACACTTTTAGAGTCCTGGTTAACTCCAAAATTTTAACTTCCATGAAAGAGACTAACAGAAGGAAACACGTTAATTTAAGTAAGACAATTTTATATGTGACAGGAAATGGAGAATGAACAGAAAATTATAAATTATGGAATGTGACCAAGAAAAATATTTGGACTGGGACAGTGTTTTAGAAAGAAGTAATGAGGAAAATAAAGGTTAATTTAGCAAGATTTCTTCTGCAAATTTTCCTTACTTCCGTCCTTTATATTTTATAACAAATTCCAATTGTAAATATGGGAATTTCAAGTTTTCTTATAAAACACAATGAAATTCATAAGGATCTTCTTGAATCTGTTCTTTTATTCAGTTTCTTTAGTTTAAAAACCATCTTAATTGTTACATCTAAAAAATGTTACCTTCATTTATATCCTCTTCATCCTCTCTCCTGATCCTCTAAGTAAACAATTTTCATTGACAATATTTTTTGGTTTATTTTCCAAAATATTTTGCTTATTGACCATTCTGTCTTACACAATTGTAAAAAAATGTAAGTATATGTCCTATGTGTTGAATATAACAAAATATCTCAGATTCTCAAAAATTATTCCAAAATGGCTTTTTTAAACTTTTGCTGCTAATCAAAGCTCTTTATATAAAAAACTAACCAGCTTTGATGTTTTTAGATTTGGTGATGTTTCAATATCTGCTACTAAAAATGATACAGGATATGCTATAATTTGCAGAAATAATTCAACATTTAATCTATAAGGGTAACATTTATCAACACTTTACGTATATAACAATTCCCATTTTCTATAACATGAGCAGTAGTTTCTCAGAGTTTGTCAGCTTAATGTGCATAAATTGAACGTTGCTATGCAGTTTTATGTGAGCTAGTTTGCTGTTTCAGGAAAGTTTAAAAACGTTTTGGGGGCTGGAGATGTGGCTCAGGAGTTAAGCTTTTGCCTTGTAGGCAGAAGGTCCTGAGTTCAGATCCTAGACCCCATGTATAGATGCTGGGCGGGCAGAAGCAGGGGCAGTAGCAGGGGCAGTCTGCATTTCTGGTCCTGGTAACGTGGAGCCTATGAATCCTGGGGCAGAGTAAACAAGGAGGAGGTGGAGGCAGTTCATGTTGGTTCCCGAATTTGTCCCTGGTTCTACACACATACACACATACACACACACACGTACACATGCATGCATGCACAATTGAATAAATAATAAATAATAAAAAATAAATTAAGAAAGTTTTATGTACAGTTAATCTTTTTTAAGATATGGTATCTTTGTCCATTCTTTTATCAATTTGTTTTATTTTTCATGGAATTTTACATTGTGGAATTTTTAAAGATTTCGATCTTAAATTCTGGAAAATTTTTATGCCAGTATTTTCTTTGTGTTTTTCTATAGCTGAAATTCTCTTGATTTAGATTGTGAAATTTATGAATCAATCATGTCTGAATTTTAAATAGCAGGCCATTCAACAAACATGTGAAATGCATGCATATTCCACTCTTATTTGCCTGCTTGGATGCATGAGTAACAATAGCATTATTGTTATATCATTATCATATTGATACTAGCTGTTAATTTTCACTCAAGGTTTGATCTATTAAGTTTGAGAGTAAGACAGTGTTTCACATTGTTAACTGAAAATGTTTTGTGATTAAAACTAATGGAAGTGAAAATAGAGTTGGTCAGAGGAAGGACCTGGTCTGTGATGCATCTCCACAGTGTTTCACCCAGCAGATCTCAAAGGAACACAGAGAATGGGATAGCTGTTTATGATTGTCCATATCTTAAAGGGATAGGGCATCTTACCCTTGTATACCATCTGTCACAAAAAAAGAGATTTTCCTTGGTGTTTACTCAAAGCAATTTTCAGAGAGACCAACAGTTGAGAGTCTGGCTGTTATGCTACTGAAAGAAGCCCAGGGAATGATTTCTTAGTGTCTAGGAAAGGATGCCTTGCTTTGCTTTTCTTTGTGAATTCTGTAGCTGAGGTGGTAGCTAACATTTTTAGAGTATGCCCCTCAAAAGTTTTTATCTAATTGATTGTAGTCAATGCTAAATTTTAGGGTACAATGATCAAAACGTGTCACTGCTATAACTATGTTTTTTTTTTTAATTGAAAGGAAATATGCCACTTGATTGCATTTATTTGTACCTTTTCCTTTTCAGGTGCAAAATTTTTGGTGCTTGTAGTTGTTTTATTTAAACTCCCTGATGTATTTTACAAATCTTTTATTATCATCTACTCATAACACATTGTTCTCAGTGTATTTTTGTATGAGGTACAGAAATCTGTTTTGCTTGGTAGCTATTCTGAATTGTTGTTTTCATCTTTTGAAAGAGGAATTAGATAATTTATATTCATCAATAGAATTGATTTCATTCTTTAAAGCTCTAATGCCATTTTATGTAAAACTACAGTATGCATTTATCATGCATTTTATTTCATGATACATATTCTTTAAAACTTCGTAAAATTCGCCAGGTATTTTGGCCAGATAAATGTTTTCTATTGTGTTATACCATCAACTCTAACATCAAGAGTGCTTATTAAGACATGACCTTGCTTTTTGTCACATGCTCTTACATTGGTTTGCTTGTGATTTTTCTGTTCCTAGGTTTTCAACACTTATTTTTGCTCATATTTTACATTATTATATATATTCATTATATTTTATATAATCATTATTTATGTATGATTATTAGTTACATAACAGTTTGTGAAAACATAGCATAAAAGTTTGTAAGAAAGAGGTGCTGAAGATTACAAGATAAACAACATAAAGTGACAGTAGATTTTTCTAATAAAGGAAACAGATCCTATACAAAGATAGTCCCAAAACTTAAGGAAAACTACCTTCAAAATAGTATAAAATATAATTGAAGATATTTCCATGCATACAAAGTGGGGGAAATTTTGTAGCTGTTCTATCTTTATTATATTCCTTTATTTTCTCTTGGATGTGAATGAGCTAGCTCTACATTTTTCATTCTGCCTTTCTTGTTCGTTTGGTAAAGTATAATTTTATTAGAGGCTGTAGCATTAGTGTCCACTCTTCTCCATTTGCATTTAATCTTAAATGTTTTGGGTAATATTTTGCAATTTGTTTTTGGACTATAATCTTTTTCTTTAGTAGGAAGATCAGAAAACAGTAAATGTATTCTCTAATGGTTTCATTTTCAATTTAATTTCTTATAAATTTCAGGTTTTTAAACATACCACCTTTTCAGTTAATTTGTATGTTTGTATCAACTCTTATGTTCCTATTCTTAGTTTCTGTATGACTATTTTAGGTCTAATGTGCTCTTTTAACTCCTATTACTTTCACTCATGAAGTCTTTTTATTTACCTTTTCTGGTTGCTTAGAAAGTTCAATTTTCACGAAATTTTAATTTGAAACAGCATGTTTACCACATCAAGCCTCTGCTTTGCAAGAAGATAGACTGGAGTTTGGATCCCAAGTGCCACATAAAAAGGCCAGGAAGAAATGATGGAGGTCTGCATTTCTAACTGTGGAAATCAGAGCCTGGGAATCTACACAGCAAAGCACAGAGAATGTATCACAATCTAGGGTGATTTTCCAAAGTCATCCTTGGATCTCCACAGGTATGCACAGCACCTTCTGATACACACACACACACACACACACACACACACACATACACACACACACACACAATAATAAATAAATAAAAATATAAAGTATTTCTTAAGATATCTTAAAAAGAAGTTTTAAAATCATTCTGAACTCTTTTTGATTTTAATTTTTATAAGCATATTGAATACATATCTCTGGTTCCCTCCATCCTCTATCACTCCCATCCCTCAGTCAATCCTGACTTCCTCCCTGTCTGCTACTTTGGATCCCAGGGTTGCCTTTAGCTTGTCTACTCTTGTTGGAGGTTTAGGCCTCTGTGACTTATCAATTGCCTCTGTTAAGTAACACAAAATTGATTATGACATATAGAGCAACATATTAAAAACATTTCTGAGAAGAAATGTATGTCATTATGCATGTATATGAGAAAGAAGATAAAGAAAAATTAAAAAGTAAGGATTTCATTTAAAGAATTGTAGAGAGAATTGAGATTTATACTAAGAGTAAGTAAAAGAAAAGGAAATGAAAAGAAGACACCAAAGAAATTGAAAACAAAAACAGAAAAATTATGGGAAAATATAAACCCGGATCTTTAAAAAAGTTGTGAATGAAGTTAAATCAAAGAAAACACAGAAGATTAAAATCAAACAGAGAGATGACTCAGAGACAAATCATCTGTACTAATTAATTATAATATTGGAGCACTGCAACAAATATAGGATAAAATAAATTTATGAAAGTTGTAAGTAGTAAGATTTTAATATCACTTTATGAAAAGAGACACTAAGCTTAGGATTTTATAGCTATAAAATTTTTGTCAACTGTTGGCATTTTGGTTGATTCCATGAGTTTGCTATTGTAAATAGTGCTGCTATGAACATGGTTGTTCTTGTGTCACTGTAGTAAATTTTTGCTTTATGGGGATAAGTAAAGAAATTTGCCAGGAAATGGATGGAATTAGAAAAAAATTATATTGAGTGAAACTTAGACACCGTATGTACTCCCTAATAGGTGGATCCTAGCACCAAACTCACTTAATGACATATTCAGACATGTAATCACAGTGATTGTAAATGAATGGGAAAGAGAAGGATCCCCCCCCCCCAGAAAAAGGAGAAAATAGGTCAACGTCAAGTATTGCATTTAAGTAGCAAGACATCTGGTGAGGCTCACTTTAGCTTCCCTTCCTGGTCACTTGCTATTGAAAAGGTTTGATCTCACCAATCATAAAAAAGACTGCTCTAGGGGACAGGAGAGAGAAAGGAGAGGCAATGGGGAAAGGGGAGGGAAGCCGTGAAAGGAAGGGGAAAAGGGGGACAGATTGCAAGCGGGGGACTGGGGAGGGTGGAGAGAGGGAGAGGACCAGGGTACCTATTGAGAGAAAAAGAAAAAAAAAAAAAAAAAGAAAAAGAAAAAAAGAAGACAAAAGAAAAGAAAAAAAATTCTCTTGTATCAAAGTTTTTTTTCTAACTTTGGAAACATCTTGAAGAACTATAATCAGCAGAAAGCAAAAAAAAAAAAAAAAAAGTAAGTATACTCACAATTAATAGGCCAATAGGAAAGATATAGAGAATTACACACATTAACTAATAACCAGTCACAGGACAAAATGTAAGCACTTTAATTTCCATAAGATATAGTTTTAATTGTGTGTGTGTGTGTGTGTGTGTGTGTGTGTGTGTGTGTGAGAGAGTCTGTACCATGGAGGAATTGAATGTTTGCACCTGTGGAGACTCAAAAGTGATTTCAGAATCATCTACATCCTTATTTCTTTACTCTGAGGATTCTCAGCCTTTGCCCTGCAGGGCCAAAATTACAGGCTTCTGCAGGTTTACCAAGGATATTTGCAGAGCATGTAGGTATTCAAACAGATTCTTTTCCAAAACCTTAACCCCTAAGACATCTCCCCAGTCCACAGATTTAATTTTTACAAACAAGAACAATTTCCCAAATTACCAGTACTTTATAACCTTTAGAGTTTCAAAACAGCAAGAAATCAGGCACAGACAGAGACCACTTGGATGGTGTAAACAGATAAAATAATTATTTCTTTTTTTTTAAATTTTGTTTATTCAATTGCGTGTGTGTGTGTGTGTGTGTGTGTGTGTGTGTGTGTGTGTGTGTGTAGAACCACGGGCGAAATCGGGAACCACCATGGACGCCTCCACCTCCTTGTTTAGTCTGCCCGGGGATTCACAGGCTCCGCCCTAACAGGACCAGAAACGCAGGCCGCCCCCACTTCCCCCCGGCGTCTATACGTGGGATCTGGGATCCGAACTCAGGACCTTCCACCTGCAAGGCAGAGGCTTAACCCCTGAGCCACCTCTCCAGCCCAAAAATAATTATTTCTATCAGACTACTTTTCTGTTTCTTCTACCATTTACTAAGAATTATGTGCTATATCCAAATTACTTTATTTTTTGGAAGAATACATGCACTTCCCATATTCATTATTGCCATTTATGTGAGTTTTCTCTCATTTGAGCAATTCCAAAGGAGAGGTAAAGAACATACTTCAATTTTTACAAACCTGAAACATTTAATCTATGGATATTCAAAGGGTTGGCACAAATAATTTCATTGTAATGAAAAGGGAAAAACGCTGTTGTCAAAACTGAAATCTAATGTCATTTATGTGAGGAAATCCTATAGAAAACATTTTTCTGAATTTAATTATGTGCCTTCTCTCAGGTGCAAACTTTACATTTTGAGGATTGGTTTCCCTGGGAAAGTGGGTGATGGAATGACAATTAAATTTGAACTTTCTTTGACAATATTAACATTTTTCAGTTTGTGCTGTTATTCTGTTAATTTATATACTCACCTATGCAGATATTAAAATTATTAAAAAGTTTATAATTTATTTAAGAAGGCCAGCAATGTCTTAAACATAATAAAGGATATATTAAAATGAAAGAAGGAAAACTCCTTCCAAACTCTCCTACATTGCTGGTGGGAATGCAGGCTCATACAGCCACTCTGGCAAGCTGTCTGGAGATTCTTAAAGAAATTAAAGATTGAAATGCCATATGACCCTGCGATTCCACTTTTGGGAATAACCCCCCATATAGCAGAGGTTCACCTCGATAGCACAAGCACGACCATGCACATAGCAGCACTGTTCACAA
The DNA here is from genome assembly GCA_023101885.1 of Typhlomys cinereus. Lineage (NCBI taxonomy): Eukaryota > Metazoa > Chordata > Mammalia > Rodentia > Platacanthomyidae > Typhlomys > Typhlomys cinereus. The sequence continues at coordinate 989,343 of JALPQD010000537.1, read as the reverse complement.
TAGCAAAGTCATGGAATCAGCCCAAATGTCCAACAGTTGATGAGTGGATAAGGAAACAGTGGTACATCTATACAATGGAGTACTACTCAGCCATCAAAAATGATGAATTACTGGAATTTGCCGGGAAATGGATGTTATTAGAAACATCCATTATATTAATATAATATTATATTAAGTGAAGTATTCCAGACCCAGAAAATTAAGCAATGTATGTACTCCCTAATAGGTGGCTCCTAGTAGCAAACCCACCTAGAGACACTCAAGGATAAATCTCTGTAATACCTACAGTAATTGCAAGGAATATGAACAGGAGGGATGTGGTAGGAGGGCCACACCAGAAACAAGGAGAGAGGGGACCATGTTACAGCAGAGAAAATAGGCCACCATCAAGGACTGCAAATGAGTAATGAGACATCTGGTTAAGTTCACAGACTTTTGTTTCTGATCATTTACAACTGATGGGGTATGATCTCAACAGAAGGGGAGGGCATATGGTCTGGCAGATAAAAGGTAACCATTTTGCAAATGGGTGATTGACCCTTCCCTCACTGTGGTTTCCTACTTTTATTACATCTGCCTTTGAATATATTCTGATAACAAAACTCTACTTTAACAGCTTTTTATCTCTGGTCAGGGGGTGACATCCAATACCCATTAGGATGGAGTGAAGGGCATTGCAGGAGCAACAAAACTGCAAAAGAAAATCAACAAACAATAATCCAGAATTTCAGAAACTCTATGTCAACCACTTGGAACTAGGCCAGCCTAATCTCTCCCCGTCCAGAAGCTCAGGGAAGTTTGCAGAAGAGGGGGTGGTAAGATTGTAAGAGCACAAGGACAGGAAGAGTAATGATATGCAAGATACTCCACAAAAGTTAGGACCGAAGCAATCATAATTGGACTTTGCATGCCCTGCGCAATGTCCAACACACTGCTGACCCCTCAAATTCTAGCATTTGCTAAAGGCACTAAGATCCTTGGAAGCAAGGGATTGACAGCCACAGGAGTGTTCCTAAGCTTCTAAGCTTAAAGGGAACACAGGAAAGAGTTCTGGGAAATGCCACTGGGTCCTTGCACCTCATGGGAAAGGAGGATCCAGAGGAGAGTCTGGCATGCACATTAAAGGATGCTTCAGGGATAGGAGGGGAATGGGGAGGGAGGGGAGAGAGGAGGGGGGCACAGGGCAGTGGGAGGTTGGAGGGAGAGAGGGGACCAGTGTACCTGTTAAAGTTGTATGAGTAGAAACAAACAAACAAACAAAAAAACAAAAAAACTCCTTCCAACTGTTATCATGAAAAAAAAAAAAAACTATCCTGAATAAAAATTAAAGTCTCAGACACTACCAGGGACAAAATTAAAATCTCTAACAAATATTTTTAAAAAATGCTCCACATCCTTAACCATCAGGGAAATGCAAATCAAAACCTCCCTGAGATATCATCTCACCCCAGTCAGGATGGCAAAAATCCACAATACAAACAACACCAAATGCTGGAGAGGATGTGTCGAGAAGGGAATTCTCTTACATTGCTGGTGGTAATGCAGGCTTATACAACCACTCTGACTAGCCGTCTGATGATTTTTAAAAAAGTTAAAGATTGAAATGTCATATGACCCTGCCATGCTACTTTTGGAAATAATCCCCCATACAGCAAAAATTTACCTCAATAACACAAGCACGACCATGTTCATAGCAGCACTGTTTACAATAGCAAAGTCATGGAATCAACACAAATGTCTAATAGTTGATAATGGATAAAGAAAATATGGTACATTTATACAATGGAATACTACTCAGACATAAAAATGATGAGTTAATGAAATTTGCTGGGAAATGGATTGAATTAGAAAAAATCATATTGAGTGAAGTATCCCAGAAACAGAAAATTAAGCACTGTATGTACTCCTTAATAGGTGGATTCTAGTACCAAACCACTTAATGACACACTCAAAGATAAATCTCTGTAAATACCTAGAGTAATTGCAAAGATTATAAAAAGGAGGGAAGGAGAAGGAGGGCCCTGCCAGCAACAAGGAGAGAGGGGATCATGCTACAGCAGAGAAAATAGGCCACCATCAAGGACTGCAAGTAAGTAATGAGACATCTGGTTAAGCTCACAGACTTTCGTTCCTGGTCACTTGCAATTGATGGGTATGATCTCACCTGAAAGGGAGGGCACACAGTCTGGCCGATAGAAGGTAACCATTTTGCAAATGGGAGACTGATCCCCCTCATCGCAGTCTCCTACTCTTATTCCATCTATCTTTGATTCTACTCTTATGATAAGACTCTATTTTAACAGCCTTTTATCTCTGGCCAGGGGGTGACATCTAATACCCATCAAGATGGATCTAAGGGCAGTAAAGGAGCAGCTAAACTGAAAAAAAAAATCAACAAACCATAATTCAGAACATCAGAGACTCTATATTAACCACCCGGAACCAGGCCAGCCTACTCTCTCCCTATCCTAAAGCTCAGGGAATTTTGTAGAAGAGGATGCAGTAAGATTGTAAGAGCCTAATGATGGGGAGGAGCAATGATATGCATGACACTCCACACAAGTTAGGGCTGAAGTAATCACAATAGGACATTGCATGACCTACACAATGACCAAAATATCATTGATCCCTCAACGTCCAGCATGGATCACAGGCACTATGATCCTTAAAGGTGAGAATATTAACAGCCACAATAGTGTTCCTATACTAAAGGGGAACACAAAAAAGAACTCTAGTTAATGCTACTGAGTCCTTATACCTCATCAGAGAGGAGGACCCAGAGTGCAGTTTGACATGCACACTAAAAGATGCTCCAGGGATGCAGGGGAGGGGGGGGACAATGAGAGAAAGGGAGGGAGGGGGAAAAAGGAAAGGGAAAAAGGGGGAGGGAGCAAGGGCATCCAGGGAGGGATGGAGGGAGGGAGGGGAATAGGGTACCTATCAAGTTTGTATGAGTGGAAAAATAAATTAATTAACTGAAAAAATCTCCTCTAAATGAAATATTCACAATTGAATAAAAATTGCTTAAACAAATACTACTTTTCCAAATTCCACAATATTGTTTGCTCTCAAGAAAAACTCATGCTTTTTCTTGTGTTGGTTTGCCTAAAGTAATGCTTTGATGTGAAACAAAAGCATAGCAAGTGTTTCCAAACTAGTGGGTAAATTCATTTTTAACATAATTTCATAAAGGAATTAGGTAATGAGCTCATGTACTGTTAGAGAAAAGTAAAATGCCCCATTATCCACTTATAACATGAGAACATGGCAGCCAGCCAAGTTGGTATCAGGGCCAATTTTCCCTCCATAGGATGGCAAATAGACATTTTTCTATGACTTTGATTTTTAATAGAGCATGTAATGTGTGAGCATTTTTCCTAGGAAGATGACACATAGCTGTCTGTCCCAGACATGCACTCAGTCATACCAAGGTAACAATCATGCAAGGTCTAACTTGACTTACAAACATGTTTATTTGGATTACTAACACAGTAGGGATAAAGGTTACTAACAGGAGGAGTAAAGACACAAAGGTAGTTATGTCACCAGAAAGTCCATCCCCACCTATTTCGGACTCAATGAAGTCATAGCACTGGAGCATTCCTTATGTGACTTACTCCTAGGAGAGACCTCTCCAATTTCTGGAATACCCAGTGTCTCTTCCAAATTGCAGGGCTGCTCAGAAATCTTTTCCAGGTTAGTATACTTCTCAGAATATCATTTAGACTTATGAACTGCTTGGCATCTCTTCCAGACTGGCTGACTTACTTACGAGTCTATTCTGGATTTCTTGACTGCTTTGAGACTCTTCCAGACTTGTGGTTTACAAGCTTCTTTCAAACTTCTATGGTGATGGGTGAGTCTCCTTCTCCAGCAGTTCTTACTGCTTTTCCTTAACCTGGAAGCAGTTTTCCTACTCCCTTCTCTCTACAACAAATAGACTGTGGACAAAAATCTTTGACAGCATTATGCAATGTCCAGAGGAAAAAGACCATACAACAATATGATGCTGTTGCCTCACATCCTTCATGTAAAGCCACAAGTTCTTTAATTTCTTAGCACTAATAGAGTATCAGCTCTTCTGCACCATAACATCTCCACAGTGTTTTTTGCAATTATGCCATGTCCTGTCTATTTCAGAGCCTCTTCTGAGATGATGACAGGAAGCAGGAATGTTTGCTCTGCTGCAATGTACCAGTTACTCTTATCTGTTGCAGTGGTAGAACACCTGAAGTCAAACAATTTAAAAGAAAGGGAGATTTATTCAGGTTAGGGTTCCAGAGGGAAGAAGCAGTCTGTCATGGCTGGCTGGCAGGAGCTGGAGACAGGCTAGATCATGTCCTTCTTGGAAACTGAGCTGTCAGATTGCCAACTTCAAGAGCAGTTCTCTGGAAGTAGGAAGTAAGGTGGAACTAATCTACCTCAAGGTCCACCCCATGTGACTGCCTTCCTTTAGCAAGGTTCTACCTCTTAAAGGTGCCATGACTTTCCCAAATACATGAAGCTATGGGAGTCACATTTCAAGTCATTACATGCAACTTACTTCATGACCTAGAAAAAGTTTCAGCTTTTCTTTACTGACAAAATTTGTCAAATTTGCCCTGACCAGAAATAAGCATAAGAGTGCAGGTGGTAAGAAGGTAGAAATTGGAATAATGGAAGGATAGTTTTAAGTGGGGAAGGAAATAGTAGAGTAGAAAAATTGAAGGGACAGTAAAGTACAAATGAGAACTCAGAATGTATAACCAGACAGGAAATTTCTTCATTAAAATTGTTTAAAAATATATAATTAGCACAAAGTTTTGTCAATACAACATACAGAAAACACAGAGAGAGGAAAGAAAGAGAAAGCAAGAAAGTAGAAAGTACTCTGAAATGCTTCTATTAGAAACCATAGACAAAGAAATAAAATGCCCCATACCAAAAAAGTATTGTTGATCAGAGAGGTCTCAAAGGCTCCCAAAGCAATAGGCATTTGCCATTGATCATGGTTATATAATTGTTGAAGAACAATAGAAATTGTTCACAGAACACTGAAAAAATAAGCTGCAATAGATAAGAAAGCTTTATTCTTACCAGCTAGCCTTCATAGTGCCAGAAGTCCTCATGTATTCTGTCAGGGCCAATGTTTAGCTGTGAATGTTTCAAGCTACAATAAAACTCGCTTTGGCAAGAGGTAAACATTCGTGAAATAGGGGTATGTAAGGCTTGAAGAGGTGGTTCAGGGGTTAAGACTTTGTCTCACAGCAGAGGTTCCTGAGTTCAGATCCCAAGTCCCATGCAAAAATGCCAGCCACAAATGGTGGCAGGTTGTATTTCCAGCCCCTTTGGGTAGAGCCAGGGAAATCCCAGAGTGAAGCTAAAAGGAGTGAGAAACAATTCAGAATGATTCCCAAAGTCACTCTTGGACTTCCACAGAGACAAACAATGCCTTCATACACACACACACACACACACACACAAACTAAATGAATATATAAAGTTTAAGGTGCAAAGATATCCAACAATTTTCTGATTGTATCTAGGTCTGCTTTTCCGTAGGTAACACAATCCTAGTACTATACATGGATTGTAAGATCATAGTTCCTAGGTGGGAACAAAGTACTAAGTTTTCAATTTAACTTGATAGTAAAAAAAGAACAACAAAACATTGATAATAAATTGACATCTTAGCACTTGCAATTATGCCTGTAGATTTTAAAAGGTTCAACACTTGAAAAAGAAGTGTCTGTTTTCAATGAACTTGCTTAATTCAGAGAACCATAATTGGCCAAAGTGCTGAGATTAAATAATTGTGGACTACTCAGTGCTGCACAGGATATCAAAATCACTCTCATCCCAAGTTCAGAGAACCTGTAGAAGTAGGAGTAATAAAAACATAAGAGAAGGGGTACTTCTAGACAGTACCCTCTTCTAGTGAGATGGTTGCCACTCCTGAGAACTCATAGAAACTAGATCCATTTCCATAGTATGGGGGCCTCAGTCTAGGTGACCTCAATAATCTGGCAAGCTTAGACAAAGATGTTTTAATGGAGGAAGTCAGGACGGGGCAGTTCAGGATGTTTTAAAGAAGGAAGTCAGGAGCGCATAGCTCAGGACGTTTTAAAGAAATTTTGTTACATACAGCCTGCTTGCTGGCTTGACCTTTAAAATGATTGGTTGCCCATTTCCCCACCCTGGAATTCCCCTTGCCAGCTTTGCCTTTATAAGATGGCTTCGGACTTGTAATAAATTATTTCCTGCTAGACTAAACTTCTTGTTGCATCTAATTCCTCGGGAAGGAGGGCTGGGAGTGGGCAGAGAGCGCTTTCTGAGATCCCCATTGTGAAGAACCCACAGGACTGGCCTGCAGAACAGAGCTACGATTCCCGAGGAACCCCACATCTGGCGCTCAACGTGGGGCATGAAGAGCTCATAGAGTGCTGAAGAATTTATTCGGAATCAAGAGGTCTGTGGGGTGAGTGAGACCCCAAGAGATGGGTAGTGCAACTAATAAGCCTAAAGGCCCGGTGCTTAAAGTGCTGAAAAATATGCTTAAGAGAAGAGGGTTCACTGTTCTTTAGAAAAAGGGCAACCTCTCCTCACACAGTAAGGAGCCCCAAATACGTGTCTTAAAATCTATCCTAGAAACTAGAGCCTTCAAGGTTAAGACTGCTGGGATGGAGGAATTTTAGAATGAGGCTATGGTTTTAGGACCTTGGATCTCCCAGAGAATATGTAGGAACTGGACCTAAGGATAAGGGTGCTTTTCCTTGCTAGATGTTTTTCATAATTAAGCTAAGCTACCGAACTTAACTAATATGAGGTCTTGTTTTAAATAAGGTTTTCCTAAATGTTAATCTGCTTTTGATAAAGCTTTCAAGGGTAATTTTAAGACAGTTGCTGGTAAATTGTACAATTGCTGGTAAAATGTTGTTCATGTGCTTGTATGTTTATATGTTCTGTGTTTACATGTTGTATGCCTTGATTCAACAAAAAAATCTGGCCACTTCCATTTTTTTTCATTTCTGTTGCATGCTAATATTATAATTTTGGCATGCCATTTTTAAATGCATGTATGCATACTTAAAAATAAGAACAAATAATTTTGATCTGTTTTCAGACAGCTTTGATGTAATTAATCTCCTCCCTGGGCTGCTAAATTCTCACAACATGCCCTTAATGATTCAGACCCAAACTCTCCTCATGGAGAGAAAACATTCAATCTTCTTATAGCACCTTAGGGGACATCAAGCACTACCTGGGTTTTTATCTCAAGGTAAGGCTGAAGCACATAAAATGGCCCCTGCCTATATTTTATCCACCAATTTGTAAGAGACCCAAGGTCTGCATGAGCTCACTCACATTAATTGGAGGGGCTTCACGAGAAATTCCCTCAAATTCCTATCAAAGATCTAAAGAAAATTGTGCATACCTACAAGTCTTGCCAGCTATTCTCACAGATGACACCATTACAACAACCAGGGTAAATTCCCATGGACTGAGGCCCAATCCTCTATAGCAAACTGATGTCACACATTATTCTTCATTTGGTAAGCTTAAATACGTTTTTATACCTATTGACACATTTCCCCAGGCCTGTTGGGCTCTAGCCCACACAGGAGAAAGGTGTAAACATGCTCAATCTCATTTTTTATAATATTTTGTTACATTAGGACTACCACAAAAAATTAAAACTAATAATGGGTCATGCTTTATAATCAAAAGCCACAGGACTTCTTCACATTATGGGGGAATTCAACAAACTACAGGAATTCCTTACAACCCACAGGGCCAAGCTATTATAGAACACAATCATCAAAATATTAAGGCCCAATTACAAAACAAAAAGGGGGGATAAGCCCCCATCAACAATTAAATATGGCCTTGTTCATTATCAACATTCTCAATTTTTAAAAAAATCAAATAGAGTCCCACTTCCAAAAACATTGGGGACGACAAGAACAGAGACCTGAAATACAGGTAAGATGGAAAAACTCAATCACGGGACAATGAAGGGGCCCAGACCCATTATTAACAATGGATTGAGACTTCTGGTATGTCTACCCTATAGGAGACTCAAACTCCATATGGGTGCCTGCTAGAAATCTTAAATTCTATTGTCAGGGGGAAGATGACCCCAAGCAACCAGAGTCAGACACCGCTAAAGGCTAATAAGAACAAAAAGAAACAAATGTGGCTATGCAACAGGTTCAGCAGGCTCTTGACTAATACTCATAAAGGGGGAAGAAGGGAAAAAAGAGAAACACAGATATAACTAGATCCGTGGGTAGCATCACCCTTGAGATATATTTTATCATCTCCCCACAGCCATAGTGAACACGGGATGGACCATCACATTGATCCTCATCGGAGGGGCCATCATTGTAGGGATTACCTTGATCCTGTTCCGGACTACTTCTGACCTAATCCATCTGCTTGTAGGGGTCAGCTCAACCGTTGTAGACTCAAGAGACTAAAGTCATCTTGGTGATGTTCCTCACCTGGACATATTTACTGCTATGCTCATGGATTATCAGAGAAGGCTTAAAGGCTACGGACTTGTGATACTCTTGCTCCTGCTACGGATAGGACTTGTGCGGTTGAAATTGCTTTGAAGCTGTGTAATTAATCCTGGTATACTGCAACTGATGGGTTGGGACTTAGTCCCCCAGCCCATGGCCTGTATTGTTGGACTTGCTTTGGTATGGATTACATACACCATAAAAAGGATAATACAAAACAATCATACTACACAACAAAAGATGATTATGCTTGCACAGATCTTAGAGGAGACACCTGCTAGAGGCCCTCAGGACCCTTGGATACAATTGGTCTTCCAAGAGGTTGCTCAGGTTCCTCGATAGAGGGGACTAACCTAAGGGTGTAGCCACTTTAAAAGGGTGTAGCCACCTTCATGAGGTGCTCCCCTGGGGTTCACTTGAGGAACAACCCTGTGAGCCTACCTCATTAGAAAACAAAAAGGGGGGCCTGTGAGGGCCTCAGTCTAGGTGACCTCAATAATCTGGCAAATTTAGACTAAGATGTTTTGATGAAGGAAGTCAGGAGGGGGTGACTCAGGATGTTTTGAACAGCTCAGGATGTTTTGATGGAGGAAATCAGGAAGGCATATCTCAGGATATTTTGAACAGCTCAGGATGAAGGAAGTCAGGAAGGGGTAGCTCAGGATGTTTTGAAGAAATTTCACTACATACAGCCTGCATGCTGGCTTGGCCTTTGAAATGATTGGTTGCCCGTTTCCCTGCCCTGGAATTCTCCTTACTGTTTCTACCTTTATAAGATGGCTAAGGACTTGCAATAAATGAGTTCCTGCTTGACTAGACTCCCTGTCATGTCTGATTATCCTCTGGAAGGAGGGCTGGGAGTGAGCAGACAGCACACTCACCTCTCCCCAATCCCCCTTGTGGAGGACCCATGGGACCGGCCTGCAGGACAGAGCTGCGATCTCTGGGGACCCCCACACGTAGGACCTCCACATTAGTTGTGCTATAACGTTTCATTATAGATAAAGGTATTAACTCCCTTAAAAATATTTAAGGTTAATGGTGGAGAGGAGATAGAATATATATTCCCTCAATGATTTACCTGCTGATAAGTCAGTCACTTCCCAGTAAGACTCAGACGCTTGCTATTATAGGCTCTCAGAAGAAATGGGAGTCACACGTTTAATAAATGTGAATGTAGAAGAGAGACTGACTGGAAAAGAGAAAGTAGTAAGTGGGAATAGAGAGAAAACGGAATGAGTAGTAATAGGTTGAGGCATATAAATTCATTGTATTTATATATGAAATATGAAATAAAAAATTAAAAATATGATGTTACTACTGTTACTGTTGTGTTTTTTATCTAAAAGTGTCATCTATTCTTAAACATTCATGAAAATATTACAGGTACTTTCAAAGGACTACAAAATGTTTGGTCTTTCAGAGCCTTTAACAATGACATTGCTCTGAAATGCTCTGTACTTCTCCCAAGCTGAAAGTTGCCTAAGATGGTGAATGTGCATCTTTCCAAACAATATCTGTCATTAGAAGCCAAAGTTTTGAAATGATATCATAATAGATTAAAGCCTTCATTTAAAAATAGCAGTATGACAAGGACATGAAATATATTTCACAGCTTTTATTATTGTCTCTTGTCTGGCCCTTATTTTTATAATTTCTAAATTAAGTTTTTATAGTCTAGTTTGACTTGGCATATTGCTAGGAAGCCCTGGCTGGCATCACATTTCACGTCTCCTCTCCTTTACCTCCTGGGGTGCTTAAATTAGAGGCATTCACAACCATGTAAAGTATCTGACATCTTCAAAATATAGCATCCCAATTTTATTTACACAAATACTTGGTTATTTTCAACGAGCAGAATGGAAAGTAGGTTAGGAAATATCTATCATAACTTGGTATTTTTCTGCAGTGCTTAGGTTGTCATTATCTGATGAGATGAGAGCATTTAAATTGCTCTAAGACTTTAAAATACACATGTTTAGAAAGTGATTAGCTTTAAAAATCTTTTTAGGAGTTGAATAGACTTCAGTGCTAATTGCAATTTCTGCTTGGGAGGTGTTCATGAACAAGTCTGCAACATTTTGTCTCCACTGTAAATTTTTCTTTTCATGCACTGCATAAGGATAAAATGTGTTTGAAAACCTGAAGGCCAAAGCTAATTGTTCATTCAATGCTAACATTTTCTCAGTGACCGGGAGTCATGTAGGGGAATTGTACATAATGTTCTCAGAAATCTTCAGCAGTATTAATTCTCTAGAGTCAAAATACAAAATGATCTGAGAAAAGCTTAAACACTGGTTTTCCTTGCCTGACAGGTAATAGATGTTACTCAATTCAAAAAGACTTGGATTAAAAAAAACACTATGATTTGCAATTCTGTTAAGAGAACTTCATGATACTAATTGACTTGCTGAAACTGTGAAACTGTCTGGTTTACTATCAACATAACTAAATTAAAATTGATCACAAATTCTGAAATGTCAGGGCCATTGTCACTGTGCGTTATGAGTTATGTAGTTAGAATTTGAACTAATATTCCCTGAAGATGTTATTATATTAAACTTTCAATGTTTTATCTGAGTTGCTCCACCCAATGGTTCATTTGTGCTCATTCAGTTATCATTTTTCCTTCAAGTTCATGATTTTCTGGTGCTTCTGTAGTTCAAGAGGCTAAGTGCTACAATTTCTCTTCTTGGGTGTCAGATGTGAGCTTCATGTTGTACACTGAAGAATAAAATGTTCTTCCCTGTGGAAACAGAGCAAAACCCTTTGCAAGACATGCTATCTCTTTCACAGAGTTAAATACCTTATCAAAATAAGGTAATTTATGTCTGAAACTGGTCATTTTCAGAGATTAGTGTCACTTCTTATGTTATTTCACAAATGCGTTGACTTGAAAATGGCATCTGGAATCATCCTCTCTGTCTCTTCTACCTTATTGTTTTGAACCAGAGTTTCTCATATAAACAAAAGAATATATTTTGGCTAGCCAGCCTGCTCTGGGGATTTCTAAGCTCTGCCTTCCAGGGCTGTAATTGAGGTAGGCAATAACACTGGCCTGACAGGCATTCTTTTTAAAATTTATTTATTATCTTTTACTTAGTTATATAAGCTCAATGAGTAGGAACCTTCATACCCCCTTCCCCTTACCTCTTCTTTTCCTCCTGTTGTGCCCCCCCCCCCCCCCCCCCCGCCTTTCCTACTTCTACCTCTCTTGGTGTTTCCTGTCTGCTTCCTCCCACCCTCCAAGACATCTGTTTATATAGGTGTTGAATTTCCCTCTGAGCCATCTACACTAGTGAGGGTTCGGGATTCAGTGGCATACCTTGGGCCCCCTTCTTAGGCAGCCCACTAATATAGGAACTCTAGTATATCCATCTAACCTCTTTCCTCTAAGGATTCTACTGCCTGAAACCTTTCCTGATATCCATGTTAGTCTTTGAGGACTTGTAGACATGTCAACCACTGTGTGGGTCAGGCAAGATCAAAACACAATGTAGCAATATCCTTACAACCATAGCCCAGGCTTAAGTGTAATATCTTGACTATCTGTGGTCCTCCAGTCTTTGGGCCTATACAATCTTACTACTCCCTTTTCCACAAGGTTCCCTCAGCTTTAGGATGGAGAGAAATTTGGCTGGTCTGGCCCTAGGTGAACAAAGTAGGGTCTTATGGTTTGTTGCTGCTTTCAATTTTGCTGTACCTGCCCTGCCCTTGGCTGCATCTTGATTGGTTGTTGTGGTCATCTCCTAAGTAAAGATAAAAGACTGTTTAAACAAAATTTTTAATATAAGAAGAGGCTTAAAGGTAGATGGAACAACAGTAGTAGGACACAGTAGTGAGTGGGGTGAATTGCACGTTGTCGGTTGGTTACCATCTAACTACCAGCTCCTATCCCCTTCATGATTGGGAGAATAAAACCTGTCTAGTCCCAAGTGAACAGGAAGGGAAGTGAGAGTGAGATGCATCAGATACCTTCCTACTTTCAGGCAGTTCATTTGTGTTCATGTGTCTTTCTTTTAAGGTCTCCTTTCCATTACCCTCCTAGTTATAATCCTTTGCAGTTACAATAGGTGTTACAGAGATTTAACCTTTGAGTATTTAACAGGCATTTTTATGTCTGCGATCTTGTAATCAGAATCCACGCCCTTTTGCTTGTACATATTTTAACCACTGAGTTATTTCCCTAGCCACAGGAATTGACTTTTTAAATGATCCTTAGGTTTCCCACAGAATTTAAGATATATTTGAAATCAATACAATGGACATTAGCAATGAAGCTAAATAGCAGAACACTTTCTTAGTATGTTTAAAGATGTTTGTGAAATTGCTGGCACAGACATAAAAATCTCTAAAGTGAAAAGGGTACTATGAAAAAGAAATCATGGCAATTTTTGGTCAACTAAATTGTTGTGATGAAAGCTGAGTTTTTTTTTTTTAAACTTTATTTATTTATTCAATTATGCGTGTGTGTGTGTGTGTGTGTGTGTGTGTGTGTGTGTGTGTAGAACCACTGACGAATTCGGGAACCACCATGGACGCCTCCACCTCCTTGTTTACTCTGCCCAGGGATTCACAGGCTCCGCCCTACCAGGACCAGAAACGCAGGCCGCTCTTGCTTCCGCCCGGCGTCTATACGTGGGGTCTAGGATCCGAACTCAGGACCTTCCACCTGCAAGGCAGAGGCTTAACCCCTGAGCCACCTCTCCAGCCCCGAAAGCTGAGTTTTTTATGCATAGTTATTTACCTGTCATGACTATTTATACAGTTTCCAGATAAAGCAATGATTTGACCAATGAGAAAGTCTGGACAAAGAAAGGACTTTATCACAAGATACACACACACACACACACACACACACACATATAAAATCAACATTTTAAAACACATAAAGGAACAAAATATTAATGTGTACACTATGGTGGAAAGATAATTTGCAGTAACTTTAAGTTCCACTAATCCAAGATATAGGTTATATTTATAAATGGATGCCTTTCATGAGATTACCATTACATTTTCTGCAATTTCTGTTCCCTAATAACTCTGCTTTCTGAAAACATGTGTAGAGAAATTTTATGGTAAATATTCACACATCATTATTGAATAAATGTGCAGGAAACTACATATTTAAATGGCATGCATAATTGAGATAATGTGGACAAAGCAAATATATCATGCTGATAAATTATAAATAAGTCACAGTACTCTTGGTTATTTATTAAGGTTGTTCACACAGTTTCAAATATTTTCTGCTTCTTTTTCTAACTTTCACTAAATTTATTCTTTGACAATTTCACACATATATTTAACATATTCTGATTGTTCTCATACCCACTTCTTATCTTCCCTCAGCCCCATTAAATGCTCCTCCTCTCTAAAAGTTACTTTTCAGCATTCACGGTTTTTGATTTTGATTTGTGCCCTATTGAGTGTAATCAAAGATGTCTTTATTACCATGGTCTTGGAGCTATCTACTGGCTCTATGGGGGCTTTCTTTAAGATTTTGAATCTAAAGTCAAAGTCTAATATTTTGCTATCTTTCTTCACACATGTTGACTGATTGCTCTTTTTTATTTTTTTATTTTTTTAATTTTTTTTATTATTTATTCAACTGTGTGCATGTGCGTGTGTGTGTGTGTGTGTGTGTCTGTGTATGTATAGAACCACGGACGAATTCGGGAACCACCATGGACGCCTCCACCTCCTCCTGCCCCAGGATTCACAGGCTCCGCCCTACCAGGACCAGAAGCGCAGGCCGCCCCCACTTCCGCCTGGCGTCTATACGTGGGATCTGGGATCCGAACTCAGGACCTTCCGCCTGCAAGGCGGAGGCTTAACCCCTGAGCCACCTCTCCAGCCCTGATTGCTCTTTTTTTAAAAAAGAAATTTTTAAAATTTTTTTTCCTACATTTTTTTTCCTAATCATACAAGCTCAATAGATACCCCCATCTTCTCCCTTTCCACTTGCGTCCCACATCATCCCCCACTGCACTTTCCCCCCTCCCCCTTCCTTTAACCATCTCCCTCCCTTTTTTATAGTGAAAACTGTGATAGTTCCTTCCCCAGAATCACAGAATCCATGTGTATCCAATAGTTTAATTGGGAATGGTAAGGTCCATGAGTCTTTACTTGTGATCTGCTAATGATGGCTGACAGGCCCAGACTCCTGAAGCCTCAATGTTAAAAGAAACAGCTGTTGTAAAATATTGACTGCAAGGGCTGTAATGTATCCAGAGTTTTTCAAAGTTCTTCCTGCTCTTACGGTCTTTCTGCAATCTCTTACTCCATTTTCCCTGAGTCATAGTTTATGTGTTATAGATGCTATCTTTAGGACTGAAAACTAAACCATTACTTTTTCTCAGCCACTTGAATTCATTGAACATAGAACCTTCTCAGACTAAGACTGAGAGTGGCATTTGTCTATGAGTACAAACATAAATATTTAGAGGGCAGTTTGGAGCTCTGTCAATTTAGCCATATAGTTACAGTTAAGTTTTCCCCTAAATCCAGTTATTCAGAATAATTGGTGTTATACTATAGAGCACAAGTTCCAGTTTCCACGTTAGTCCAAATTAAATACAAAAATTTAAGATTTTGAATCTAAAGTCAAATATTTTGCTATCTCTCTTCACACATGTTGACTGATTGCTCTTTTTTAAAAAATTTTTTTAAATTTTTTCTCCTACATTTTTTTCCTAATCATACAAGCTCAATAGATAACCCCATCTTCTCTCTTTCCACTTGCCTCCCACATCATCCCCCACTGCACTCTCCCCCCTCCTCCTTCCTTTAACCATCTCCCTTCCTCTTTAATAGTGCCTCCTCCTTCCTCCCTCCCATGCCCTGAGACATCCAAATGACAAACCTCCCTCTGAGTCCTCTACCTAGTGAGGGTTCAGGACTCAGTGGCATAGCCTGGAGCCCCTTCTTGAGCTCTCCATTCGTATTGGAACTCTATTATAATTTTTATACCTCTGTTCTTTTATCTTCTCACTAACTCCAGTGTTCATTTCATTTTGTCATGGTTATTATTGGATTTATTGTTTTATGTAAATGTATTTCTGTTATTGTTTTGTTAATTCATTTTAAACGAATTCATATTAAATTAAATTTTGTTAAATTTTTGTTAAATTTTGTTAATCTCAAAATTTGAATTTATAATAGTAAATCTAATCTTACATTAATAAGGAGATTCTTACATTCATTAGAAAAGAGCATTCATTACAACAAAATTTTCTTCTTTTTAAATTTTATCCGAGGATGACATAGTAAATTACTAATTTGGAAGGCTATTTTTCCCCATGTGATTGAGTAAAAGAGGGGGTACTCAAGAGACAATTCAGTAAAATGTGGCACTTGTGCAAACCTGACAACCAGAATATAATCCTAGAGGCCCACAGAGTGAGAAGAGAAAAGCAATTTCTTAAAGTTTATCTTTTTGCCTCTGTTCATTCTGTCTCTCTCTAAATAAAAACTTAATTTTTTAAAAATTTTTCTTTCTTTTGAAGCTTCATGCATAAATATAGTGGATTTAAGAAATGTTCACACCTTAATCCCAATTTTATGCCCTCTCCTTTTGTCATTATAATCCTTGTTCTCTGTCAGTCTCCTTCCTATTTTCTAGTATTTTGCATATGCTGCCCGTTTAGTTTCCTCTGGATTGTCTTTGAGGGCATATGCTTGAGCACTTTCTGGACCATGGATACTGTATCAGTGGGTACTCTATTGAAGAAAGCATATTCATTTCCCTCATCAGCATTAACCTCAGACAATGTCATAGAGAGGTGTAAGACCTCTGGATATCTTTCTCCTTCCATGATGAAATGCTGATAGGCCAAATCCTGCACAGGTTTTGGAAAAAGTGCATATAATTGCATTGAGTTCATGAATGCCAATGTCCTGCCATGCCCAGAAGATAATCTGGCTGGATTCTGACTCCTTTAGGAACTTACAATCTTATCACTCCCTGGTCCATGATGTTCCCTGAGTCTTGTTTGGGGTG
The DNA here is from genome assembly GCA_023101885.1 of Typhlomys cinereus. NCBI lineage: Eukaryota > Metazoa > Chordata > Mammalia > Rodentia > Platacanthomyidae > Typhlomys > Typhlomys cinereus. The sequence continues at coordinate 972,837 of JALPQD010000537.1, read as the reverse complement.
ATGGTTTATATGTCCTGTGTAGGTCTGAGCAGTTCATAGCCCTTCATTCCCTGCACTATAGGTATTTGTGATTTTTTGTAATAAACACATCTCTTTGAACAAATAAGCTTTAGGTTGAATGCTGGATTATCTTCCAATCTATGGATATAATGACAAATATGTAAAAGGCAGTTTGCTCCAGTGTCTTTAAAATCAAACCTTAATTAACCCCATTCACCAAGGGCTTAGGAGCTCCTCTTTCATAGGTTCTTATCTTGGTTTAAATTATGGGGAATATGATCCCTAATGAAAAGTGGGACTTAACGCCATTCAGAAAGCTGTTGGTTGCTTCATTGACATTTATGTTACTATTGCAGTAATGATCAGTTCTTGACAGGATGATTGTCATTTTAATATACAGCTTTCGTACATTGAAATTACGGCTTTTCCCCCTAGTAGCTTGAGAATTATGAAAGCTGGCCAGCAAGTAAGAAGGTTCCACACTGATTCTAGTTGATGTTACATTTTAGTATCTATGTCCTGTGAACAACATGCATTATGCCTTCCACAATAGGGTCCTATTGTTAATTACTGAAAGGCATAAAAGAGTCTTTTGAAAAAGCCTAGACTTTTCTGTCCACAATCTTATTAGGAATGTTATACACCTGGTATTTGGAATTTTGCTTATTTGCCTATGGTTTTTTTTCCCTTCTACCCCATCTTAATTTTTCTGTGTTCTCTGTATAGAATTTGTCTGCCTATTTATACTCTTCTTTTTAACAAATGTTTCTTTCATATACTTATAATATAGTAAATTATTGTCTGGTTGTATCTTACAACTTAGTGCTACTTGTTTTTACCTCAGTGATTTCTGTCCTGATTCCCTCAGCTTTCTCTCCTCTTAAATATTTTCTTCATACTTTTAAAGGACAGCATTCAATATCTTACATGATACCTGGAAAACAGTTATAGTATTTTTGGATTTAGAATCTTAAGGCAATAAAAGAAATAGAAAACTACTTGTTTTCCTGCAATAACAGTGGACTATGACTGATTTTGAAATATTCATCAGCTTCTTTCATTGTCTTTCTCTGACAATAGGAATAGCTTCCATAATTAGCAACCATATTGTTTAGTGATTAAAAAGTCTAATTAAGTCCATAACTCTTCTTGGGTCTTTCCTCTAAGTTAGCAATGACTCTAGGAGAGAGAAGTTGATTCATTGTTCAATATTCCTTTTTTAATTCTTATTATCCCATAGATAATAAAGGATCCAGGAAATGATTCCAAAACTTTCTTATTAATCTGGATGCATCAAAATTTGCTATCATTGCTACCATTGTTTCAAATTGATACAATTATTCTACTGCAAGAGTGACTATTTAGATGCCTATATCGTAGCCCAGTATCTTGTTTTCTGGCATGAAAATGCTCTTTCTCAAAGATATTGCAATACTAGGCCTACTCTCAAGTTATATTGATTTTCTTAATACATAGAACTTCCTGTTGTGGTATAATCAGCTAGAAAGTCCCACCAGTATGGATTCCTTCATGGTGAGTCAAGCAGTCTGCTCTGGTAGTATGTGCTTGTTTTAAGGAAGGTCACATACCCTAACTTTGCTAAGATGGATAAACCTGGTTTGAAAAATGATTGTCAATTTATAATCAACATTTTTGAACAGCGACAGCTTTTCTTTAGTCATCAGATTTTACTCTTGGTAATCGAGAATCAGAAATTATGTTAACACATTTCCTAATTTTCAGAATACATATTTCCTTCCCACAAAACCCCTCAGGAAAGCCAGTTCATGTAGTGCCTCTCTAAGAACTAAATCAAAAAGTCCATGGAAGAATTAATGTGACAGATAAGCAGAGATTAGAATGAAGTATACATAAGTGAAGGAATGTACAAAGACTATGGATGAACAGGATGAAGAAAGGGCTTCCTGAAAGAATACAGTGCTGGACATTCCTTTATTTTAACCCTGAAAGATTTACTTCAGATTTTTGATCTTCAGAACTGTAAAAAATTTTCATTGTTTATCTCACTAAGTTTATGATAATCTGTGATCATGACAGTAGAAACAAATCTACCAGAATGTATTTTACACCATGTAGAGATGGTTCTACTATGTCTTGAACCCAACAATTTCATGACTTGCAGACCTCCCTGTTGGTTTTCTTTTGATTTGTTAATCCAAGGATATAGAGGAAGAAAGATCTATGTTAGTTAAGTGACTGACCGGGGCAAAAATTTTTTCTGAGAATAACCAAATAAAAAGAATATTAACAAAAGGTGTGGATATAGTGAAGTGAAGAATGAAGGACACATAAAACAAAGAACTCTGACAAACAAGAGAAGGATCATAGATTAAAATAAAATGACAAGGGGGAACTGCAAAGAAAGCTTGCCTTAAAGGAGGGAAGTCTTTCCTCTTGGAGACTGCAGTCTCTCCTAAAATATTCCTGTGAATGGAATTTTACTTCGCTTATTTTTTTTTTTGGCCTGGTATTGTTCTGTAGGCATATCAAGCAGAAAATACAAAGTGAAAATCCATGTGTTTACATGGAATAGAGTGATGGATGGAAAAGGATGGATAGTGTTATGGGAATGCAGGATAACTATCCAATAGTCTTACAAATACTTTTCTTAAGATTTACCCTTTGCACAGGGATTAAACAGTCATAATAGAGTTCTCATACTAACAGGGATCCCAAGAAGGGGCTCTGGGCTATGTCATTGAGTTCTGAACCCTCACTAGGGTGGAAGACTCAGAGGGAGGTTTGGTGTTCACACAAAAGAATGCTCCAGGGGATAGGAGGGAGGAAGGGGTAAACACTGGGAGAGGGGGCGGGAAAGAGGGAGGGAGGTGAAAGGAAATGGAGGAAGGGGAAAAAGTGCAAGGAGGGGATGACTGGGGAGGGGAGCAAGGATGAAGAGGATGGGGGTACCTATTGGGCTTGTATGATTAGGAAAATATAAAATGTGGGAGAAAGGAAAAGATTTACCCTTTTGTCTTAAATTCTAAAAATTAGAAGATGAATAATTAAAAATTAATAAATTACTCTATATGTGAAAAGTTACAAATGACAAAAACTGAGACACTGAGAAAAAAGAAAAATTTAGATACTTAAGTAGGGCAAATTTGGATATGACAGAGCTAGTGAATAAATGAAATCATTATTTAGCAATGCAAATCTCCACAAGGGGATTTCAACATTTCATCATGGAGGGGGAAAGACTTCAAATTACCACAGGAATCTGAATGACTGATGAAGGTTAAAGCAGAGGAGAAGATGTACAGGATACTTTCTTCAATAGTGTACCCACAGATGCTGATATTCATGCTTCACCAAGTAGTCAGGCATATGACTTCAGAAGTAAACCAGGAAAAATATAGGAGGGAGACTGGCAGAGAAAGGAAGAGTTGAAATGAGAAGAGAACAAGGAATGGAATTGGGGGAGTTAAGTATATAAAATATTATGTTAATCATGTTCATGTATGATACAAGAAATTAAATAAAAATAAATTTTAATTGAAAAAGTCTTGTCATGATAAGAGATCCTTTCATGACTCCTTTCAATATTTCTTTGGAGTCATTAATATGGACATCATTTAGCAAATACAATAATATAGAAAAGAGTTGAATTAAGAGCTTTTATTCTAAAAGAAAAGCAATGAATTTAACTTAATATGCTAAATAAAAGCAAAAGATTTGATGTGATCCTCTTAATCTTTTTCATGAACAAGTGAATCCAAGAGCTCTACCACTGTAGAAAAATGTAATTATGGCCTCAAGTTTTCTTCTTGTGTTCCTGCATACAAAGCATTCACTCCAACTAAATATGTCTGGGGTTTTACATTAATACTTGATTGTTGACCCTACTTTCTCCTTGGTCATTCCTTACTCTCAAGTAGATGACAAATTTTTTATCATATTTCACAAAATTATTAATAATTGAAATTTTGTATTAAAGATGTCCACATGCTTTATGATAAATACTATATCATCGTGAAATCAAAGGTAATAAATATTTTTTAAAATAATTATTTATTTTTTTCTGCTCATACAAATGTAATAGATAATCTGGTCCCCTCCCTTCCTCCACCAAACCCTGGACGTCCCTGCTCCATCCCTCCTTTTCCCTTTCCTTTCCCCCCTTCCTCTGTTTCTCCCAGTGCCCCGTTCTCCCCATCCCTGCAGCATCCGATAATGTGTATGTCAAACTTCCCTCTGGGTCCTCCTCTCTGAGGAGGTAAGGACTCAGTGGCATTTCATAGAACTCTTTCTTGTGTTTCTCTTAAGTATAGGAACACTATTGGGGCTGTTAATACCTTGCTTCTAAGGCTCCTAGTGCCATGCTAGACTTTGAGGGGTCAATGCACAGATCATTCAGATTCCTATTATGATTTCTTTGGCCCTAACTTGTGTGGAGTATCTTGCATATCATTACTCCTCCCATCCTTGTGCTCTTACAATCTTACTGCCCCCTCTTCCCCAAATTTCCCTGAGCTTCAAGATGGGGAAAGATTAGGCAAGCCTGATTCCAGGTGGTTGATGTTGAGCCCACCCAGAGATAACAGTCTGGGAGGGAGTGAGCAGGGCATGGCTTAGCACATGGGACCAAAGATGGCACTGAGAGGTAGTGTCCTAGGCGTAACCCTGATCACATTACAGAGAGTCCTAATTGGCTTATAGGAGCCAACATAGATATATGTTTAGTCTGACCTATGCAGAGTATGTGCTATACTGACCATCAAGGTAATTAATTGGCTGGTGTTTCGCATGCTTTGAGTCTTTGTCTATATAAGCTGATTTGTTACCCCCAATAAACTGAGATCTTGCTTTGACGAACTCCCCGCCCATTGCCGAGTCTCTGGAGGACTGAGGCGGAGGTGCAGGCGGTCAGGTAGTTACAGCCAGGAGCTGTGTGTTTGAGTGAGTGAATGAGTGAGTGATGGAGTGTCACCTTGACAGACTCTCTGCTGTCCCCAGAGTCCCCTGGATTTAGGTAGGGGTAAAGGGCCTGCAGCATATTTGCCTTTCTCCTGCCCCAATGGCTTAGAGCCGCCCAATGGCCTGGAGCCATCACAGTGTGTGCCTGGGGGAATCACCCCAGCATTCTGGTGCCCCGTGTGAGGAAGCTTCTCAAAATGGGAGGAGCTAAGCAGACTTTGGGGTAAGTGAAAACTTGGGAAATATGGGAAATTCATCGTGCAAGGATGAAGCAGTGCCAGGAGCACTGAGGTCGGTACTAAGAAGCCAGGGTATAAAGGTTACAAGCTCTGCTATTTCAAAAATGTGGCAAACAGCCCTTGAATTAGCACCTTGGATCCAATCGGGTAATGTGTTTTCATCCACCACCTGGACTCGAGTGAAAAATCTAGCTGAGAAGCGGGAGGAATATTTTGGGGTGTCCCCTCCTCCAGGATTTTATTCCATTGTTTCTGCCCTTGAGACAGCATTCTGTCCCTATCCAATCCAGCCTCCACCAGAGGCAAAGGCAAAGGGGGAGGTGGAGGAGCCGCCAGACCCGGCTTCTAGCTCCCCGGGCAAAGGGAGAGGGCCCCAGCCATTGGAGCCAAAAATAAGCCATCCTGGGTGCCCTTCAGCGCAGTGGGGCAGGGAATGCAGCAGAGATTCTGCCCTGCCCCTGGCCGGGGTCTCGAAGCAGCAGCTCGAGGAAACACTCCGTGGGAATCCGGGGCTGCAGGGCCGGGAAAGTAGTGAGGAGCAGCCAGAGCAGCTTCTAGCTCCCCGCACAACTTCGGAGCCAAGGCCGCAGATTAGAGATTCTGCTGGGGCACCCACCGGGGATGTAGGGAAGCAGGGCGAGGAAAACCTCCGCAGGACCAGGGCCGCTGGACCAGGGACAGGGGAAAGCAGTGGGAAGCGGGCCAGTGACTTAGAGGAATTCACACTGGGCCAAGGTGCCCCAGCGCTGGGCATCCAAGGAGATTGGGAAAAGTCCACGGGGGAGAAAACCCAGACACACCAGGCAGAAAGCCCCGCGGAGCAGAGAGAGGGGGCGGAGCTGCCAGAGCTCCTTGGGCTGGCAGACACTGAGAGCAAATGGCTCAGAGAGGGGGTGGGGCTGCACGTGCCTCCAGACCTGCAGGTTGGGGAGTGGCCAGGGATGGTGCCTGCCAAGGACAGTTCCTTTTACCGAGATTTATCCCTACTCGTGGGGGAGGGGCCGCACACAGTCCAGGGACTGGAAAAAATGCAAGTGAGCAACTGCAAAGCGGGACTGGTCTGCGAAGTGGGACTGGAATGGGGAGCGGGACTGGTCTGGGGAGTGTGATTGGGACTGGTTGCCAGTATCCAGACTTAGCTCCCTTCAAGAGGGAATGGGGCGCAGACGGGCTGGACGAGAGCTTTTCCCCGCTCACCCTCACCAAAATTTTTTCCAAACCGGCGCTCGGGTGCACTGGTCCCTATCAGGCTAAAGCAGGGAATCCAGAGCTGGAGCCCAAGTGTACTGAGAACCTAGATACAGAGCGCAATCGCCCTGCAGTATGGTATCCCTGGAAAGCAAAAAAATTAAAGAGGACAACATGGAAAAAACTAGGTAAAGGTCCCTCTGGAGTGCCAATAGCAGACATTGTACAAAAACCTGGAGAGCCCCCACCCTCGCCCCCAGCACGTACCAGGAAAAGGAAAGTGCCATCAATCACCGTTACTCAGGGGGGGTTGAGGAAGGCTAGTGCAAATTCCTCAGTTCCCTGTGCAGGCAGATGGGGACTGTCTCTGTGTTTATCTAAGTTTGATTTAAAACAGCTTTTGCCCTTCATCCACTGGGGGGGACCACAAAAACTGTCTGTTGTTCTGTGTACTTTGCCTGTGATAAAAATAGGGCTTAATTTGAAAAAAGGAAACAAAAGAAAGAAAGAGCCATAAAACAAAGAAATCAAAACTTGACATTTGCCTAAGGAGATAGGTAGAAAATTAACAGGCATGCCCAAGCAGACCAACCCAGGACCCCTTCCGATAGGGGAGAGATAAAAAGATGCTTTGTATATGACCAGACTGGGCACTTTGAGACAGTTGCAAGCACAGGAAGCTTTCGTGTGGCCTATGTCCCAACCATGGGAATTTCCACTGGAGGAAAGATTGCTCCCTGAACCCCAGGGCCCAGGGGTCGAGCACCCTGGTGGAGACCAATGAAATGGCCTGAAGCTCTTAGCTTCCCTCCGATGGGAAAAAGGAGTTTGCCTCTGATATCCAGCAAAAGGAGACCCAAAACGCCAGGTTGAGCATCTCATGAGAACCTTGGGTTTAACATGCAAATTGGAAGCCTCTTTGTTTCTAGATTAGGGAGCACAAAATTCCAGTGCTCAACTTCCATCCTAGGCTTTTGTCAATCTTTGATTTTACTCAAATGTTAATGATCAAGAAAATGACCGGTTCATCAGTCTCTCACAAAGTAACTATTGAAATTCTTTATATACTTAACAATGTTGCCTTTAGACATTCCCTCATTTAATAAAAACAAAATAGACAGTTCACATGGTTTTAAACAGGTTTTAAGATATGATCATAAAGATTTACAGCTGCCAAAGAAATAAGGTCTTCAATATGCAGATTAATTCTTAGTTTTTCCCCAAACAAAGACAATGATTATTCCAGGAGAGGTAATAGGTTTTCTTCACTAACTTTTGCCTGTACCCACAGTAAGATTACTGAGCTTGTTTGGTTTATTGAGGATGCCAGGCTGCTCTCCACTCAATGCCCCATTTCAGCAGGAAGAAGCCAGAAAGATCATCAACCCTTATCCCCTGAGCAGTCTGGATCCTCAAATAAGCTAGAGGAAAAATAGGCAGATTTAGAACACCATGCTGAGATGGGTCTCTCAAGGTCTTTGAAAGTCTTTAAAATTCCAAAAATGATATCCCCCTCTGCTAGATGACCTCATACTCAACTAAATTAAAGGTCCAATTATTAAAACAAAAAGGGGGAGTAAGCCACACAAACAGCTAGGGTTGGCATTATTTACCATCAACATTTTAAATTTTCAAAAAATCAATCTGGGTCTGACCTAAGATCTAGAAAAAATTGTTCTTTCAATAACTATATCGCTTAAGTGTTTCCTCAGCACATCTCTCAACAGCACTCCATCTACAAGACCACGCTACAGACATCCATGCCATGGCCCCAACAGAGACATGATTCAAGCTTGGAGGCTTGTGAGGCCTTGGTCTAATGACAGATCAGGCAGGCCTGTATTGCCCATGTGAGCCATATGCAACTTCCCCAAGCTACCTGTTGCCATGCCTGCTGCTGATGCCAACTTGCCTGACTGAGAAGTCCAATGGGGACAGGACAATAGCGAAAGCTCATGCTGGGACTTATGGGACTTTGGACATATGTATAGTTAATTGTAAAATACCGTCTCTATTAAAACAAAAAGGGGGATATGTTGGGCCCACTCTGGGAGGGAGTGAGCAGGGCATGGCTTAGCACATGGGACCAAAGATGGCGCTGGGAGATAGTGTCCTAGGCATAACCTTGATCACATTACAGAGAGTCCTAATTGGCTTATAGGAGCCAACATAGATATATGTTTAGTCTGACCTATGCAGAGTGTGTGCTATACTGACCATCATGGTAATTGGCTGGTGTTTCTCGCACTTTGAGTCTTTGTCTATATAAGATGATTTGTTATCCCCAATAAAGATCTTGCTTTGACAAACTCCCCGTCTGTTGCTGAGTCTCTGGAGGGCTAAGGCGGAGGTGCGGGCGGTCAGGTCGTTACAGCCAGGAGCTGTGTTTGAGTGAGTGACGGAGTGTCGCCTTGACAGACTCCCTGCTGTGCCCGGAGTCCTCTGGATTTGAGTAGGGGTAAAGGGCCTGCAGCATATTCGCCTTTCTCACCCCGATGGCCTGAAGCCTTCACAGTATGTGCCTGGGGGAATCGCCCCAGCAGTCGATATAGAGTCTTTCATGTTCTGAATTATGTTTTGTTGATTTTTTTTTCAGTTTTGCTGCTCCTGCAATACCTTTGGCTCCATCCTGATGGGTACTGGATGTCACCCCTTGGCCAGAGACAAAAAGTTGTTAAAATAGAGTCTTTTATATAAGAATAGATTCAAAGATAGATGAAATAAGAGTAAGAGACCACGGTGATGGGGTGTCAGTCTCCCATTTGAAAATGGTTCCTTTCTATCAGCCATACTCTATGCCCTCCCTTTCTGGTAAGATCATACCCCATCAGTTGGAAGTGACCAGGAAGGAAAGTCTGTGAGCTTAACCAGATGTCTCATTACTTACTTGCAGTCCTTTATGGTAGCCTATTATCTCTGCTGTAGCATGATCCCTTCTCTCCTTGTTTCTGCCAGGGCCCTCCTTCCCCTTTTCTCCTGTTTATAATCTTTGCAATTACTGTAGGTATTACAGAGATTTATCTTTGAGTGTGTCTCTAAGGATCCACCTATTAGAGAGTACATACGGTGCTTAATTTTCTGTGCCTGGGATACTTCACTCAATATAATTGCTTCTAATTGCATCCATTTTCCAGCAAATTTCATTAATTCATCATTTTTGATGACTGAGTAGTATTCTATTTTATAAATGGTACCAAATTTTTCTTATCCACTTGTAAACTGTTGGACATTTGTGTTGATTCCATGACTTTGGTATTGTAAACAGTGCTACTATGAACATGGTTGTACTTGTGCTATCGAGGTGAATTTTTGCTGTATGGGGAGTTATTAATAGCAGAGTCATAAGGCATTTCAATCCTTAACTTCTTTAAGAATCACCAGGTGGCTCACCAGAGTGGTTGTATGAACCTGCATTCCCACCAACAATATAGGAGAGTTCCCTGCTCTCCACATCCTCTCCAGCATGTGGTGTTGTTCGTGTTGTGAATTTTTGCCATCCTGACTGGGCTGAGATGCTATCTCAGGGAGGTTTTGATTTGCATTTTTCTGATGGCTAAGGATGTGGAGCACTTTTAAAGATATTTGTTATACATTTTAATTTCATCCTCGGTAAGGTTTCTTTTAAGTTCCAAGGCCCATTTTTTAATTGGCCCATTTTTTTCCTTGGTGTTTAGTTTTCTAAGTTCTTTATGCACTCTGGATAATACAGCTCTATCAGATATGTGGTTAGTGAAGACTTTTTCCCATTCTGTGGGTTGCCTTTGTACTCGAGTTACAATCTCTTTATCTGAGCTCTTCATTTTAACAAGATCCCATATGTTGAGTGTTGGTTGTAGTGACTGCGCTATTAGATTTCTGATTAGGAACTGTTGGCCTAGTCCAATCAGTTTCAGGGAGTTCCCAACCCTTTCAACTAAGGTTTTTATAATCACTGGCCTTATATTGAGGTCCTTCATACATTTGAAATTAAGACTTGTACATGGTGACAAGTACGGGTCCAGTTTTAATCTTCTGCATGTGGAGATCCAGTTTTACCAGAACCATTTGTTGAAGATGCTGTTCTTTTTCCATTGGATTTTTTGGACCCCTTTGTCAAAGATCAAAGGGTAGTGTCCATTTGTGTGTGCTTATATCTGGGTCTTCATCCCTTATCCATTAATCTGTGTGTCTATTTTGGAGCCGGTACCAAGCTGTTTTGTAACTATGGATTTGTAGTATAGACTAAAGTTCGGTATGGTGTTATGTCCAGCAGTGTTTTTGTTACTCAGGATTGTTTTTGCTATCCTGGGTCTTTTGTGCCTCCATATAAATGTTGATATTGTTTGATTAACTTCTTTAAAGAATTGCTTTGGGATTTTAATTGGTACAGCATTGAATCTGTATATTGCCTTTGGTAGGATGGTCATATTTATGATATTGATTCTGCCAATCCAGGAACATGGAAAGTCTTTCCACCTTCTGGTGTCTTCTGTAATTTATTTCTTTAGGGTTTTAAAGTTTTCATTGTAAAGGTCACTTACTTCCTTAGTTAGGTTTATCTCAAGGTATTTCATTTTTTTAGGGGCTATAGTAAATGGGATTGTTTCTCTCAGGGCTTTTTCACTTCTTTCATTCTGTGCATATAGGAAGACCACTGATTTTTGTATATTTATTTTGTATCCTCCCACCCTGCTGAACTTCTCAATTAGTTCCAGGAGCTTCCTGTGAATTTTTTGGGATCACTCAGTTACAAGATCATGCCATCAGCAAATCGAGATAACTTGACTTCTTCTTTGCCGATTTGAATCCCTTTAATCTTCCTTCTTGTCTTATGGCTTCAGGTAAGCCTTCAAGTACAATATTGAATAGCAGTGGTGAGAGTGGACATTTTTGTCTATTTCTTGATTGAAGTGGGAATGCTTCAAGTTTTTCCCCATTGAGTATAATACTTCCTGTTGTCTTGTTGTGTACAGTTTTTATTATATTGACAAAGGTTCCTTTCATTCCAACTGTCTCTAGGGTTCTGATCATAAAAGGCTGTTGGATATTGTCAAAAGCTTTTTCTGCACCTATCAAGAGTATTATGTGGTCTTGGATTTTGGACTAGTTTACATGGTGGATTACGTTTATTGATATATGTATTTTGAACCAAACTTGTGTGCCTGGGATAAAGCCTACTTGATCCCCGTGAATGATCTTTCTGATATGTTTTTGAATCTGATTTGCTAAGACTTTGTTGAGAATCTTTGCATCTGTGTTCATCAGAGAGATCAGCCTATAGTTTTCTTTTTTAAGTGTATTTTATAACGTTTTGGGAGTAAAACAATATTAGCTTCGTAGAAAGAATCTGGTAGTGTTCTTTCCTTTGCTATTTGATGGAACAATTTAAGGAGTATTGGTGTTATTAACTCCTTAAATGTCTGGTAGAACTCTGTGCTGAATCCATCTGGTCCAGGACATTTTTTGGGGGGAAGATTCGAGATTACTTCCTCAATTTCCTCATATGTTATAGGACTATTTAAATAACTTACAACTTCCTGATTCAATTTAGATAAATTGTGTTTACTTAGGAATTCACCCATCTCTTTTGTGTTGTCAAATTTCACCGAGTATAAGTTTTTGAAATATGATGTTATAATTCTCTGGATTTCTTGGGTATCAGTAGTGATAACTCCATCTGCATTTCTAATTTTGTTAATTTTGGTTTTCTCTCTCTTGCTTTTGGTGAATTTAGCTAGGGGTGTATCAATCTTATTGATTTTTTCAAAGAACCAGCTTTTTAACTGGTTGATTTTCTCTACATTTTTCCTAATCTCGATTTCAGATATTTCTCCCCTTATTTTGTTAATCTCCTCCCTTCTACTGCTTTTGGGATCAGATTGCTCTAGTTTCTCTCAAGCTTTAAGCTGCATTGTTAAGTTATTTATTTCTGATGTTTCCATTTTTCTGATGTAGGCATTAAGAGCTATGAACTTACCTCTTAGGACAACTTTCATTGTGTCCCAGAGATTTTGGTAAGTTGTATTTTCATTATCGTTTGCTTTCAGGAAATCTTGAATTTCCTTTTTAATTTCTTCCTGAATTCAGTTTTCATTCAGCATCATAATGTTAAGTTTCCAGGAGTTAGTGTATTTTCTGTCATTTCTTGAGTTGTGGATGTCAAGCGTTAGGCCATGGTGGTCTGATAGGGCGCAGGCTAGAATTTCAACTTTCCTGTATATGTGGAGATGTGTTTTGTGGCCCAATATGTGATCTATTTTGGGAAAGTTCCATGTGCTGTTGAGAAAAATGTGTTTTCTTTGGTGCATGGATGAAAAGTTCGATAGAGATCTGTAAGGTCCATTTCTTTAAGGGTTTGATTAAGTTTCAAAGTGTCTCTGTTAAGTTTTCGACCTGTTGATCTATCCCATGTTGAGAGGGTTGTGTTGAAATCCCCAAGAATTATCATTTGGGGGTTGATTTCTCGTAATGAATGTGGAGGGGCCCATGTTGGGTGCATAAATGTTCAGTATTGTGAAGTCTTCCTGGTGAATTGTACCTGTGACTAAAAGGTAGTATCCATCTGTGTCTCTTAATGATTTTTTTTTATTTGAAGTCCACTTTGTCCAATAGCAAAATGGCTACCTCTGCCTGTGTCCTGGTACCATTAGCTAGCAGAATTTTGGACCAGACTTTCATTTTTAGGATGTGCCTATCTTTTGTGGTGAGATGAGTTTTCTGAAGGCAGCAGATTGATGAGTTGTGGTTTTTAATCCAAATTTGTAATCTTTGTCTCTTGATCAGTGAGTTAATACAATTGATATTTAATGTATAATGGAGAAATTATTTTTAATTCTAGACATTTTTTATGTTTAGTGGATTTTGTAAGTTTATTGTTTGACATTTAGGTTTTGGTGGTTTTATACTTCCCTTCTGTCCTCTTGGATATGCTTGTTTTTTCATCAAGCTTGAGTATCATTGCTAGCATTTTTTGAATGCCTGGTTTGGTTGACATGTATCCCTTCAAGTTGTCTTTGTGCTGGACAACTTTTCTCTCTCCCTCAATCATGACAGATAGCTTTGCGGGGTGTAACAACCTGGGTTGACATTTTTACTCATTCCATACTTTAAGTACATCTCTTCAAGTTCTTCTTCCTTTTACTGTTTCCATCGAGAAGTCATTTGTTATTTTAATAGGTTTGCCCTTAAAAGTGACTTGTTTTTTTCTCTTGAAACTCTCAGCACCTTTTCTTTGTCTTAAATGTGGAGAATTTTGACTATTATTTGCCATAGTGGATTTTGTATTTTCATCATATCTGTTTGGGGTGAAGAATGCCTCTTGTATTTGGATGGGCCTCTCATTCTTTAGTTGAGGGAAGTTTTCATTTATGATAATTTGAAAAATTTCCTCAAGTGTAGTATTTTGGGATTCTTGCTCTGGTATTCCAAGAATGTGGATGTTTGGCTTCTTCAGGGTGTCCCATATTTCTTGAATATTCTTGTCAAGTATCTTTTTAGCTTTAACAACCTTTCCATTGAGCTGGTTTATTCTCCCACTTTGTCTTCATGTCTGAAATTCTATTTTCTGCTTCATTAGTTCTGCTGATAAGACTCTCTGTTGAGTATTGGGTTGAAGATAAATTGTCTTTTAGTTAAATTTTAAACTCTGCCTGAGTCTGTTTTAACTGCTTTATGCCTATTTTTGTTTCTTGAACTGTTTTTCTTACCTCCTCCAGGTGTCTATTGTGTTCCTGTTCAAAGTGGTTGATGAAGTTGTTTAACTCCTCCAGATTTCCTCTTTCATAGTATTAATCATGGTTATGATCATACTTTGAATGTCGTTATCTTGGGTCTGGCTTTCTTGGCTATTATCTGTGAATTTATTCTGGTTGGATTCCATCATTATGGGGTTAATTCAGTGGGAGATTTGTCTTCTTGGGTTTTGTTTCTCATGCATCTACACTTTGACTTGGGCATTGCTGTTTTGTCTCTTAAGGCCTTTCAGTTTCTGTATGTTTTTGCCTGAACTGATTAATTTATATTACTACTCTCGGGCAGTTATTACTAGTGCTTGCCTTGGAGTTGGGTACTTTTGTCTGTTGTTGTATTATTTCCTAGATATGCCATTAGGCTGTTAGAACATCAGTTAAGTCAGGTTAAGTAGATAGGTGGTGAATATTAGTATGGTAGTACACTTTTACGATTTAGTATCTTGGTGATATGTGAGGGTGAGTGGTATAATCTCTGTAGTTTTATATAATTTTGAGGTGTCTGTATGAAAAAGTTAATCTACAGTGATTAATACTAGAATGGAGCAGTATGGTAAAAAAAAAGACGTTTACTTATCTTTGGGCTCGATATGAAGAATTTTTCCCATATGATAGTATGATTTTAGTGGACTTCAGATGTATGGCCTTTGTCCCTTAGAGCTTTCCTTGCGTTTCCTTTGGACGCTGTTGAATTCTGAGTAGCAGTGTGTCCTCTGTGGACCAAGAGCGTGGGTCCCCGATGGGCAAGAGGAGCAGATGGTGGTGGCAAAACTCTTCAACTGGGACCTGGAAATTGGCTTAGTTACCCACCCAAGTTCCAGATGTGGAGAACCATTAACAAGTCCTGTCCTGGTCAGATGGGCAGGCAAGTGGAAGGAACAAAGGGATAAGCCCTGGGGCATGGCCCAGGCTAACCGGAGATAGTGTGAGTGTTGCTCAGGCTGGCTGGTGGGAGAAGCTGGGACAAGAGTCGACCTAGGTGCTGGTGGAACTCACCTGGGATGGAGGACCCCCAGCGAGTCCTGTCCCAGTCAGGCAGGCAGGCGGGGAGGAGCAAAAATAGTTTTTCCTAACAATTTTCTGACACAAAGAAAATTGTGAAGAAAGGCCTAAGATCACTGTCTTTATAAGCTCTCTGAAATTAAAATGAGTCCCACAGTTCAGCAAGATCATGAAGGATCATTTCCAGTTCCTCATGAAAGACTTTGCTGAGTATTGCTGCTGAATCCAGAAACTTTGCTTTCTGAACAGATGGAATATAATATTGTGAAATTCTTGAAACTCACTTCATTGTGAAATGACTGTACCAATTGCCCTTCAAACTACAGAAAGTCATTATTTTCCTTCCTCTTCATTTTTGTTTTTTCATATTTAACCTGAGAAAAATAGCCTTATTCTGAAGGTAGTTATTTAATTGAATTATTTAATATTGTTCTTGTATTTTGACAGATTTTGATGACTACAATATTAGTACATGATTATTTTATTTTTCATCCTCAAATGTATACATGTTTTTTTTTTTTTTACTTCAGAATGTATCTAATGGTACTAGAAATTTAAATTCTGCTAATTTTACCCCTTTATATCTGATTTAGGATATTTTTATTTTATTTTTATTTATTTATTTATTTATTATTTTTATCATTGTCAAGCAACAAGATTTAGGAATATATTATGAATGTTTTATTAGTGTTAGAAAATGAGCATTTTGCTTAGAGAGTACTACTGAGTTTCTCATAAATCCCATGCCCTAAACATAGGTCAAATATATAAATAAGGAGACTAGGAAAAGGGACCTCATGAATCTTTTTATTTCCACTTAGATAATCAAAACTTTTGTTTAAATGCTGTCATAGTTAAGCACAGGTGTCAACTTGACTATTGAGGGTTTGAGCTCTGGGCACAGTTGTAGAGAGTTGATGGTTGAGTTAAGCCCAGAGCAAACCTGAAGGAGATTGTCTAGCTGCTGGGGAAGACCCAGCCCATGGTGGGTGGGATTAGGCCCTGGATAAATCACAGAAAGCTGGTGAGAGAGTTGGCATCCTTCTGTATACTTGGCCAGACATGCTGGTCTGGCAAGTAAGGATTGTCCATCTCTCAGCCATTATGGTGGCCAGTTCCCTAGGCCCTGGTGTTGGTGTGCGCTCTCCCGTCAAGCTGGACTATGAACTGTAACCGGACTATGGTAAGAAAGTAAACTCCTTGTTTCCTTAAGCTGTGTTCTGGTCATTTATCAGCAAATATGCAGGCGGACTGCAACAAATGCCACATTTTCTCTATCTAACCAGGTTTTTTGGGGGGAGGGAATTTTTTCTCCCACATTAATTTTTTTCCTAATCATACAAGCTCAATTGGTACCCCTTTCCTTTCCCTCCTACCTCCTCTCCCCCATCATTTCCCATTGCACTCTCCCCCCTTTTTTGCTTCCTTTCACCCCCTTCCCTACCTCCCCCTTCCTCTCTCCGATATCCTGGAGCATTCCTTTATATAAACACCAAACCTCCCTTTGAATCCTCCACCCTTGTGAGGGTTCAGAACTCAGCAGCATAGCTCAGAACCCCTTCTTGGGCTCCTGGTTAGCATGAGAACTGTATTATAACTGTTTAATCCCTTACCTCTAAGGTCCTACTGCCTGGAGCTTTCTCCCCTGTGAACCATGCTAGACTTTGGGAGGTTATTGATATGTCAACTATTGTGCAGGTCAAGCAAAGTCCAATTCTGGCAACTGCATCTGTAACTTGTATGGAGTATCTTGCATATTGTTGTTCTTCCCCATCTTTAGGCTCTTACAATCGTGCTGCCCCTTCTTCCACAAGATTCCCTGAGCATTAAAATGGGAGAGATTTGACTGGTGTACTTCCAAGTGAATAAATGTATGATTTTTGGTTTTCTGAATTATGGCTGGTGGTTGTTTTACAGTTTTGCTTTTACTGCACTGCCCTTGGCTGCATTCCTGTTGGTATCAAAGGTCACCTCCTAACCAAAGATAAAAAACTGTTTAAATGACTACCTTAATATAAGAAAAGACTCAGGGGGCTGGAGAAGTGGCTCAGGGATTAAGCCTCTCTGCCTTGCAGGCAGGAGGTCCTGAGTTTGGATCCTAGACCCCACGTATAGACGCTGGGCGGAAGCGGGAGCGGCCTGCATTTCCAGTCCTGGTAGGGCGGAGCCTGTGAATACCTGGAGCAGAGTAAACAAGGAGGAGTATTTTTCCATGGTTCGACATACACACACACACACACACACACACGCACGCACACACACACATACATACATATGCGCCTGCATACACACACAACTGAATAAATAATAATAATAAAAAAATTAAAAAACAAAAAAGAGAAAAGACTCAAAGGAAGATGAAATTATAGGAATAGGATACAGTAGTGTGTGGAGGTCAGTGTCTCATTTGCCAGATGGTCAATCCCTATATCCTCCCTGATTTGTGATATCAAACCTGTTCAGTCCCAAGTGACCAGGAAGGGATGTGAAAGTGAGCTGCACCAGATGTCTCCCTACTTGTATATAACACTTGACAGTGACTTATTTTCTCTACTGAAGTGTGAGCCTATGTTTCCCTTCTTTTGAGGTCCTCCTTCCCCTTCTGTTTATACTCCTTTGGGATTACATTGGGTATTATAGAGATTTACCTGTGAATATGTAATTAAGTGGGTTTGGAACTAGGATCCACTTATTAGGGAAATTATATAGTGTCTTACGTTCTGTGTCTGGAATATTTCACTCAATATATTTTTTTCTAATTCTATCCATTTCTCAGGAAATTTCATTAATTCATCTTTTTTTGATGGCTGAGTGTTCCATTGTTTAAATGTACCACATTTTCATTATCATTCATCAACTGTTGGACATTTGGGTTGATTTCATGACTTTGCTGTTGTAAATAGTGCTGCAATGAACATGGTAGTACTTGTATCACTGTAGTGAATTTCTGCATTGTGAGTCATTATTCACAGTGTATAGCAGGGTCTAATGACATTCCAATATTTAACATTTTTAGAAACTGACATACTGATTGCCAGAGTGCTTGTATAAGTTTACATGCCCACCAGCAATTTTCCCTTCTCCACACATCCTCTACTGTATTGGTGTTGTTTGCATTGTGGATTTTTGACATCTTGACCAGGGAAGTTTTGATTTGCATTTCCCTGATGGCTAAGGATGCAGAACATTTTTTAAGATACTTGTTAGACATTTCTATTTCATCCTTGGGAAAGTTACTTTTGAGTTTCCAAGCCTATTTTCTGATTGGACTATTGATATGCTTGGTTTTAGTTTTTTAAGTTCTTTGTGCACTCTGAATAATAGAGCTTTATCAGATATGTGGTTAGTGAAACTTTTCTCCCATTCTGTGAGTTGCCTTTTTGCTCGTTTACAATCTATCTGAACAGAAGCTCTTTAATTTCATAAAATCCCATTTGTTGAGTGTTGGTTGTAATGCCTGTGCTATTGGATTTCTGTTAAGTGTTGGCCTAGCCCAATCAGCTCAAGAACATTCCTTACTCTTAGTCTCTGGCCTAATATTAAGGTCCTTGATCCATTTGGAAATAATTTTTGTGCATGGTGACAAGTACAGGTTCAGTTTTAATCTTCTGCATGTGGAGATCCTGTTTTGCTGCCACCAAATGTTGAAGATGCTGTTCTTTTTCCATTGATATTTTGGGGCCCTTTGTCAAAGACCAAATTGCTGTAATTAAGTGGGCCTATATCTGGGTCTTCAACTTACCTGTTTATTTTGGAGTCAGTACTAGGCTGTTTTTATTACTATAGATTTGTAGTGCAAATTAAGGTTTGGTATGGTGATACCTCCAGCAGTGTTTTTGTTACCTAGGAGTTTTTTCTACCTTGGGCCTTTTGTGCTTCCATTTAAATTTTGAGATTGGTCAATTTCTTTAAAATATTGCTTTGGGATTTTGATTGGTGTACTGCTGAATTTGTATATTACTTTTGGTAGTATGGCCATTTTTATGATGTTGATTTTGCCAATCCAGGAGCATGGGATGTCTTTCTACCTTCTGGTGTCTTCTGTAATTTGTGTAGGGTTTAAATTTTCAGTATAAAGATCTCTCACTTCTTTGATTAGATTTATAACAAGGTATTTCATTTTTTTAGAGACTGTAATAGATGGAATTGTTTCTCTTAGGACTTTTTCATTTTTTTCAACCTTGGTGTATAGGAAGACTACTGATTTTTACATGTTTATTTTGTAACCTGCCACTCTAATGAACTTACATATTAGTTCCAGGAGTTTCCTGATGGAGTTGACTACATACATCTAAAATATCAGGATGTTATCTCTATGTAAGATGAGTAGAGTAGCTGCAGAATATTTATGCAGCATAACTCTACATGTAAAAAACCTGAATATTAGTGAAACATTTTCTACAGTGTTTGTTCTATATAGTGCTTATGATTTTAAATAATTTGCCTATGTGTTTAAATTGAGTTCTTAAGCAGAGAATGGACATGTTAAAATTCATAAATTCTTATTTAGGTGGTTCAAGCATCAAATCCCAGGATTTCAAGAATGTGTACAAATCTCTATCTTTTTGTACATTAATAAAAAGACTGTTTTCCTACCTTATAGGTTAAAGATAATAAAGTATTTCAGAATTATAGTGAGTTCTTGTTTTAACTCATTGGTATCTTAATGAATCCAAATGTATAATTTAAGAATATAAAATATGAAACCCTGGAAACCCAATGATGAAATTATTTGGGGTTCTTACCTTATATTCCTTTTCATGTCACTCATCAGACTTTGGTTTTTCTTGATTGTTTTAATTCATGTTTCAAATTTGCCTGCTTATACTGATTCAACAATTCTGAAAGTGCCCTCTGTAGAAAGTGAAATAAAGAAATATAATATCAAGACATTGAAAAATCCTTCAGAACAAAAATCCATTAATATCCACAGCAAAATGAAACTGCTGCAAATGTTAGTAAGAAAACCCTTTCTGCTTAGGGGTCACCAGGAATCCCTTTTTACTTCAGAGGTTTTTCTAATTTACTAGCAAAATTCCTAAATAAATTCGATAGAGTTTTTGTCATGTATTTGCAAATAAAATTGCTTTTTATGTGATGATGAAAAATAACCATAGTTTCTGAAACACACACACACACACACACACACAGAAAGAGAGAGAGACACACAAATATATGGTTATTTTTATGAGGACAGGCTTTTTAAAATTTTATTTATTTCCACTCATACAAACTTAACAGGTACACTGGTCCCCTCCCTCCCTCCAACCTCCCACCGCCATGTGCCCCCCTACCCTCCCCTTCCTTCCCCATACCCCAGTGCTTCCCCCTCCCATCCCCGGAGCATTCTTTAATGTGCATGCCAAACTCTCCTCTTGGTTCTCCTCTCCGATGAGGTGCAAGGACCCAGTGGCATTTCCCAGAACCCTTTCCTGTGTTCCCCTTAAGCACAGGAATACTACTGGCACTGTCAATCCCTGGCCTCCAAGGATCCTAGTGCCTTTAGTCCATGCAGACTTTGTGGAGTCAATAGTGTGATGGACATTGCGCAGGGCATGCAAAGTCCAATTATGATTGCTTCGGCCCTAATTTGTGTGGAGTATCTTGCATACCATTGCTCCTCCCATCCTTTTGCTCTTACAATCTTACCACCCCTTCTTCTGCAAATTTCCCTAAGCTGCTGGGTGAGGAGAGATTAGGCTGGCTTAGTTCCAGGTGGTTGATATAGAGTCGCTGAAATTCTGGATTATGGTTTGTTGATTTTTTTTTTCCGTTTTGCTGCTCCTGCAATGGAGGACAGGCTATTAACATAGGTTCATTCACTCTCTTTTATAGGGTGAATGCCTCATATATTTCAACCATTAAACAGATGGGCTGCTGCTTCTTTACCTTTCGAGAGTCTTTATTGTGTTGGGGTTACCTTCACTGACTTTACCATTTACAACTTTTCCTCCCAGTGGAAAAGGGGTTTCAAATGTTTTCTAATCAAATATTCACCTTCACTAAAAGTTCCGCCTACTAAAATGCTGTATATCAGGGTTAAAATTGTGATTCATTTCTGCCATGCTGGAAATTACAATTAGACAGGCACTGCATTCATTCTCTTGGGTCAGAGATGCCCTTACACTGAGACTTTTCCATACTCAGTAAACAACCTGTTCCTTAAAATTGTGATGACAATATCATTTCTCTTTTTTTTCAATTTTATTCATAGTGTTTAAAATATGCTTTCATATTGTTCTTCAGAGAACTGTGACTCCAAGACTAAATAAGCAACAGCATAAGTCTTCTGTGTGAGTCAACACAATAAGCCATTTATAAAAAAAATTTCCCATTCTACCACAGTATCAAATTTGTCCAAACAACATGGCACATATGTTTTAAAGCAAAGAAAAGCAAGTATGCAACTTTATCAAGGAGTGACCAAAGCATCATACTAGAAAAAAAAAGAACATATTCAAGAGAAACAAGTACAGAATGAGGAAATTGGTAGGGACAGGAAATACAAGTTTCACTTTTTTCTTAGGTAGCTGCTTACATTTTATGAACCTCAGTTCTTCTACTTAAGATTATCTTTTGAGGGGCTGCAGAGGTAGCTCAGGGGTTAAACCTCTGCCTTGCAGGCAGAAAGTCCCCAGTTCAGATCCTAGTCCCCACTATAGATGGCAGGCCAAAGCCAGGAAGGCCTGCTTTTCTGGTCCTGGTAGGGCGGAGCTTGTGAATCCCTGGGCAGAGTAAACAAAGAGGAGGAGGTGGAGGCGTCCATGGTGGTTCCTGAATTCGTCCGTGGTTCTACACACATGCACACACGCATACACTCACAATTGAATACATAATAAAAATTTTAAAAAATTATCTTTTAAGATCATTGTATAAATTGCATCCATCTATGCCACATTGCTTTCATCATTTGTAAATATTTTTTTCTATATCATTGCCCCCCTTTATCACCCATATCAATAAAAATGTTTAGCATTCTACAATTTTACCACTCTTTTGGAAAGACAGAGTTAATATGTTTCTATATGTTAATGTATTTGCTTATATCTATCTTTGTTTTTATAAGACAAATTTTCCTAAGTATACGATCACAACAATTATCTCAAAATATTGTCAGATACTGCCATATTTCCTTCTACATAGTGAACATTTCAATATGAATGTTCACTAAACTACTTTTAACAATTTGGCTACTGTCAATACCCTACAAGAATATTGTTCACACGCTATTTGCAACACTTAAAAGTGGGCTTATTCCTGTGCATATTGTCTAGTGCACACTGGAAAAATACAGATTATTATTTTAAGAGAAAACTGCATTACATAGATTTTTAAATTCTAGATGTATTTACTATTATTTAGCTGTTGTACAGTTTATATGACTTGGGCCTGAAGAGATGACTCAGGGATTAAGCCTTTGCCTAAAAAACTGAAAGACTTGAGATCAGATTCCAGTTCTTGAAAAAAAATAAAGATCACAAATGGCAGAGGCCTCTACTTTCAAGCACTAAAAAACCACACCTGGAAATTTCCAAGGCAAAGCAATAAAGGGATTTTCAGGCACACACAGTGCCATATTCTACACAGTTCATATACTTGTACACACCCACACTTACACAAGCAAAAAAAGTTATAAAGGCTTGATAGGTGAGATATCAGTAATTTTGCCTAACTTTTAATCCTTTGACTTATTTCCAAACTCAGTTTTGTCTACACAGCAATTTATCTGAATATTTTATTAAATATATATGTAACTGCAGTATTTTATTTTTTATTTTTATTGTTTTTAAAATTTCTTTACAAAAATAAGCTGTTGTACCTGCCTCCTTCCACGCTATCCATCTTTCCTACTACCCCCTTCCTTCCCCAATCTTTCCCCATTACTTCCATCCTCATGACTTTCTGTTTGTGTGGATCACAGAGCTTCCTTCTAATTGTCTGTAGTAGTAAGGGCCCAGTCCTCTGTAGCAGTATTACATGGTCCTTCAGTACCCTCAATAAAACCACTGGTGATAATGTTTCCCTTTACCTATCTAACACCTTCTCCTATAATTCCCACTCTATGTAGTAGTTTTTTCCTGAGATCATCACTGGTCCATGGGTAACACTGACATTTCGACCATTGTGTAGATGTGGAGGGGGTAGATTTCATTGCTGTTAGTCATCAGTGAAACAGCACTCTCCTGACTGGAGTGATAGAGCATATAGTGCATCTTCCTACACTTAGGCTCTTAGCAATCTTACAGTCCCAACTCTGAATCTTAGGATGGAAAAAAATTTAGAAGGCTTGATTAGGGCTGAGCATTTTTAGAGTTATTGATACTTTACATTCTGGTCAGTTCTGATTTTTCTGCTTCATTAATCTATTGTTAAAGGTTGCATCTTAGTTTACAGCTGAATATTTTCTTATCTAAAAATATAATGAGATCTGTTAGGTGGGAGTTTACAATTAGCTATTTATGCTAATACTAAGAAGATCTGATCCTGTATAGTGTCTATTTTTTCCTCTTCCTTGGTAATTTGCACAGGTTTACAATACTAACTATGTGTTTTCTGGCATTAAAGGCAGGGATGGGGGTCTTATGTTTAGAGGCTAGTTAGCAGGTTACCCAAAGGCTAATCCCACTCCTTACTGTGTCCTATCCTTCTCTTTCCTGTAAAACTTTTCTTTGTTGATGTCTTATATATCTGTTTGCCTGTGTTATTTTTTTCCTACTCTTTTGAAGTCTTCCTCCAAACCCTGAACTTACATTCCTTTGCTGTTTGATATAAAGGTTTCTGCTTGATTACTTTATTCTGAGGCTTAAGAGAAACTTTTCACAAGACAAATTTCAAATATCAGACAAATATCTAAACAATGTTCTACTTCCCTAGCCAGTAATGAAATGCAAATTAATATCATCTTGAGATGTCATCTTACTCTAGTCAGAATGGTTAAAATCCAAATTATAAATAGGACAAACATTGGAGAGGATACAAGGAGAAGGAAACATTCATACATTGCTTTTGGGAATGAAAACTCATACAATCCCTTTGAAATCAGTTTATAAGTTCCTAAAAGTTAAAAATTTGGAATTAATTTTTGTGGGTCCAGTATGAGTCCAGTTTTAATCTTCTGCATGTGGACATCGAGTTTTGCCAGGACCATTTGCTGAAGATGCTGTAATTTTTCCATTGGATTTTTTGGACCCCTTTGTCAAAGATGAAATAGTTGTAATTGTATGGGCTTATACCTGGGTCTTCAATGACTCGCACTTGTCACCATGCATAAAAATTAATTCCAAATGGATCAAGGGCCTCAATATTAGGTCAGAGACTATAAAATCCCCAGTTAAAAGGGTACGGAATTCTCTTGACCTGAATGGGCCAGGCCAACAGTTCTGAAACAGAAATCCAACAGCACAGTTACTAGAACCAACACTCAAAAAATTGGATTTTATGAAATTAATGAGCTTCTGTTTATATAAAGAGATTGTAAACTAAGCAAAAAGGCAACCACAGAATGGGAGAAAATCTTCACTAATCACGTATCTGATATAGCTTTATTATCCAGAGTGCACAAAGAACTTAAAAAACTAAACGCCAAGGAGACAAATGGCCCAATAAAAGAAATGGGCCTGGCCAGCCTAATCTCTCCCCAACCTGAAGCTCAGGGAAATTCGCAGAAGAGGAGGCGGTAAGATTGTAAGAGCACAAGAATGGGAGGAGCAATGATATGCAAGATACTCCACATAAGTTAGGGCCAAAGCCATCATAATTGGACTTTGCATGCCCTGTGCAATGTCCAACACACTATTGACCCCACAAAGTCTAGCATCTGCTAAAGGCACCAAGATCCTTGGAGGCAAGCGGTTGACAGCCACAGTAGTGTTCCTATGCGTAAGGGGAACACGGGAAAGGGTTCTGGGAAATGCTACTGGGTCCTTGCACGTCATCGGAGAGGAGGGCCCAGAGGAGAGTCTGGCATGCACATTAAAGGATTCTCCGGGGATTGGGGGGGAGGCACTGGGGGATGGGGAGGGAAGGGTGAGGGGATGGGAAGCAGGGAGGTCGGGGGGAAGAGGAGGGAGGGAGGGAGGGATCCGGTATACCTATTAAGTTTGTTTTTTTTTTAAATTTTTTTTATTATTATTTATTCAATTGTGCGTGTGTGTGTATGTATGTGTGCGCGCATGTGTGTATGTGTGTGTGTAGAACCACGGACAAATCGGGAACCACCATGGACGCCTCCACCTCCTTCAGCCCCGGAATTCACAGGCTCCGCCCTACCAGGGCCAGAAGCGCAGGCCGCCCCTGCTTCCGCCTGGCGTTTATACGTGGGATCTGGGATCTGAACTCAGGACCTTCTGCCTGCAAGGCAGAGGCTTAACCCCTGAGCCATCTCTCCAGCCCCCTATTAAGTTTGTATGAGCAGAAATAATAATAAAAATGTTAAAAAATGTTTTTCATTTTCTATGATTGAGTGATCTAATTCCTCTACCTTTTCTTTTTTTATACATTTTTTATTATTATTTCCGCTCATACAAACTTAATAGGTACACCAGTTCCTTCCCTCTCTCCTCCTCCCCCCAAAACCCCTGCTCCCCCCCACTCCTCCCTCCCCATCCCAGAGAGTCCTTTATTGTGCATGTCTGACTCTCCTCTGGGCCCTCCTCTCCGATGATGTACAAGGACCCAGTAGCATTTCCCTGAACCCTTTCCTGTGTTCCCCTTAGGCATAAGAATACTACTGTGGCTGTCAATCCCTTGCCTCCAAGGATCTTGGTGCCTTTAGCAGATGCTGGACTTTGTGAGGTCAATAGTGTGTTGGACATTGCACAGGGCATGCAAAGTCCAATTATTATTGCTTCGGCCCTAACTTGTGTGGAGTATCTTGCAAATCATTGCTCCTCCCATCCTTTTGCTCTTACAATCTTACCGTCCCCTCTTCCGCAAATGTCCCTGAGCTTCAGGATGGGGAGAGATTAGGCTGGCCTAGTTCTAGGTGGTTGATGTAGAGTCTCTGAAATTCTGGATTGTGGTTTGTTGATTTTCTTTTGCAGTTTTGCTGCTCCTGCAATTCACTTCACTCCATCCTGATGGGTACTATATGTCATCTCCTGGCCAGAGACAAAAAGCTGTTAAACTGGAGTCTTGTTATAAGAGCACATTCAAGGGTAGATGTAATAAAAGTAGGAAATCTCAGAGAGGCAGGGATCAATCACTCATTTGCAAAATGGTTACTTATTATCTGCCAGACTATATGCCCTCCCCTTCTGGTGAGATCATACCCCCTCAGTTGTAAATGATCAGGAATGAACATCTGTGAACTTAACCAGGTTTCACATTACTTACTTGCAGTCCTTGATGGAGGCCTATTTTCCCTGCTGTAACATGGTCCTCTTTTCTCCTTGTTTCTGATGTGGCCCTCCAATCCCATCCCTCCTGTTCATAATCCTTGCAATTACTGTAGGTATTACATAGATTTACCTTTGAGTGTCTCAAGGTGGGCTGGGTGGGTTTGGTACTAAGAGCCATCTATCAAGGAGTACATATGGTACTTAATTTTCTGGGTTTGCTCTACCTTTTCTTCAAGCCCTGATATTTGATCTTTCAATGATCCATTCTTTTGTGAGACTTTACATTTAGTTTTTTATCTGATTTATTAAAGTTTTCATTAAAAAATGGTTCTGGGAAATCAAAAGAAACTTTTCTAGGGATGAAATTAAATGTCTAACAAATATCTTTAAAAATGCTCCACATCCTTAGCCATCGAGGAAATGCAAATCCAAACTTCCCTGAGATATCTCATCCAGGTCAGGATGGCAAAAATCCACAATATAAATGACACTAAATGCTAGAAAGGATGTGGAAAGAAGGGAACTCTCCTACATTGGAGGTGGGAATGCAGGCTTATGCAACCATTCTGGTGGTCAGTCTTGTGATTTTTAAAAAAGTTAAAGATTGAAATGCTGTATGACCCTGCTCTACCACTTCTGGGAATAATCCTCCATTCAGCAAAAATTCACTACAGTGATACAAGCACAATCATGTTCATAGCAGCACTATTTACAATAGCAAAGTCATAGAATCAACCAAAATGCCCAACAGTTGACAAGTGGATAAAGAAAATGTGTGTGTACATTCATACAATGGAATAGTATTCAGCCATCGAAAAAGATGAATTAATAAATTTGCTGGGAAGTGAGAAGGAATTAGAAAATAATATATTGAGTAAAGTATCCCAGATACAGAAAATTAGATACCATATATACTCCCTAATAAGTGGATCCTGATACCAAACCCACTTAATGACATATTCAAAGATAAATCTCTGTAATATGTACAGCAATTACAAAGATTATAAACAAGAGGGAAAGAGGAGGGCCCCAGAAATAAGGAGAGGAGATCATGCTTCAGTAGAGAAAATAGATCACCTTCAAGTATTGCAAGTAAGTAAGGAGACATCTGGTGAAGCTCACTCTCACTTTCCTTCCTGGCCACTTACGACAGAGGAGTTTGATCTCACCAATCAGAGAAGGTATAGGGACTAGCAGATAGATGGTAACCATCTGCAAATGGGACACTGACCTCCTACTCCTATTCCATCTATCTTTGAATCTCCTCTTATAGCAAGATTTTCATTTAAACAGCTTTTTATCTTTGGTTAGGAGGTGATCTCTAATACCAATCAGGATGGAGCCAAGGGCGGTGTAGGAAAAGCAAAACTGAAAACAACAAACCATAATTCAGAACACCAAAGACCCTACATTAATAACCTGGAACCAGACAAACCAAATCTCTCCCATCTTAAAGCTCAGGGAAACTTGCAGAAGAGGGGTCAGCAACATTGTAAGAGCCTAAAGATGGGTTGGACCAATGATAGGCAAGATACTCCACACAAGTTAGGCCACAGTAGCTAAAATGGGACTTTGCATGACTTGCACAATGACTGACATGTCAAAGACCCCTTCCAAAGTCTAGCATGGATCACAGGCATTAGGATCCTTAGAGGCAAGAGATTGAAAGTCATAATAGTGTTCCCATACTAATGTGGAGCCCAAGAAAGGGCTCTGGGCTATGCTACTGAGTCCTTAGCTTCACTAGAGTGGAGGACTCAGAAGGAAGTGTGGCATTCACACAAAAGGATGCTCCAAAGGATGGAAGGGGAAGGAGGAGGCACTGGGAAAACGGGAGATAAGGAGTGAAAGGAAGGGAGCAAGAGGGGAGGTTGCAAGGGGGGCTAGGGAAGGGTGGTGCGTGGGAGATGACTGCGGTACCTATTGAGCTTGTATGATTGGGGAAAAATGTTAAAAATTGAAATAACACATGACCCAATATGGCAGTTACTATTGTTATGATAAAAGCATGAAAAGTAGCTTAAGAGAACAAGAGGTTTATTCTTTTTTATGATAATCTGATTACAGTTTCTTGTCCACCTGGGCAGGAGAGCTCACACTAATAGCAGGAGCCAAAGTTGCTGCCTGCACCATATACATATTAACAGCTGAGAGAAGGACAATCCTTAGTCCTGTCCATTATGGGTTGGGCCCCCTCATCAACTAGACAATCTCATGCAGGTTTGTTCTGGGCTTAACTCAAGTTCTAATTCTCTAAAAATATGTCCAGAGCTCAAACTCTCAACCAACAACTTAAAATCTGCACCTATCTATGACACCCACTTATATTGCTCTGGGAACATTCCCTAGTAAGACTACATCTTGCTAGAGAGTCACATGTTTATAGCAACACTACTAACAGTAGTAAAAAAAAATTGAATCAACTAGATGTCTAATAGTCAATTAATGTTTAATGAAAGTGTTGTACTTATACACAATACTCAATACTATTGAGCTGTCAGAAAAAATGAATTAATGAATTTGTTGGTAAATGGATGGAAGTGGAAGAAATTTATATTGAGCAAAGTATCACAGTCTCAGAAAGAAAAAGACAGACAACATATTTTCTTCCTTATAAATGCTACATACACACACACACACATATATAATATACATATATATATATTTTTTTAAATAGTGAGCATGTGGTGGTCAGAAGATAAATTTCAGGAGGTGGTTGTTTTTCCATGTGTGGTTTCAGAGTTCAAGTTCAGGTTGGCAGTGTGTGTGTGTGTGTATGTGCATTCATATGTGTAAATGAGGACACCTGTTTACCATAGTGTTCATGGGGAAGTGAAAGCATTCCTTGCCACCTACTTTGGATACATTGTCCCTTTGTTATTTTTGTTGTTGTTGCTATATGACTCATTCAAGCAGACCTATGTTTTCCCAAGGATTCTCTAGTGTCTGCTTTCTAACATCCATAGGGTCACTGGAGTTATGGATGCTCTCATTAGACATTTAAATTTTATGTGGGTTCTTGGGATTCAAACTCATGTCTCCACTTTCATGCAAACAGCCCTCTAACTTCTAATATGTCTCCTAATCCACAATTTTTTATGAAAGAGTATAATTTTATGTTTCAATATGTGTCATAACTTTTTTGCTGGAACTATATGCAAATGCATAGATATGCTATGTACTATGAATGTTAACATGTGACTTATTCATATAATTATATGAATCTACAGGCTTTATTTATACTGTCTTAATGAAATTGTTTACTACATGAAGTTAATCATGTAAAAACTGTTGTATGCAAACCTACTACAACAGAATGAGAATGAACTCAAATCCACAGCTAAGGATGGGGCCTTTTGTAAATATCGAATTGAGCATGTGAGAAATACTTGAACATATTAAAGGAGAGGTTTACCAATATAAACAAAACATCTATGCTTACTGACAGGTAATATTGTATCTTTCCAGACAGACTGGGAGGTAAGCCTTCACTTCTTGATGAAATAGATGATATCTAGTTTGTTGAAAATGACATTCTTTGGCTAGAAACTAGCTAAAGTCTGAAAAAAAGATATCCCCATTCAGAAACAACAGAAAAATGTATCTGCAAGTTTTATAGAATGAATGCTTTAAGCGAAGGAAGGCCAATGGCCTTTCTTTCAAGAAGAAACCCATCTAAATTTAGCTAGCTAAGGTCAGTAAGAGTACTGGTGGTTTATTCAGTATCCCATAGAAAGTTAATCAATGTCTTATGATTCCAAACTATCCTTAAAGTCTTTTTTTTTCAGGTCTGAGACCTGCTGCCATGGCATAATTACTTATTTTCACTGCCCGCCACCTAGTCTCCATTTGTTGGTTGCCAACATTTTTGTATATGACTTCTCAAAAACTGAGAATATCAATTCTTCAACCTGTCATTCTTCTGTGTTTATAAAGCTTAGTACATGATGAAAGATTCAAAAATCAGTTCTTTCCATCATCTATGACTTAAGAGAAAACTCAGTGGATTTCTGAATCTTCCAGGCACCTAGGTAAGGCTATAATAGACATAAATGCCCTGAAGCCTTACCCCTAGCAAAGAGCTACTGGGTCAGATTGGAAGAGGTCATGAAAGACATTACGATGGAATTCTAGTATGAATCGAGGTTGTTTTAACATTTTTTCTAGCTTCTCAGCTTCCAATGTCATTTGAAGTGTATTGGGGAGTAATTTACCCTTCAATAATTTTAACATTTTTTATTTTTTGGAGTAATTTTCTAATTCTTGAAATGATTCATCTATCATTGTTCCCCTACAAAATCATTCCAGAATGTCAACAAGGACAAACTAATCCTTCAGGAAGGTAGATAATTTATGTAACTTCATTGTGAGGTTTTAATGCATTTATTTTTAGTTTTTTAAACTTTTCTGGACTGTTTTCTAGGTAATTACTATAGATATATTTATTAAGGAACAGTTTATTAAGGTAAAAATTAGAAATATCAGTGTTTGATCTTCTATTAGCCTATGAGTTCTTTCCATATATTGGTGCATTTTCAGAATACCAAGAACATGAAATATTTTCATTAGAACGAAGATCCCGTGTAATCCCTTGTAATCTCTTGTATATGAAGGCCTCCTGTTAAAAAAATCCTATAAGCGATCTCTAAAGTCATAAACTTGGACAAGCCTTGGTTAATTAGAAGTTACTTAATTTGTTTTCATAAAAGCCAACAGAGACTATTTGAAGCAAATGCATCTTTTTGTAGCTTAATTCTCTTTTAATTACCAAAGGACCCTTAAGACTTCACATATTGACCCATCTACATTACAATGGCTTGAACTCCATGTCATAATGAATGCTGCTCTTTGCAATAATTTGATTTTAGCAAACATTTGAATTTTTAATCCCATAGAGTATATAACTTAAAATTTAACATTTTAATCATTTGTAAATGCATAAGTCATTTATAAAATGCATCCATTTTGCATAACTATCACTATATTCATAGGTTTTCTTCCAAAATTGAAAATGTTGTAATTCAGCACTAAATATCTTAAGTCCTGGCACCCATTATTTTTTTTTGGTTGTTGTATGTTTGACTTTTTCATCTTTATATATGGAATCTCACATAAGGTACCTTATATGCATGGACACATGAGGTATTTAGTCTTCCTGAATGGATTATTTAACTTAGCACAACAAAGTGAAGCCAAGGTACTTCTCCTTGAGATGGAATCAGACTCTGCATTTAGGAGATAGATAACATTAAGAATCAGTTTTGAGTTTTCCCAAATGGAAATGACAGCTTATAATCTCAAACCTATAAGGCAGAACCAAAGAATGTCCAAAGTAGGCTGTCTAGCCTGACTAGACATATAGGAGTATCCTAGTTCACCTACAAACTCATTCTCAAATAAACAATGAGGGAGAACAACATAGGATAACTTTTGATATCAACCTTTCATGTGTCCACATAATGCAATTAACCACATGATATAGTATGAAAAAATTAAAAATATGAAAAAGAAGGAAACAAAAATCTATATAGCTTTCTTGTGTAGAATGCCACCAAAATTCATTAACTGTTTTTTAGCACATCCAAGAACTTCATTACTTTGCATGTGTAAAATGCATTTTATTTAGCTTCATTCTTCATTTAGGTTACTTCCACTTTTCAAATGCTGATAATAATGTTTCAAGCATAACTGTACAGGTGCTTATTTACACCTCTGCCTTTAATTATTTTGAGAATGTAGCAAGGAAAAACATTTCTGGATTACATGGTAATTTTAAGTCATTTTGTTGGTCTTCTACAATTATTGTGCAATTTCAGTTCCCTAGAAGCAGGGTCTAAGAATTGCTGTTTACCTACACTTATTCTCTTCCTTTTTTCCTTTTTTGCTTAGTCCTGTTTTCTCTCTTTTTTTCTCTTTCCCCATTTTCTTCCTCTTCTTCCTTATCCCTCTCCTTCCCCATTCCACTCTTCCCTGTTTGATAGGTAACATCTTGTTTTGGTTTGGGTTTTCATTTACATAACAATTAAAATATTCACCATTTTTATGTATACATTAACATCATGCAAATTATTTTTAAGAAATGACTAGCCAAATCCACTTATTTTAGCTTAGATTGTTGTTATTGTATTTGTAATTTAGTTTGAGTTCTAGAAATTCTTTTTTTTAAAGCACTTGTAGAAATAATCAAGCTTCTAATTTAATTCTTTTGGAGATTTTGTTGTATCTCATAGGATGATGATAGAAAGATACACTTTTTGTTCTCTGTTTTATTTATTTGGTATTCATGCCCATAAACATGTATGTATCAGAGTCTGAACTACTGAAAATTTACTCTAAACATTGGCATCAGGAAATATGACTTATAATCTTGGATCTTAAGTTCAGGACTGTGTTCTTTATTTTATGTCTGCTGACTCCACAGAATTTTTAAGAAGAATTTTCTTATTTCTGCATTAGAAATTACCTTGCTAGAGATTGTAGAGAATTGATAAGTTACTTTGGGACAGTATTACCATTTTCATAATACAAAATATTACACTCAATGAACATTCACTGTTTTTATACTCACTTGTATTTTAATTTCGGACTCTTACACAGCTCATCTCTTGTAAATCTCATATAAATGGTTAAATAAATTCTTCAATATTTTACTTTTAGACTATATTTTAAATGGAACTGATCAAATGAAACTGTTTAGTGTTACTATTTACTTAATTTATGAATCATATTTCTTTTTTATACCTTTTATTTCAGCTCATACAAACTTAATAGGTACACCAGTTCCCTCCCTCCCTCCTCCCCCCCCAGCCCCCTGCTCCCCCTCCCCTCACCCGTCCCTCCCCCTCTCCTCACCCCTCCCTCCCCATCCCCCAATGCCTCCCTCCCCAATTCCCAGAGAGTCCTTTCTTGTGCATGCCTGACTCTCCTCTGGGCCCTCCTCTCCGATGATGTACAAGGACCCAGTGGCATTTCCCTGAACCCTTTCCCGTGTTCCCCTTAAGCATAGGAACATTACTGTGGTTGCCAATCCCTTGCCTCCAAGGATCTTGGTGCCTTTAGCAGATGCTAGACTTTGTGAGGTCAATAGTGTGTTGGAGTATCTTGCAAATCATTGCTCCTCCCATCCTTGTGCTCTTACACTCTTGCCGCCCCCTCTTCCGCAAATTTCCCTGAGCTTCAGGATTGGGAGAGATTAGTCTGGCCTAGTTCTAGGTCTCTGAAGTTTTGGATTGTGGTTTGATTTTCTTTTTCTGTTTTGCTGCTCCTGCAATGCCCTTCATTCCATCCTGCTGGACACTGTATGTCACCTCCTGGCCAGAGACAAAAAGCGAGCCATCTGGAGATTCTTAAAGAAATTAAATTACATATGACCCTGCTATTCCACTTTTGGGAATAACCCCCCATATAGCAGAGGTTCATCTCGATAGCACAAGCATGACCATGCTCATAGCAGCACTGTTTACAATAGCAAAGTCATGGAATCAATCCAAACATCCAACAGTTGACGAGTGGATAAGGAAACTGTGGTACATCTATACAATGGAATACTACTCAGCCATCAAAAATGATGAATTACTGGAATTTGCCGGGAAATGGATGTCATTAGAAACAATTATATTAAGTGAAGTATCCCAAACCCAGAAAACTAAGTGCCGTATGTACTCCCTAATAGGTGTCTCCTAGTACCAAACCCACCCAGTCCACCTTGAGCTACTCATAGGTAAATCTATGTATAACCTACAGTAATTGCAAGGATTATGAACAGGAGGGATGGGGTTGGAGGACCACACCAGAAACAAGGAAAGAAGTGACCATGTTACAGTAGAGAAAATAGGCCTCCATCAAAGACTGCAAGTAAACAATGAGACATCTGGTTAAGTTCACAGACATTTCGTTCCTAATCATTTACAACTGAGGGGGTGTGATCTCACCAGAAGGGGAGGGCTATAGTCTGGCAGATAAAAAGTAGCCATTTTGCAAATGGGTGATTGACCCCTCCCTCACTGAGATTTCCTACTTTTATTACATCTACCCTTGAATGTGCTCTTATAATGAATCATGTTTCTAAGAATTTTTCAAGAAGTAAATACAGAGAGAGATACAATTTAATTTTTGTTTTCAAATTAAACACTTATCTTGGTCTATTTGAAATTTAGAGCCTGTAGTGTTATTATTTCTTCTTTGAGGATGCTACTAGTTGAAATATTAATATTCCTGAACAAATCTTAATTAAGCTAACAATAATATTGTTTGTTTGACTATTGGAGCACTCCATAAATTATATTATAATAATTATTCTCTTTCTGCAGACTGCAGATACTGGGATCAAACAGGGTAAATAATTCAGCAAAATTCATAATGAACAATGTGAAAATAGAAAAACATACACTTTTATTAATCTCATCCTGAATTTAAATGGCTTGTATTTGTTTTATAACTGTGATGAAACATTTAAAAGTGAAGATGTAACATGAAAATTAAATTCCAATATCCTAAACTTAGTATGTGCTCCTAAGGAGAAAAGACTAATATTTCCCAGTGCTGTGGTGAGGAAACTGTAGCATTATTGCTTGTGCATTTAGTTAAATATAGAATTAAGAAAAAAAAATAAAAAGAATTTCTGAATAAAACTGTAGTTTTCAATTTCACAGTAATATAAATTGTGATCTTAAATTTTGAAATCAATTTCATAATTATTGTATAAAATACAATATTTTATTACATTTTAAAATACTTAGTATTTTAAAAAATTATCAGTGTGAAAACTAAGTTTATAATCAAAGAAAAATAGATAAAATATTGTACAGCTTATCTTATTCCATAAAATGGAATAAACGTATTATGTATTAAGAATTCATACATACATGTACACACACAGTTATAAACATGCACAAATGTAAATTGAAAGGAACAGACATGAAAACTGAATTTTCAGAAAGAAACAAAGTTTAAATATTAATGTTGATTCTCCCTACCATGTTAGAATCATGGTTTCTGGATCCCCTAGTTTACCCATGTGTCTTAAGCTTGGGTAAGGTGAGCTGGTTTCTGACCCAGTCTGCATTTTTGGTGGGAGGCTTCCAGCCTGGTGGGGTTTCCTCGGTTTCCCACATGCCAGTATTTTTTCCCCATCCCCCAACAAATCACACAAAACATACACACATGCACACACACACACACACACACACACACACACACAAACAGGAAGTAAGTCCAAGTAAAAGATTTTATACAGTACCACACTTCAAAGAATAAAGAGAAAGAAAATCTTTGAAAAACAATGTAATAGTCACCTATAAAAACCCATTTTACTCTATATCGACCACCTCGAACTAGGCCAGACTAATCTCTCCCAATCCTGAAGCTCAGGGAAATTTGCGGAAAAGGGGGCAGAGAGATTGTAAGAGCAAAAGGATGGGAGGAGCATATATTTGCAAGATATGCCATACAAGTTAGGGCTGAAGCAATCATAATTGGACTTTGCATGCCCTGCACAATGTCCAACACACTATTGACCTCACAAAGTCTAGCATCTGCTAAAGGCACCATGATCCTTGGAGGCAAGGGATTGGCAGCCACATTAGTGTTTCTATGCTTAAGGGGAACACGGGAAAGGGTTCAGGGAAAGGCCACTGGGTCCTTGTATGTCATCGGAGAGGAGGGCCCAGAGGAGAGTCTGGCATGCACATTAAAGGACTCCCTGGGAATTGTGGGGGGAGGCATTGGGGGATGGGGAGGGAGGGGTGAGGGGAGGGGGAGCAGGGGTTGGGGGGGAGGGAGGGAGGGAGCTGGTGTACCTATTAAGTTTGTATGAGCAGAAATAATAATAAAACATGTTAAAAATTTGAGAAATATCAACATTATAATACAACCAGAGAACACTAGAATCTTTACCTCTTTTTAGAAGTGAAGGCCCAAACATTTGGGTTTCAAACACAATAAAAACATTGATGCTATTGACACCATCTAAATTCTCAAGAATAGCATCCTAGACACAAGCCCACCACCACACCAAGCATCAGTACTCAAAGACTTCAAATAAAAGTACAATTAACATCTACTCATCCTAAAAACAGTACACTCAAAAAGAAAACCTAACTCAAACAGTAGAAATAAGCAAGATAACAATATAAGCAAAAGAAAATAAGCAAAAATCTAATTCCAGATGCTGACATCTCACAGGAAAAAAAAAAAAAAAAAGAATCCAAGAAAAAAGAGCCTCCCTCAATATTTCTAAATCCAAGGCATCAGATTCTACAGAGGCCAGCCTATTGGAAGGTATCAAAGAGAAAATAACCAAGACAACAAATTTCAAACAACTCCAAGAGAACATAGATCAATGACTAAACAAAGAAAATAAAAGAAAATCAGGAAAGAAAAACAAGAAAACAAAAACAAATAAGACACAACTGGAATGACAATAAATAGCCTGAAAACAGATCTATAAACACTGGGAAAATAAAAAACAAAGTCATCAGCAAACAAACAGAAACACTGAAAAAAATGCCCAAACTGAAATAAAATGGGAACTAAAAAATCTAAACTACATTAAAAAATTCAATAGAGAGTCTCAAAAACAGAACTGATGGTGTAGAAAACAGAGTCTCAGAACTGGGAGATAAAATGAAATAGGTGGATAAGTCAATGATTGAAACTGGCAAACCGAAAACACACTTGAAAGGAATATACAGGAACCCTGGGACACCATCGAAATGCTCACCATACAGATCACGGGTATCCCAGAAACAGATGCTCATGATGGAAATTTTTCATGCATAATCAATGACATAATATAAGAAAAATTCCCTCACCTATAAAAAAGAGATACCCATCCTGATTCAAGAGGCATACAGAACACCACACACCTGGGACAAAAAAAAGAAACAACCCATGGAATATGACATGCTGCACTAAATATATACATTAAAGACAAAACCTTAAGAGCTATATATAAGACTAAAGTACCAACTCACATTCAGAGGCAAAGCTATAAAAATAACAACTGACTCTCAGTTCAAACAGAAAAAGCCAGAAAGTCTTGAAGAGACACATTCCAAGTTCTCAACATACATATATATGAACACCAGATTATTATATCCAGGAAAATTATGAGTCCTAATAGAAGGAAAAAGAAAAATACTTCATGGAAGAAAGAAACAAAAAGACTATATGGCCACTAAACAGGCCACACAGAATACTGGAAGAAATGCACAAGATGCAAGAGAAGGATAAACCAAGGAAGATAAAGGAAATAAATAATGCTAGCACAAGAGCTGAGTGATGGACTAAAAATTACAAACTCCACAAGATCAAAAATATGTCAGGAATCATTAAACATCTTTCAATAATAATGTTAGATGTCCATGGACTCAACTCTCCCATTCAGAGATACAGACTTATATCTTGCATCAAACATCATAACCCATCAATTCTCTGCCCCCAACAAATACAACTTACTATAAAGAGAAATACTTTCTCAGGGTGAAAGAATGGTCAAAAGTACTCCAAAAAAAAAAAAAAAAAAAAAAAGAAAGAAAGAAAAAGCAAGCAGGCGTTACCATCATAAAATCAGACAAAATAGACTTCAATCTAAAGCAAACCATAGAGGTACAAATGAATACCACATCTTAGTTCAGATCTTACAACTTTAAACTTATGTGCACCAAACATGAAAGCACTCAAATTCATCAAGCAAACACTACAGGATGCAAAACAATTAATCAACATAAACACAGTGATAGTAGGAAGCTTCAATAACCCACAGACTATTTAATATGTCAGTGAGTTCAAAGTAAATAGCGACACATTGGAGTTAAATGAAACCATAAATCAAATGGACTTTCAGATATCTACATAACCTTTCATCCAAACACTAAAAGATATATATTCTACTCAGTAGCCGATGGGACGTTCTCAAAAATAAACCATATGGGGGGGCTGGAGAGGTGGCTCAGGGGTTAAGCCTCCGCCTTGGAGGCGGAAGCTCCTGAGTTCGGATCCCAGATCCCACGTATAGACGCCAGGCGGAAGCAGGGGCGGCCTGCGCTTCTGGTCCTGGTAGGGTGGAGCCTGTGAATCCCGGGGCAGGAGGAGGTGGAGGCGTCCATGGTGGTTCGCGAATTCGTCCGTGGTTCTACACACACACACACACACACACACACACACACACAGACGCGTGCGCACATACACACACATATGCACACAGTTGAATAAATAATAATAATAATAATAAAATAAAAAAAAATAAACCATATGGGGGCTGGAGAGATGGCTCAGGGGTTAAGCCTCTGCCTTGCAGGCGGAAGGTCCTGAGTTCGGATCCTAGACCTCACGTATAGACGCCAGGCGGAAGCAGGGGGCGGCCTGCGTTTCTGGTCCTGGTAGGGCGGAGCATGTAAATCCTGGGGCAGAGAGAACAAGGAGGCGGCGGAGGCAGTCCATGGTGGTTCCCGAATTCGTCCGTGGTTCTACATACACACACACACACACACACACACACACACACACACACACACTGCACACACACATACGCACAATTGAATAAATAAGAAATAATAATAATAAAAAATAAACCATATGTTAGTACCAAATCAAACTTCCATATAAAAAGAAAAATTGAAATCATTCCCTGCGTACTATCTGACCACAATGGAATAATGATATAAAAATGGAAACAATATGAACCACACAAATTCATGGAAGCTAAATAACATATTTTTATCTGAGAAATCAGTCAAAAAAGAAATAAAACATGAAATAAAAAACTTCCTTGAAGCCAATGAAAATGAGGATACAACCTACCAAAATCTATGGGATACATTGAAAGCAGTTCTAAGAGGAAAGTTTATTGCACTAAATGCCTACATCATAAAAGAAGGAAGAGTCTGAGCAAATTGCTTAATGTTACACTTATAAGCATCAGAAAAAAAGGAGCAAACCAATCCTAAAAGTAGCACATGGGGAAAAATATTGAAGATCCAAGCAGAAATCAATGAATTAGAACTGAAAAAGACAATATAAAAAAAAAATGAAACAAAGAGTTAGTTTTTTGAAAAGGTAACCAAGATTGACAAGCCCATATCTTCACTAACCAAAGAAGAAGAGTGAACATTCAAATCCACAAAATCAGAAATAAAATGGGGAAGTTACAACAGATACTGGAGAAATATTTTAAAATTTTATATGCTCTTTAATTGGACAACTTAAAGGAAATGGATGAATTCCTAAACACATATGATCTACCAAAACTGACTCAAGATGAAGTAGATACATAAAATAGGCCAATAACAAGAGATGAAATTATATCAGTAATTACAAAAAAAGCTCAGGACCAAGTGCATTCACTGAAGAATTCACCAGGACTTCAGAAGATAAACTAATAACCGTAATCCTCAAATTATTCTGTGAAATACAGAAAGAAGGAATACTCCTGAACTCCTTCAATGAAGACAATATAACTCGAATTCCAAAATCAAACAAAGATACTTCAAAGAAAGAGGATTATAGGTCAATATCACCAATTAACATAGATACAAAAATCCTCCAAAAATACTAGCAAAATGAATCAAAAGGATCATACACAGTGATCAAATCAGGTTCATATTGGGAATTCAAGTATGGTTTAACATTCATAAATGAATTAACCATAATAATAGACTCAGAAAAAGACTTCTCCTATCAATAGATGCAGAAAAGGCCAATGACAAAATTCAAAATCCTTTCATGATAAAAGCTTAGGAGAAAACAAGAATAGATGGGACTTATCTCAACTTGATAAAGCCAAGCATATGACAAGCATAAAGCAACCATCATTGTAAATGTGTAAAAATGTGAAGCATTCCAACTGAGATCAGGAATGAGACAAAGCTGCCAAACAATATAGGCTCTTGGTTGCTCTCAAGAAAAAAAAAAATAAAAAAGCACCAGTAAGACCCTATTACTGAAGATGCAACACAAATGGATGAAAGAACGTGGGCAAAATTAATCAAATGGAACTAATCTGGGACTTTCTCCTTGCAGGATAGCTTACACAGTACCAATGAATATTCTAGAAGAAAGGAGAGAAATAATCATAGGCCATGGCAATAGGTGAACACCAGTGTAATAGTGGCATGAGTTTCAAAGAGACAGCCAAAAGCTTTCTGATGGAATTCAAGACCTGCTTGCCAGAATGGATCACATTCCTATTACTGTTGACTAAACAAGAACCTAACAAAAGATAAGGATCAATAAGGAAATAGATCAAAAGGGAAAATAGCCAATGAACCTACAGCTATCTGTAAATAGTTACTATTTTCCTCATAATTTGAAGAGCACTTAGCACTAAGCCTAGAAATCTGCAAGAGAACTAGAGAATCTCAATACCCTGACAATAGGTAGCCTAGGCCAATAGAAGAGCAGTGAAGTGGACAACAATGGCCAGCAGATTACCTGCAACCAGGCAATGCTCTCTCAGAATCAGGCCATCCTAATTTCTCCCCATCCTAAGGTTTAGGAAACCTTGCAGAAGAGGGAGCAGTAAAATTACAAGAACCTAAAGACTGTTGGACTGTTGGACAAGATATTCCATTCAAGGAAAGGATGCTTCATCCAGTAAATTATTACAAGGAGATTTGTCCTTATCAGATCTGCATAATGTCTGAAATACCAACATTCCACTGTAGACTATGAGGAAATGAAGAAAGATAACAACACACAGTGGAAACATCAGAGACTAGAGCTGGGTGAGTGAAGGGAAACACCCATATCAGAGTGTTCTGAGGAGGGGTAACAAGATAGCCACAGAGGGAGCAGCCCCGACAAGAGGAGACAAGCCAGAGAGAATCCTGGGGCATAGAAGCAGCTAGGTGGTAAGGCAGAAGGGAATGGAATAGACTGATGAAGAAAATGAGGGTTTATGGAGGGAAGCAGGGATTTGTACTCAATATGATAGTAAAACTAAAAAATAGTAAAAAAAAATCATGGTTTATGATAATTTTAAGATAACATTTTACATTTTCTACTCTCATTAAAAATTATCTTACATGAATATCTAAATATTTTGTAATTTATCATCTATTTTTCACTTTTCATTTACCTTTTATATTTCTACATTTACAAGGATATTGAATATTCATTCCAGATTCCCTCCTCCCCCATCCCCTTCCTTCTCTTTACCATTCCCTCCCATTTTCCCTCATCCTTCCCCCTGTATGTTTCTAAGGCCCCTCATGGTTCATTATCACTCATTTACCCCTTTGGAGACTCAAGACTCCGAGGTTATATAAAATTACCCCTCTTCAGGCCACCCCACTAATTTCCCTTTACTCATCCAAAGATTTTCACCCTAAGCTCCATTCTATGGAACATACAGAGCACTTTGAGGTACTATCTTCATACCTATAGTATATTGGCTGTCTACCCTATTGATTTATTTCCTTTGCTTTTTAAAGGTTCTTGTTCTACTTTACAGAAAAAGGGATGGGTTCCTTTCTGACAAGCAGTCTTGAATCCATTCAGAAAGTTGTTGGCTTTCTCCTTGGCACTCATGCCACTATTACACTGATGGTTACCTAATGTCATGGTGATTTATATTGCAACTTACTGATTTCATGCTGTTGATAGGACTTGTAATTATTTCTCTTCCCTAGCAGCTTCTACAGTATTCCTTGGTATTATGTAAGCTATCCAGCAAGGAGAAAGTCCTCAGACTAGTTCCAGTGGATATATTTTGCCCATGTTCTGTGATCAATTTTCAGGAATAGGGTCTTACTGACAGTTTTTGGAAAGTAATCAAAGAGAAATGGCAAAAGCATATAATGTTGGGGGAGGGCTTTAAGATCTCTCTGAACAATATTTTATCTAGTAGTGCCACATTCTTGTTATTTCTAGTATAACTTTGTCCTTGGGTTCTAAGTGGATTAGCTCAAGGCATTTTTCCCCCTGTTTTCTTCACTCTATGCTCCCCTGCATAAGGAGCCCTTTCTTCCTTTCTTGTTCCTTTCTTTAAAAGACATTTTTTTAGCCATATTATTAACATAGGTTGTTTCTTTGGGGCTATGTTCCATAATCCTAAGGTTTTTCTATAAGTCCCTCTGTCCCTCCTATTTCCCATGTACCTCCAGTCTCCCCACTATATATTTTTTCCCATTTATTCCCTCCCTCACCCTTGTCCTGGGATCCTAAATCTCCCTGTTAAAAGATTTCACCCTAATCATCCCTTCCCACCTTCCCACTCTTAGGTCTTTTTAAAATGCTCTGGCCCTTACTGTGCTTCTTTTCAAATACATTAACAAGGATATCAGTTCAATCATCTGGTAGAAGAAAGAACATGAGGTGCTAACTTTCTGTGTCTCATACATCTCACTCAATATTAACATTTCCAGATCCATCCATTTACCAGAAAATTCCATAATCTCATCCTTT